>OY744481.1:372490822-373090822 GCA_963556165.1 Tipula helvola
TGGCCGTTTGTATGACAATTACAGGTCTCAACGCCTATTGATAGACGTATCAATCATCGAAATCGGAGCACATTTGCAGATTTTCGAATTTTGTGGCTCTGAATTTGTGGGCTATAGTTCAGTTGATTTTCAAAAAAATTGAATTTTCCACGAAATGTGTAGAAATATTGGACCGCTATCCAGAATGGCCGTTTGTATGACAATTACAGGTCTCAACGCCTATTGATAGACGTATCAATCATCGAAATCGGAGCACATTTGCAGATTTTCGAATTTTGTGGCTCTGAATTGTGGGCTATAGTTCAGTTGATTTTCAAAAAAATTGAATTTTCCACGAAATGTGTAGAAATATTGGACCGATCAAATGGCCGTTTGTATGACAATTACAGGTCTCAACGCCTATTGGTAGACGTATCAATCATCGAAATCGGAGCACATTTGCAGATTTTCGAATTTTGTGGCTCTGAATTTGTGGGCTATAGTTCAGTTGATTTTCAAAAAAATTGAATTTTCCACGAAATGTGTAGAAATATTGGACCGATCCAAATGGCCGTTTGTATGACAATTACAGGTCTCAACGCCTATTGGTAGACGTATCAATCATCGAAATCGGAGCACATTTGCAGATTTTCGAATTTTGTGGCTCTGAATTTGTGGGCTATAGTTCAGTTGATTTTCAAAAAAATTGAATTTTCCACGAAATGTGTAGAAATATTGGACCGATCCAAATGGCCGTTTGTATGACAATTACAGGTCTCAACGCCTATTGGTAGACGTATCAATCATCGAAATCGGAGCACATTTGCAGATTTTCGAATTTTGTGGCTCTGAATTTGTGGGCTATAGTTCAGTTGATTTTCAAAAAAATTGAATTTTCCACGAAATGTGTAGAAATATTGGACCGATCCAAATGGCCGTTTGTATGACAATTACAGGTCTCAACGCCTATTGATAGACGTATCAATCATCGAAATCGGAGCACATTTGCAGATTTTCGAATTTTGTGGCTCTGAATTTGTGGGCTATAGTTCAGTTGATTTTCAAAAAAATTGAATTTTCCACGAAATGTGTAGAAATATTGGACCGATCCAAATGGCCGTTTGTATGACAATTACAGGTCTCAACGCCTATTGATAGACGTATCAATCATCGAAATCGGAGCACATTTGCAGATTTTCGAATTTTGTGGCTCTGAATTTGTGGGCTATAGTTCAGTTGATTTTCAAAAAAATTGAATTTTCCACGAAATGTGTAGAAATATTGGACCGATCCAAATGGCCGTTTGTATGACAAATACAGGTCTCAACGCCTATTGGTAGACGTATCAATCATCGAAATCGGAGCACATTTGCAGATTTTCGAATTTTGTGGCTCTGAATTTGTGGGCTATAGTTCAGTTGATTTTCAAAAAAATTGAATTTTCCACGAAATGTGTAGAAATATTGGACCGATCCAAATGGCCGTTTGTATGACAATTACAGGTCTCAACGCCTATTGGTAGACGTATCAATCATAGAAATCGGAGCACATTTGCAGATTTTCGAATTTTGTGGCTCTGAATTTGTGGGCTATAGTTCAGTTGATTTTCAAAAAAATTGAATTTTCCACGAAATGTGTAGAAATATTGGACCGATCCAAATGGCCGTTTGTATGACAAATACAGGTCTCAACGCCTATTGGTAGACGTATCAATCATCGAAATCGGAGCACATTTGCAGATTTTCGAATTTTGTGGCTCTGAATTTGTGGGCTATAGTTCAGTTGATTTTCAAAAAAATTGAATTTTCCACGAAATGTGTAGAAATATTGGACCGATCCAAATGGCCGTTTGTATGACAATTACAGGTCTCAACGCCTATTGATAGACGTATCAATCATCGAAATCGGAGCACATTTGCAGATTTTCGAATTTTGTGGCTCTGAATTTGTGGGCTATAGTTCAGTTGATTTTCAAAAAAATTGAATTTTCCACGAAATGTGTAGAAATATTGGACCGATCCAAATGGCCGTTTGTATGACAATTACAGGTCTCAACGCCTATTGATAGAGGTATCAATCATAGAAATCGGAGCACATTTGCAGATTTTCGAATTTTGTGGCTCTGAATTTGTGGGCTATAGTTCAGTTGATTTTCAAAAAAATTGAATTTTCCACGAAATGTGTAGAAATATTGGACCGATCCAAATGGCCGTTTGTATGACAATTACAGGTCTCAACGCCTATTGATAGAGGTATCAATCATAGAAATCGGAGCACATTTGCAGATTTTCGAATTTTGTGGCTCTGAATTTGTGGGCTATAGTTCAGTTGATTTTCAAAAAAATTGAATTTTCCACGAAATGTGTAGAAATATTGGACCGATCCAAATGGCCGTTTGTATGACAAATACAGGTCTCAACGCCTATTGGTAGACGTATCAATCATCGAAATCGGAGCACATTTGCAGATTTTCGAATTTTGTGGCTCTGAATTTGTGGGCTATAGTTCAGTTGATTTTCAAAAAAATTGAATTTTCCACGAAATGTGTAGAAATATTGGACCGATCCAAATGGCCGTTTGTATGACAATTACAGGTCCCAACGCCTATTGGTAGACGTATCAATCATCGAAATCGGAGCACATTTGCAGATTTTCGAATTTTGTGGCTCTGAATTTGTGGGCTATAGTTCAGTTGATTTTCAAAAAAATTGAATTTTCCACGAAATGTGTAGAAATATTGGACCGATCCAAATGGCCGTTTGTATGACAATTACAGGTCTCAACGCCTATTGGTAGACGTATCAATCATCGAAATCGGAGCACATTTGCAGATTTTCGAATTTTGTGGCTCTGAATTTGTGGGCTATAGTTCAGTTGATTTTCAAAAAAATTGAATTTTCCACGAAATGTGTAGAAATATTGGACCGATCCAAATGGCCGTTTGTATGACAATTACAGGTCTCAACGCCTATTGGTAGACGTATCAATCATCGAAATCGGAGCACATTTGCAGATTTTCGAATTTTGTGGCTCTGAATTTGTGGGCTATAGTTCAGTTGATTTTCAAAAAAATTGAATTTTCCACGAAATGTGTAGAAATATTGGACCGATCCAAATGGCCGTTTGTATGACAATTACAGGTCTCAACGCCTATTGGTAGACGTATCAATCATAGAAATCGGAGCACATTTGCAGATTTTCGAATTTTGTGGCTCTGAATTTGTGGGCTATAGTTCAGTTGATTTTCAAAAAAATTGAATTTTCCACGAAATGTGTAGAAATATTGGACCGATCCAAATGGCCGTTTGTATGACAATTACAGGTCTCAACGCCTATTGGTAGACGTATCAATCATAGAAATCGGAGCACATTTGCAGATTTTCGAATTTTGTGGCTCTGAATTTGTGGGCTATAGTTCAGTTGATTTTCAAAAAAATTGAATTTTCCACGAAATGTGTAGAAATATTGGACCGATCCAAATGGCCGTTTGTATGACAAATACAGGTCTCAACGCCTATTGGTAGACGTATCAATCATCGAAATCGGAGCACATTTGCAGATTTTCGAATTTTGTGGCTCTGAATTTGTGGGCTATAGTTCAGTTGATTTTCAAAAAAATTGAATTTTCCACGAAATGTGTAGAAATATTGGACCGATCCAAATGGCCGTTTGTATGACAATTACAGGTCTCAACGCCTATTGGTAGACGTATCAATTATAGAAATCGGAGCACATTTGCAGATTTTCGAATTTTGTGGCTCTGAATTTGTGGGCTATAGTTCAGTTGATTTTCAGAAAAATTGAATTTTCCACGAAATGTGTAGAAATATTGGACCGATCCAAATGGCCGTTTGTATGACAATTACAGGTCTCAACGCCTATTGGTAGACGTATCAATCATAGAAATCGGAGCACATTTGCAGATTTTCGAATTTTGTGGCTCTGAATTTGTGGGCTATAGTTCAGTTGATTTTCAAAAAAATTGAATTTTCCACGAAATGTGTAGAAATATTGGACCGATCCAAATGGCCGTTTGTATGACAATTACAGGTCTCAACGCCTATTGGTAGACGTATCAATCATCGAAATCGGAGCACATTTGCAGATTTTCGAATTTTGTGGCTCTGAATTTGTGGGCTATAGTTCAGTTGATTTTCAAAAAAATTGAATTTTCCACGAAATGTGTAGAAATATTGGACCGATCCAAATGGCCGTTTGTATGACAATTACAGGTCTCAACGCCTATTGGTAGACGTATCAATCATCGAAATCGGAGCACATTTGCAGATTTTCGAATTTTGTGGCTCTGAATTTGTGGGCTATAGTTCAGTTGATTTTCAAAAAAATTGAATTTTCCACGAAATGTGTAGAAATATTGGACCGATCCAAATGGCCGTTTGTATGACAATTACAGGTCTCAACGCCTATTGGTAGACGTATCAATCATCGAAATCGGAGCACATTTGCAGATTTTCGAATTTTGTGGCTCTGAATTTGTGGGCTATAGTTCAGTTGATTTTCAAAAAAATTGAATTTTCCACGAAATGTGTAGAAATATTGGACCGATCCAAATGGCCGTTTGTATGACAATTACAGGTCTCAACGCCTATTGGTAGACGTATCAATCATCGAAATCGGAGCACATTTGCAGATTTTCGAATTTTGTGGCTCTGAATTTGTGGGCTATAGTTCAGTTGATTTTCAAAAAAATTGAATTTTCCACGAAATGTGTAGAAATATTGGACCGATCCAAATGGCCGTTTGTATGACAATTACAGGTCTCAACGCCTATTGATAGAGGTATCAATCATCGAAATCGGAGCACATTTGCAGATTTTCGAATTTTGTGGCTCTGAATTTGTGGGCTATAGTTCAGTTGATTTTCAAAAAAATTGAATTTTCCACGAAATGTGTAGAAATATTGGACCGATCCAAATGGCCGTTTGTATGACAATTACAGGTCTCAACGCCTATTGGTAGACGTATCAATCATCGAAATCGGAGCACATTTGCAGATTTTCGAATTTTGTGGCTCTGAATTTGTGGGCTATAGTTCAGTTGATTTTCAAAAAAATTGAATTTTCCACGAAATGTGTAGAAATATTGGACCGATCCAAATGGCCGTTTGTATGACAATTACAGGTCTCAACGCCTATTGATAGAGGTATCAATCATAGAAATCGGAGCACATTTGCAGATTTTCGAATTTTGTGCCTCTGAATTTGTGGGCTATAGTTCAGTTGATTTTCAAAAAAATTGAATTTTCCACGAAATGTGTAGAAATATTGGACCGATCCAAATGGCCGTTTGTATGACAAATACAGGTCTCAACGCCTATTGGTAGACGTATCAATCATCGAAATCGGAGCACATTTGCAGATTTTCGAATTTTGTGGCTCTGAATTTGTGGGCTATAGTTCAGTTGATTTTCAAAAAAATTGAATTTTCCACGAAATGTGTAGAAATATTGGACCGATCCAAATGGCCGTTTGTATGACAATTACAGGTCTCAACGCCTATTGGTAGACGTATCAATCATAGAAATCGGAGCACATTTGCAGATTTTCGAATTTTGTGGCTCTGAATTTGTGGGCTATAGTTCAGTTGATTTTCAAAAAAATTGAATTTTCCACGAAATGTGTAGAAATATTGGACCGATCCAAATGGCCGTTTGTATGACAAATACAGGTCTCAACGCCTATTGGTAGACGTATCAATCATCGAAATCGGTGCACATTTGCAGATTTTCGAATTTTGTGGCTCTGAATTTGTGGGCTATAGTTCAGTTGATTTTCAAAAAAATTGAATTTTCCACGAAATTTGTAGAAATATTGGACCGATCCAAATGGCCGTTTGTATGACAATTACAGGTCTCAACGCCTATTGATAGAGGTATCAATCATAGAAATCGGAGGACATTTGCAGATTTTCGAATTTTGTGGCTCTGAATTTGTGGGCTATAGTTCAGTTGATTTTCAAAAAAATTGAATTTTCCACGAAATGTGTAGAAATATTGGACCGATCCAAATGGCCGTTTGTATGACAATTACAGGTCTCAACGCCTATTGGTAGACGTATCAATCATCGAAATCGGAGCACATTTGCAGATTTTCGAATTTTGTGGCTCTGAATTTGTGGGCTATAGTTCAGTTGATTTTCAAAAAAATTGAATTTTCCACGAAATGTGTAGAAATATTGGACCGATCCAAATGGCCGTTTGTATGACAATTACAGGTCTCAACGCCTATTGATAGAGGTATCAATCATAGAAATCGGAGCACATTTGCAGATTTTCGAATTTTGTGCCTCTGAATTTGTGGGCTATAGTTCAGTTGATTTTCAAAAAAATTGAATTTTCCACGAAATGTGTAGAAATATTGGACCGATCCAAATGGCCGTTTGTATGACAAATACAGGTCTCAACGCCTATTGGTAGACGTATCAATCATCGAAATCGGAGCACATTTGCAGATTTTCGAATTTTGTGGCTCTGAATTTGTGGGCTATAGTTCAGTTGATTTTCAAAAAAATTGAATTTTCCACGAAATGTGTAGAAATATTGGACCGATCCAAATGGCCGTTTGTATGACAATTACAGGTCTCAACGCCTATTGGTAGAGGTATCAATCATAGAAATCGGAGCACATTTGCAGATTTTCGAATTTTGTGGCTCTGAATTTGTGGGCTATAGTTCAGTTGATTTTCAAAAAAATTGAATTTTCCACGAAATGTGTAGAAATATTGGACCGATCCAAATGGCCGTTTGTATGACAAATACAGGTCTCAACGCCTATTGGTAGACGCATCAATCATCGAAATCGGAGCACATTTGCAGATTTTCGAATTTTGTGGCTCTGAATTTGTGGGCTATAGTTCAGTTGATTTTCAAAAAAATTGAATTTTCCACGAAATGTGTAGAAATATTGGACCGATCCAAATGGCCGTTTGTATGACAATTACAGGTCTCAACGCCTATTGGTAGACGTATCAATCATCGAAATCGGAGCACATTTGCAGATTTTCGAAGCCCGGGCAAAGTTGAAGCAGATGAATAAACTAATGGCCCAACCAGCGAATCAGGAACAACTTAACGTAATAATGCGATAAATGGGGTTTGCTTGTTACCAGCCAGCGAAACTTTAACAACTTTTTCGTTCAGTTTCGTTAAATCAGTTACAACTAAATGTTGGCCAATGTTGGGATTGAAATCAATTGGATAATGAAGACGTACCTATTTGCATTTTTTGAGTTCTATTTGCCGGCTAAAAAAGAAAATTTAATTATAATTGAATAGGCGAGCAGAATTTAAACGATAACCAATTTTTGAAGTAAAGGCTTTATAAAAGCCAACAACGAGAATCTAATTGAATATAAAATCACCGGTGGAGCGGTGATAAGAGAGTAGATTACCATGCCGTCGGTCTCGAGATCAATCCTAACCGTTAAGCAAAAAATATTTTTTTTTATTATTAACATCTACTAATGTTCTAAGTGGATGGTTGGTTTCGAGTTATGATTACCCATTACAACAAAAATATTTCAAATGAAATTTTCTGATCAAGATCGATCTACGCGCCTATTAAATTCAAACAGAAAACCATTTTTTAAATTTTAACAGGCAAACAGAATACATAAAACATCATAAAGAAATATCGGTATTTATTTCCGAACCCTCTTTACCATTAAATCACCACAAATAATATAAGCCCCTTCTACTTATTTAATACTCAACTACTCGAGTTGAAAATGTTTACTTTGACCAGAAGCATAGATAAAACTAAACAAATAAATTTCCAACCACAGCTCATTAGCATGCTCTAACCGTGTTTTTATTTCGAATTTATTTGAGAATTTTGAAAATTGGCGATATGGGTAAGTAGGTACAAATATTATTGTTGCCATCGATCTAATATCGTGGTCCTTGCTTTTATATTTTGATTGCGTAAAATACATTGTAAGTAACCTAACATGTGGTGGCAGAAGTAGTAGTATGAATTGCTCTAGAATGCAAGGTACCGAGTTCGAGCCTCTGTAATGTATTCTGTGAAAAATTAAATAAAATGATGTAAAAAATGTAATTTTTGATATTTATAAGATACAAATTATTTCAATATGAACTGCGGATAAAATTCTCACAAATATCGAGAAAAAAATAATTCTTGGAAATTTTAATGCAATAACGTTAAGTAATTATTTTAAAAAAACGCGCTACCTAGTTATTAAAATCAAACCCCACCCAGACATTTTGCACAAAAGTACAACAGACTTTCCCTCTTTTAACTAAATATTTTAGCACTTTTATACTGTTTTCCAGTTACACAAAAATAAAAAACCGGGGCGAAACCGGGGCAAAACCGGGTTTGTTTTTTGACGTTTCAACTGGAACAGCAAAAAATGCGGTTTGCGTAATTTT
The DNA here is from genome assembly GCA_963556165.1 of Tipula helvola. Classification (NCBI taxonomy): domain Eukaryota; kingdom Metazoa; phylum Arthropoda; class Insecta; order Diptera; family Tipulidae; genus Tipula; species Tipula helvola. The sequence goes on from OY744481.1 coordinate 372,499,215, forward strand.
TTGTTTTTTGCATGTGTATACAAATTATTTTAGCGATTCTACGTTAATTTTGCAATGAAAGATTTTTTTCGTGTTAATTTAGTTAATTATATTTAGTTTTTATTTAAATGACGTTTAAAATGTAATTGTGTTAGTAATCGCCCCGAAAAATTTTACCGGGCGACGAATGACAGCTGCTATCGCCCCGGTTTCGCCCGGGTTTTTTTTTTTTGTGTAACTGGAAAACAGTATTAGCATAAACACTCTGTACTAAATGTATTACGTATGCCCTAACAGAGATGTCACCATAGAGACAATTTTTTTTTTTTTTTGTTCTGCACGATAGCATAAAACAAACAAAGTTATAGATCGTGATATTTGTTCATTTTAGTACCGCAATTGTCGCTAGTGTGAATTATCTTTTCCATAACAAATGAGGTAATTTACACTAGCGCACCTAGCGTAAATGATGGCGAAGTTGATGTTTAGTACAAGTGCTAAACATGATCTATATCATGTTGTATAGATCATGTTTAGCACTTGTACTAAACATCAATTTCGCCATCATTTACACTAGGTGCGCTAGTGTAAATTATCTCATTTGTTATGGAAAAGATAATTCACACTAGCGACAATTGCGGTACTAAAATGAACAAATATCACGATCTATAGGGTTTTCCAATAGGAATGATACTATTTAAAATGGTCATATTGGCAAATCTGCGTATTATTTTTTGACATTTTTTATGTCATTTGTGTTCAGTAGGTTATGCCATTTAATCATGGAAAGATACACGCTTCAACAACGTTTAGAAATTGTTAAATTGTTTTATCAAAATCAGTGAATCAAAATTATGAACATTTTTATCGACAAATTTTATTCAGTGATGAAGCTCATTTTTGTTAAATGGTTATGTAAACAAACAGAATTGCAGAATTTGGAGTGATGAAAATCCACACGAAACTGTTCAGACACCATTACATCCATATAAAGTCACTGTGTGGTGTGCAATTCATGCTGGTGGAGTTATTGGTCCATATGTCTTTGAAGAAAATGGTCGAAGAGTAACAGTCAATGGAGAACGATACAGAACAATGTTAGATGATTTTTTTCCCTGCTGTTGTTGAGAATAATCTGGAAGATATGTGGTTTCAACAAGACGGTGCCTCATGCCACACAGCCACCTTAACAATCGATTTATTGAAAACAAAAATTTGGTAATGAAATTATCTCAAGATTTGGTCCAGTTAATTATCCTCCCAGGTCGTGTGATTTAACACCTTGTGATTTCTTTCTTTGGGGATATGTTAAGTCAATTGTTTATGTTGATAATCCAACAACAATTGAGCAATTAAAAATCAACATTGATGAAATACAGCCAAACTTATGTGAAAAAGTGATGATAAATTAGGCTGACAGAATGCAGTACGTACGGAGAAGTCGTAGTGGTCATTTGTATGATGTTATTTTCCATACATAATGGCATAGTGTAACCATAGACAATCATAATAGATTTCTCATTTGACAAAAAACACAAAAAAGAAATAAAAATTTTCCATTCAAATGTTATCGGTGTATTGCATATTTATGCTGTGTGCCTTAATCGACTAAACTAACTAACTAAACTAAAGTACGATAGTTAATATAACTTATATGAAGATGGCACTAGTATAAAAGTCATTTACTGTGCCTCAAAAGGAACTAAACTAAACTAAAATAAATGTTAAAAATGTTCGAAAAACTACAACAAAAACACATAAACCTATACATTAATTTGTTTAATAATTTATAATTTCGCATTTATCATTCATCAATGCAATTTTAAGGTATTTTAAATAAAAACGTATTTCAAAAAATAAACAGAAATGTCAAACAGAAGTAATTCACGATACATGAAAAGTCATTGAAAAGTAAGCTTGTAAATTAACTTTTCGGTTGCCACCTACGAGGCAATAGCAGAAGCTTCAATTTATTTTTAGTTTAGTTAGTTTAGTCGATTAAGGCACACAGCATTAGTATAGTATTATATTTGCAACGCATTCTAAAACCATTGCCATATAAAATACACAACACAACGATAACATTGGAATTATCAGAAGTTTTGTGTTTTCCTTTAGTTATAATGAAATGAGAAATCTAGTATGAATGTCTATGGTGTAACCTTTCAAAAAAATTGTGGGCTTACTGAATAATTTATGTATTTTTTTTTAATTTTTAAATAGTATCATTCCTATTGGAAAACCCTATATATGATGTGATAGCTGATGTAGTAAGGTGATGGAGTGGAGTGATGAAGGTACGGAGTTCGATTCCAAGCAACTTCGCCAAACGTTTGTTTTTAGATGAAAAATATATGAAATGGGGATAATCCAAGAAGATCGGCGGGATCAGCACAAAAATAATTGGCAAATTCGAATGAATTCTTGGAAATACAGAAATTATCAAATTTTTGCTTTAAAAAAATAACATCGGAAGTTTGTAGAAACGAACTCCGAACCTTTTGCGCATCACCCCATCATCTTACCAACCAACCATTCGCCTCTATATATTTACTACTCAATTTTTCGATTAAATACTCCGTACAATCGCACCTGGCGAAATAATAACTTGCATGTAAAATATTATTAGACATGGTAAGTTATGCTTATTTGTACAATGTTTGATGCAAACGACGCTTCAGAAATTTACTCGCGACGTAATTTTTACACTCATTGCCGAAACAGAATATTGCTTTTTGTACAACGAACAACGTTGTAATTTATGTTAAAAAAAATAATGGAAATTGATCTAGATTCGAACTCCCAACATTGTGTTCTTTGTATCCACTGCGCTAAAAACTACGCCGTCACCTATTTAAAAAACTACACTAAATGTATATTTATTTTTTCTACGTAAAGGTATAAACAGAACAAAAGCGGCAACGACGAGCGTCGACGAATAAAACAAAAAATATCGCCGCGATATCGCTGTAGTTAACATAACAAGAGCGTTAGCGCATGGTGATAAAAAATAACAACAAACGACATAACCTAAATCTTGTGTGTTTGGCACATGAATATTATAATTTAATATTGCCAAGTAGACGTTGGTGGGTATAGATTTTCCGTTTTATTAAAGAATTGATTGAAAAAAATGGTTAATAATGTGACAGCTATCGTATTCTACTTAAAAATATAAAAAAACAGTAGGCAAGATTATATCGCCGGCGATAAAATTAGAAATAGATTCTAAAAAATGTTCGGCGATGTTGTCGTCGTTGCCAGCGACATTGGTTCTGTTAGCATCGTATGATTTATGTGTATTTTAATTTGACAGGCGTCATCGCTTGTCGTCGACGCTCTTGTTCTGTTTATACCTATAGTGCAGTAACCTATACTTTCGATGATGATTTTTGAAAATTACATAAGAAAAGGAGCCGTTGCGTCGTATACTAAAATCGTATGGAAATATTCTCATTACACAACGATTTTTTAATATTGCTACACGATTTGTGAAAACACTAATGTTTTAATGGTTTAATAAATTTGTGTTGATCCGTACAAGTTTGTAATTTTTTATGTTTCTACTTATTTATAAATGTTACAGGGCTATTGTATCGTAGAAAAAATGGCGTGTATAACTCGTGTGCAAATGAGTCATTGCAATACTCAAGTGATTGCAGCCCTCGCTATCGCTCAGGCTGCAAATTTCACTTTCGTATTGCAATGACTCGTTTTCTACACTTGTTATACAACATACTATTATTCGACCATGATACGCAAAATACTTACTTGCCTTTAAAGTTAATAAATTCTTATTATTATTAAGAACATGTCTAACCATGATTAACATTTAGGAAATTAAACCACTCAATCATTTTTTAAACCTGAAATGTTATGACATATTTGCATTTTTTGAATTCTGTTTGCCTGTTAAAAAAAAGAATTTATTTCGGATTTAACAGGCGAGCAGATTTTAAAAGAAAACAAATTTTTGATGAGAAAATTTCATTTCAAATATTTTTGTTATACCAGGCAAACATAACTTGAAAGAAGTAAAAAAAAAAAATTAATTTTTAATTAAAAATAATTTTGGTTACCGACGAGGATTGGAGCTATAGACAACAACAGCAACATTATGATAAATACCACAAATCCCAATCGCACCATTTTGTCGATCTGCTTATTGAAGCCGTGTACACAATATTATTTTTAAGAATAATATTTTCTTCAAAAATCTAAAAATTCGTTCTAACTTATAAAAGTATTTGCCGAAACCCGGGATTGAACCGGGGACCTTTAGATCTTCAGTCTAACGCTCTCCCAACTGAGCTATTTCGGCTTATGCTTGGATATAGTTCTACTAAAAGATCTTACTGTATCTATTTCCCAAAATATAACGAATTTTTGAAAAGTTATTTTAATTCGTTTTAGAGAATGGGCTACCGCCCCAATTTAATGCTTTGATAATATTACAATTGGTTCCAGTTCAAAAAACCGCAAAATCATTCGGGCTTGGTTCATCTGATATTCTTATCAGTGGTTTAACCCACAGTACACAATGAGGTAATATATTGCGCAGGATGTCAAAAAATTACAATAACAACAATGGCGGAGATTGTGACTGAAAATGTGTATGAACTATTTAAACAATGATACATTGTTTATTATTTTGAATTAAATAAGGTCAGTAGAATTTTCACACAATTTTAATTATATTCACTCAACACTCAAAATTATTATGCAAAACTAACAAACACAATTTGTTTGGTCACAATGTCTGCCATATTAAAATATTTTTTACATAGATGCGCAAGAACTGCCGTCTTACTTTGGTAAAAGTTATTCCTATCCGGATAGGAATGAAATTTTGCCCAAAGTAAGAGCAATTCTTCTTCAGAATAATATTTTTTTTTACTTTCAACAGTTGGTACCAAGCTCTAAAATTTAATTTATTATTTAGAATTTTAACAAATATAAAATAGTGATGACAAATTATTGCATAAAGTATAATAATTCTAAATGATAATTAACAAAATTTAAAATTCTGATTTATCGAAAAATTGAAAATTGTTATTTAATACCAACTCATAAAACTAAATATATGTAATAGTTTTACTCTAGTGGTAAACACTACAACTACGAGAAGAAGAGAATTTTGCTATTCCTACTTCTCAGCGGAATGAATCTCTTCATTCCGGAATGAAAATACACGGCATTGTTGTTGTAAAATTGCCAAAGTAAGACTACATATGTGTACTGTGGGTATAACCAAAGATAATCACATATTAAAGATAATTCATTCAGTACTAAAATATGAGGTAAAAATAGGGTCCCCCCGATGCAATATATAGGATTCCTTTGATATACATATACGTAAATATTTTGCATTCAAATTACTCGTAAATTGTTAACCTTTAATGTGCCGGTTTCTAATCTACTACATGATATGCAAGGGTACCCATTATAAAGAAATGGGGGGGGGTTTTATAGTCTTTTTTATTTTTTGTACTGAATGACTCATCTCTAATATACTATCATCTTTGGTATAACCTATTGATTAGCTCCAAGTTGGTTACATCATTAATTTGGCTGCTCTAGTCCTAAGGGCTATGTTCGTTAAAGCCGTCTTACTGAGTTTGTGTTAATCAGAGTACGCCGCAAATCCGCATTTTAATGTTGACTGTTGAGACATGCGCCTTATCTCACTTTTGTCTGTAGTTTCCAAGATTCTCAAGAGAGTGTAGAACTCCTCTTATTTATAAAGGTGACGTTTACTATTTTTGGCCGCCTTTACGATTTAAATCATTTTAGGTCATATGAGCTTTTATCAAATTAAGCAACAAATCAAAAATAGCTGGCGTCATGCGAGTGTGTATAAAAAAATTGACTTCGGTCGTTTATTTTAATTTTCGAAAAGAAATCCGGAACTTATTAGCGGTGCAGGATGCAGCGCTGGCTTCTCTCATCTTCCAACAATGCCACAAATTTAACACACTGACACAGCAAATTGTAAACTCGACAATAAAACGATTGAATATCGCAAAAACCAATTTCAAAAATTTTCGATTTTGCCGTTACATTCAAATTTCCATGGCATCCTACATTTTTTAAAATTGTTTTCAATTACCTAGAATTTGGTTTTTGTTTCATGTTTCCAGCTATCTAGTGCGGTAAAAGGTATTCACATTTCAAAATTTAGTTATAAACTATGTTGTGGGAAAAGTAAAAAACTCAGCCACACCTGATTAGACAAAGTATGCTATAGTAATATTTTCTAAGATTGTTTTGAATGGCCTTGAATTTAATTTTTGTTTCATGTTTCCAGCTAGTGCGGTTCGAAAGATATTCGCATCAGAAACAAATTTTTTAAGGGTGGCCCGTTTTCTTTGCCGGTCAGTGTATCTTTTCTGTACGTTATGGTTTCTGTTGTTGGTACTTTTGGAATACCCAGTTTAGTGACTGATATTGTCGATGCTACTGTTGCTGAGCTTGATGTATTAGGACTATTATATGAGGACCTTTACAGTTTACGCACTTACGCTTACGGTCGAATTTTTGGTTGCTATTTCTAGTGATCAGGACTAAGAACTTTTGCAATACAGGTAACGCATTTAATATGGCTTTGAATTTTTAGTCGGGAGCAGAATGTATTAAAACCAGTATATTAATGTACTGGGATGTAACGCCGGGTCGCAAATTGTTGCCACCTTTAAGAAAGCTCCGTATATTTTCTTACCTAAATCAGATTCTACTTTCAATTTCCCTTAATAAAGTCTAGTAACCATGGTACGAACTTAACAATAATTTCTATATTTTCTTTTAATTTTTCTTAATAAATCTATGTACCCATAAATAACAAGGAATCAAATTGTGGCGTACCAAAAAAATTAAAAAATATTTTCAGGTTTGTTAAAATTTTAAAAATTAGAGGCAACTACAAGGACGAGGAAGAATTGCTTCAAGAATTACATCATTTCCTACAAAACAAGCTACAGAAATCGGAAATAAATCTACCTCAGCACGCATTATGAACGTAAAATGACACTTGAGAGTTGCGATTTTCATCTGCATGTTGCAATCAAGATGTGCAGAAGAATATTTTATTAAAATAAAAATGAAATCGAAACTCTCGTCTCGGATTTTGGTCGTTAAATGAGGCTTGAGAATTACAATATTCATCTACGTACTAGATGTACAACAGTAGAATTTATTGTTATTTTATTTTAATACATACTTAACATTTTGTAGGAATTGTTGAGAAGTGAATTGTGTTGAAAATTACCAGCTTGGAAGTTTTGAAGCAAGTGTCAAGTCTCATTTTGATGGTCGCTGGTAAATCTTACTTTGAGATGAATTCAATTCTTTGATTTTGGCTTGCGATGTTAAACTTACATTTGATCTACCTAATTGGATAGATTGATCTAACTGGCTTTATCTTACCTATTGACCAAACGACAAGATAAAGTGAAAAGTGTATCAATTTGAAGTAAAAAAGTATTAAATTAGCGAGTATTAGTAATTTTGAAGGTTTTTAATTTATTAATTGAACAAAACAATTATAATTATAACATTTTATATCATAACAAATAAAATATTTTAATAGATAAGTGTTATATTTTGTGAAAATGCCACTAACGTGTAGTGTATTTAAGTGCCAAATGAGAGCAGATAAACACGATGGAATACACTTTTATAGGTTTCCTGTTATTCCAAAAAGGTGGACAAAATACAAAACTCTGGCTGAGGAACGCCAGCGAGCTTGGGTGAAGGCAATTAATCGGAAAGATTTAAAAAAACAGCCTTTAAGATACTCTACTGTTTGCTCCAGACATTTCATATCCGGAAAATCTGCTAAAAGCCTAAAATAGATGATATTTTAAACCCTGACTGGATTTCAACTCAACATTTGGGTTGTAAGAAAAAATCAACAACCTCTACATCTAGGTATGAGCGAATGAAGAACCGATTATAGCTATTTCCAAAAAATTAATGAAAACATGTATTTCGATTATATGGGGAAAATATCTTGCGCAGTTTTCAATTTGAACTCACCAATTTTAGGAGATAATGAATAAAAGACAATACATTATAAATAAGATTATTTAATATAAAACTAAAATTGTATAAAATCACATAATAAATTCATTTAATCAGTTAATTCATAATCAGAAATAAATTTGTATAAAATGTAAAATCACATATGTATATAGTTAATTCTCATTTTATCACATGAATCAATAAAATGCGCTTGTATACTACATGCAAAGCAAATAATACGGCCCCAATATGGGAACAACACTCTCCTTATCTTGCCACACAAGTACAGTGTCCGTTGTGAATGAAGCCCGTGGCGTCATGATGGGTCCATACTTTTAATGGTGGTAAATTTAGTGACTAAGAATGAAGTACCTGCTCAAAAAAGTTTTAACATTATTAATTTTAAATATGTAATTTTTTTAAAGAACTTACTTTGCCAAACACAATGTGTGCATTTTGGTGCTTTTTACCGGTTAAATATTGGACCCAACCGCTTTTATATACAATAGTTTGTAGGCCTCTAACGACTTGAACGCTTTTAATTCGTTGGACGTGTAATATAACTTCTTATTTACCAGATACTGGAATACTGGAATATTTCGAAAAACGTCACATTTGTTGGCAGACTTTGCTCATCAAACTTCATCAAGTAAGGGTCACTCTTGAATCCTGAAATTTTCTCCTCGTACCGCTGTCTCTCAGGTTCCGAAAGGCTCATGGCATATTTAGATAATATCGAGATCCTCTTGTTATCATCCATTTCTAGAAATTTACAAAAAATTATTCAAAACATATAAATTTGTTATAAGAACATATCCTAACACTTTTAAAAAAACACTCTTCTCTACTTACTTTTCAAGAAATTTTTATAAATTTCTATTAATTTTTAATTCTAATAAAGTTTAGAAATAAATCACAGTTTAAAATAAATTAAAAATCACACTAATTAATTAAAAAACACAAAAAATTCCACAGTACAAAATTATACTTTGTCCTACACGTTCACAAAACACCAAATTTTATCTGTCAAAATTTTTGGAGGAAAAAGGTCAATAGGCGATTTTCCATTCCTAGCAAATCGAAAGAGTAAAATCAAAACGGAAGACGAAGCAGAGGTAGGATTATACGGGAGTGGGACTGCCATTTCAAAGTCCTTGGGGACCAATGCTACCATCTTTCTAGCAGAATTGGATGCTATAGTAAATAACTTGGAGGAAGAGCAATGAGCCCAAATAGTATGTATCGCGTACCGGCCGGCAGTATTATCAGGTTCATTAAGCGCCTGAATGTTGACTGGACGGATAATTAAGCAGGGTTCAAGCACAAAACATCTTTTAGGTCGCAGTGCGAGGTGGCTGAATGCCCCCAAGGCCCTTCAACAATAATAATAATAACTGGCTTTATCAGCAGTTACGCTTCTACTCCAATTCACTGTAATAAGAGTACAGAGCAACGAAATTAATCTTAAATACATATTTATTCAAAATATTGCTCACAGATTTAAATTTAAATTTCAAAAAATAATTTAAAAAATGTACAAAAACTTAAATAGGTATTAAAAATCCATAAGGCAATTGAACAAATGCATACATACAAAAATTATAAAAAATTAAAAACTTAAAAAGCGTTTAAGAAATAAATTTACGCCTTCTTCGACTTTTTAAATATTTCAACTGCTCTCGTACGTGAATCCTCACGATCTTGTACATCTTTCGAGCGCTGTGGTATTACCTCCTTCTTACGTAACTTCCTATCGATTTGACTTGTATCGCTTAATTTTGATTTTACATTATTTTTGCGAACTATTGGACTCGATGTAGAAGTAGATGGCTCTACTTCTGAACTTGCCACTACAATATCAATTGGTTTAGAATCATCATCGGATTTTGCTTTTCGTTTTCTCGGCTGTCTTTTTACGATTTTTTCTTGGGTGAGACTTAATTTTTGAACAGATTTACGCTTTCTTTCAACTTTTGGTTTCTCCTCATTAGCCTCTGAAATATCGATAACAATGCCATCCGAAGTTGATTCGGTATTCGCGTTTGATGGAATTTCTTGTGACTTTCTAATAGCTCTAGTTTTTTTTGGTTTTTCAGCTATTTCCAAGTTTCCACCCATTTGATTAATAGCTTTCTTAACACGTGTACTAACCTTTAAATCCTTTACGGTAGGCGTAGCTTTTAATTTAAAATAATTAGTAATCGATTGTTGTGATTTTCGATCGTCTAATTTTTTTAATACTGGCGTTAATGTTTCATCAGTTTTTAAATTTGTCCAGCCAAACGATTTTCGGGCGAATTCGTGAATTGACTTAACGTTCGGGTAGCCCCAACTAAAATGCTCTAAATTTTCATCAATCGTTGGATACAGATAAGCTTCCACAATATTAATATGCGGAAAATTATCAGTAATCTCAATATTTTTTAATTTACTTTTGAGCGAATGCTTTTGAGGCGTAGTAGTAACAGCTTTGCTATTAACAAACCAATTTTTGAATTTCCTCAATCCCGACAAAATTGACATGCATCGATTAGTTTCACCTTCTTGTTCTGGCGTTGATGGAAAACTGGCCAATATTTCTAGTGCTGTTACCGCTCCAATTCCATTTATCCCACTTGTATAATCACTTCCGGTAAGAAATGCGATTTGTATCATCTTATCACGATCCATTTTGTAAAGCTTTTCAATATTTTCCATACGAAATTCCATAACGTTTTTCTTTTGATTGAAAAAATTTTTGTAAACTGTTTGTCCGCCAAATAGCCATATATCACTATCGTCGGTTATGGTTCCATCCGTTAGATTAACAAAATTTAGAAAAGCGCATTGAGCTTCTGCCTCCATCGGTGCGACTATATACGGTACTCCGAATAGAGTAAGCAGGTCCATGCACTCACGACGCATTTGCTCCGTTATCGAAGCACTGAATCTATCCTGTTTATTTTTACCAATTTGAAGATCATTTTGCTCCTTCGAGAGTTCTGACATCATATCGATTAGCTCATCTTTGGACTTATTCTCTCGCAATATATTGGCGGCTTCTTCTAGAGCTTGTTCAGGATTGATAGTTTCTTGCTCTAAAATTATTGGAATTTCACGAAATTCTTTTTTCTCAATTTCAGAAATTGGTTTAGCGTTTTCTTCAGGCGCATCATCTTTAATCTCTATTGTTTCGAGATTTTCCACTGGTTTTATTGGCTTAGTAATTATTTCAGAGTTTAGACTTGATTGGCCAATTGGTTTATCTTCATGCGCTTCAATACTTATTGGCTTTTCTACGAAATTCGAATTCTCATCCTTAATTTCAATTGCATCGATATTTGTTGAAACTAAAGTCTGCAATGTTTCATCAATAATCGTTCCTTCGCTATCATTTAAATTAATTTGACTCTTTTGTCCTTTTTTCAAAATTCGTTGTAAATTAATTTCTGGATCCTCCGGGATTAAGCTGTTGTCAAGCTGAATATCATTCAAATCCAGTTTAAGTATTTCCGATTTTTCCTTCTCGAGTTGTTTAAGTATATTACTTACGGGGTTTTCTGACACTCTACTAATTTTAGTGTTAGTCACAGTTTGTGGCAATTTAACGTCTGCCTTTGAAATGAATATGTCGGCAAAAATATCCTCCTCATCTTTTTGTATTTCATCTGGTTTTACAAAAACCTCAATCAATTTTGTTTCGTTTTTACTCGCCGATACATTTTTCAAAATTTCTAAATCTTCGATTCGAAAATCTTTGGACGCGTCTTTCTCATCCAACATGCACGAATTCATTACTAACGTTGGAAAAATATTCATCTCTGAACTATTAAAATCGCCTTCAGGTACATCAACCAAATCTGTATCTGTATCACTGGAGACAGATTTTACATCTTCCGTTTCAGACTTCTTGGTAGCGTCCGATGATATTTGAGTTTCTGTAACGGCCTTTTTCCCGTATGCAACAAATGAATCATTATATTTAAATGTAGAATCGAGGGCGACATCTTCCTCTTCTTCATTTTTGCGATGAGTCACTAGCTCTGCAATCTCTTCATTAGTCATACCAGCAGTTTCGAGTAAATATCCACGTGCCATCGAGCTATGGGCAGCCGTGCTTAAAACTTTCTTTTGCTGTGACGTCATTTTAACCTGATCAAAAGAAGTGATCTCTTCTACCGTTGTTAACGACATTTGAATTGCTCTCTGCAAATCGTCATCTTCATCATCTTCTATCGTGTGAACGTATTCGGAAGATCCGCTTTCTACAATTTTACCGGTTGGCTCAATCACTTCATATTTCACCTCTTCAAACACAACTTCTTCTTCTTTAATCGTAGCCAGTTCTTTTTTTAAATTCGATTTTTCAATAACGGACTTCAAATCTCTCACTAAAACATATCTCGCATTTTCATCGGAGGCAATTTGACCACCAATCGCAATATTTTGATCGACCTCGATTCCATCCTCTTTCAATAAATTTTCTAGAACATCCATAGTCAAACATTTTCCTCCCAATTCCTTTTCAGTTTCCTCCAGTTCGACTTGCACTTTTCGACGCCTCAAAAGACGTTTCATTTGAAATGAACAAAATTCATTGCTCTCAGCTGGTAATTCATGTATCGTAGACCATGACGAATGTTTTCGTGTTTCTTTAATATCAGATAGTAAATCGTATCGAACATCAGGGGGAAGTGACTTAAAATGGGTACTATTCACATCAAGCGATTTCAAATTGCGATAGTAGTTTACCTCGTTTTCTTCGTCAGAACTAGATTCAGCGGTTGACTGATTATCAACATTATCTTTTACTATTTCTGGCAATTTAAATAATTCATCCTGTTCTATTGCTTTAATGTTATTCTTTTTGGTCGGTGATATTACGGGTTTTAGACCAGCCTTAATAGGCGACATACCAATCGCTTTCTGCAATATCTGCTCTTTCGCAAGGGAATTCAATAGCAGTTGTTGAATTCGGTCGGCCTCATTTTGCAATTTATTTTTGCTTTGATACCGTTTTGCAATTGTATCCCGTTTTAGTATAGGAACTCCACCGTCGAACACAAATACAGGCTTTATGCGGTAGTATAGAAGTTTACACAAACGATTAAACAAACCTAATAAGTGGGCGTTAGGAACTGCGCTGCCTTTTTGGTCTTGAAATCCTTTGACCACCTGATGTAACCAAATTGAGATATCTACGGGATAATATACATGTTACATAGTTAATAAATTAATTTTGTGTCGAACTTACCAACAGCTAGCACTTTGTTCTCTAACATTTCAAGAGGAACAGGCTTCCCCGATGCATCTATCAACTTCCATAGCCCGGTTACTCCCATGATTTATAAATTCAATAATTTTTTGAACAGTACAATAGAAGATAAGTTTTTATTGGTTCCAAATTTAACTTTAATTAAATACGCGCGGGATTTATTTACTTCATTTTATTGTGAAATACAGTTAAACTTTTAATGTATGGTTCCATGTTTGTTCCTGTTTTGCAAATTTTGACAATTGCTGAATTTACCTAGTAGTGCGATTGGCGTGACACCTGCAGTTAAGCACGTATAAGTTGATAAGTTGTATACATTCAGCAAATTATTTGAAAATAAAAAATGTCGTTTTCTCAATAAATCAATAAAAGCCAAATTTAGAATATTTAAATAATGTGTATAAAATAGATTTCTTTCAGTTTAAAAGACAAAATAATACAGGATAAGTAAAATAACCAAAGATGTAACGACCATCCCACCCACCATCACGTATTTATCCTCAACGACCCGCCGTTCAATCATTTTCATCGTTTGATTTGATAATCCCAATGTATTTCCTATATCCATAAGCCGCTTCTGGGCCCCCTTTAATTTTTCACGTTGCGATCTTAAATTGTCTAGTACATTGCTTCCCGTTACAATCATTTCATCAACGCCCTGATGTGCATTTTGCATTGAAGTATGCTGCTGTAAGCTATAATCGATATCGATTGAAGTTTCCGAATTTGCGGTAAATTTTCTATGGAGTAATTCTTCGCGTTCATTTATTTGCATTTGAATTCGTTGCTTTTTCTGTTGCCAATTTGTAAGGGCAGCCTAAAATTTGGGTATTATTTAGATAAACATTATATGTACATACGTATATAGATAAGAATTATTTAATACCTGTAAATGTCGAATGTCGTATTTTAATTGATCCACTTTCATTTTAGCATTTTGCCTCTGGGTTACGGGTACCTTAAATAGTAGCACATCCAAACGATCACAATTTCTGTGAAAAAAACACAAGGAATAAATTAGTGTCATCATTTAATTAATCTTAATTACATCCAACTCACGCATTGACTCCGGCAATTTTTGTTTGAATCTCAGTTTCGATTTTTGTCGAATCAACACCATTCGTATTTAATTGTTGGAAAAACTGTTGGGTTTCTTGAATTAAACGATTTGTTTGGTGATAAAGGACTTCCATATTTTTAATTTTTCGATAATTTTAATTTCGTAAATTTAAATATGTTTTATGAATTTGAACAAAAAAAAAAAATTTGTATCCCTACTACCGACACGTCATTTTTTCGATCGAATATGTTTTGACATTTCTCAGTTGTCAAAATAACAGATGTGCAATTTTTGTGGATTTTAAAATGCAGTACTAAAATAATGTGGATTATAAAAATGCAGACGGATTTTTTCGGCTATAATAAATAAATACGGCTGTTTATTTTATGTAATGTTTTCATATTGATGATTTGGTAATTTCCAACACGAAATTAAAGAGATATTACACTACGAATCTGTGTAAAAAATAAATTTTGCACGAGTTTATCGAAATTTCTTGTGGAATCTAATTTGTACTAGATGCTACTTTGAAAGTTCCGTTAAAACCATAGCAACCATTTTTGCAAAACATAATAACTTTGATATTTTCAGTAATCACCTGGCACTTGTTCATACACCAACAAATAATAGATTTGGCCAATATGTCAGACGACGGTGCCATCATATTTAGTGAAATTTCAAACGAAGTTATAAGTTTAGTTCCACAACTGGATACACAAAAGTACAGTTAAGTTTGCCGTCCAGTGTTTTAATAATCTGGCCTACATAATTTTATTTTAGCTCAAAACATGTGGTAGATGTACAGACCGGTACTGATTTGATCGAGTGCAAGGATATGGGAACAGATTCAATAGCAAATATTGATGAATCGGTAAGCGCTTCGTACAATTTTATAATTTATGATTTTTTCATTTTTTCTCACGTCACAGACTCAAACGGAATTCATGTCAAACGGAAGTAGTACACACGACGATGAAGCATTAAGCAAATGGTTGAAAAAAATTCTTCCATTCCTCGAAGAGGAATTGGCCACCGGCATAACCAAACTATTCGATTGGTCTTCCAAAGACAGTGACACCATCGAAATTTCAAAATATCAAACGATTTCGTTATTAGAAAATGATGACGATGAGCAGGCGACAGGGACCGGTAACTGTACCCTTACATGGTTATCGTTAAGCACCGAAATTTATCCATTCTTAGCCGTTTCATTTTATCCAAACCACAGCTCATGGTGTGAACATGATAATCCTAAAGTTCGAATTTTTGGACCCCAACCAGAGCACGACAAAAATGTTTACAAACCGGTAACTGAGATTCCGGTAAAGTCGTGCATCACGAATTTATCAACTAACGCTTATAATAAGGATATTTTTGTCGGAAGCAGTATTTCGGGCGATTTATACGTATGGGAATACAACACATCGTTAAATGAGGTCAAAGAATTATTTTGTGAACCTTATCAATATGGTTCGGTAATCGGTTTTGTATGGATGAAAAATAATTCGTTTGCAGCGGATGCAAATTTTTTGTCATGCCATCAGGATGGTTTGATTATACTGTGGAAAATCGGTAAGCTAATCACAAAAGATAAAGTTTTTAAAATCAATCAGAGAGAAAAAACTTCAATTGAATTGACCACAGCGATTGGTTTGAGTGGATCTGAATTTGTGATTGGTAGCAATGATGGTAAATTGTATTTATGTTCGGCATCTCAATTGCTTCCGATTCGCGGGCAAACGAATTTATTTGATCCAGTCATGAATGAATTGGAATCCCATAAATTTGCCATTTCAACTCTGCTTGTTACCAACTTGAATGATAAACGACTATTGGTTAGTTGTGATATGAGCGGTGAGGTATTTTTTCATGATATCGAGAGCTCTAAGATACAAGATTCAAAGCCGGTTATAATGAAGCTACCGTTGCCTTTCAAAAATCGGATAGAGTGCACAAAAAACGCATTGCGTTTATTGAGCCCAGGAATTAACGGAGTTTTGGAAATATATCGCATCGATAATGGTGAGTTCACTCAATTGGATGGCGATTTGAAAGGGAAGGGTAATTTAATATCCATCTCGAATACAGGGTGAGTAAACCAACGTGTGTCATTGAAACATTCATTGATCTTGGCTTTATATTTCCAGGCACTTACTAATCACCGGAGTCTACAACAATGAACTACAGATTTATAAAATCGAGAATAACTAAAATAAATTTTATAAAATTAAAAATGTATATGTATTTCAATCGCCGCCTTCTTCATCGGAATTGTTTAGAAAATTTCCCCATTTCGAATTTGAATTCATTTTCGGTTTGGGATCAATTTTAGGTTTTTTTATTGAATCTTGTGTAGCCGTGTTCGGACTATCAAATTGAAATTTTGATTTTTTATTAAAATTGAAAAATGATGATTTTGTTTGTGAATGTGCTGGCTCTTCCGGCGATTCAGTTATTTCTGGTGAACAAAGCGACTTTCGTTTATAAACTCGTGGTTTGAAACTGGCACTTAACTGTGCTTTATGTTCTAAAAGATTTTCACAGTCTAATTCCTCTTCTGAATCTGAAGATTCAGCGAACGTATCCCATTTACTAGACTTTGGCTGATTTCCCTGATTGGGCTCGGGTATGCCATCCTCCGGTCGACTTTGCTCCAAAAGAAATTCAGGCATTTCAATTTCTTCGTTAACTATTTTTTGTACAACATCGTGTGCCATTTGTTCAAATTCATGCTTTTTCATATTCAGCTGCTGTACCATTTTGCGGCACTCTGGTCCTGAACCTCGGCCAAATTCTTGTTTCAAAGTTTGTTTTTCGCCACACATTTTGCACGACCATTTTTTAGCCTTTTTAACAATATCAACCTAAAATTATAAATTAAGTATAGTGTATGATACTTATTTCTATCAAAAAATATGATTATTTAATAAATTATTACCTGATACGTTACGCATTTAAAACATTTCACGATCCGCAATTCTTGTGGCATTTTTGACGTTTTAACTTTTTTTATATTGTAGGTTGAATGATTTTAAGTGAGATTCTCGTACACCATAAAGAATAATCTTTAAATCGAAATTTATAACCCTGCCCATAAAATCTAGAATCCAACCACTTAGACAGATTTGACAGATTTCGTTTTAATTGTTTTGCATTTTGCAATGAGTCGATTGTCAAAATTCTAAAGAAATTTTTAAGTTTTTTTTATGTTTTTAATTTTCTAAGTTTTTATTTTTATATTTTGTGTTTCTAATTTGTGTTAAACTATCTAACGACAATATATAAATACAAAAAACATTCAAAATGACTTGCTGGAGATCATTTGTAACTCGAATACCATACGCAACTCTGATTGCAACAGTGATGTGCTTGATAGGTGTTGGTGTTTTCTGTGGCACAATGTACCGTGCTGCATCTTTAACTGTGATTATGTTTGATCAAGTGTTTTATCAACGTCTCGCCTGGATTGAAACGTTACAGATTATTTTTGTTATAATCGGTGCATCGATGGGTGCTGTTGGTATTATGATCCTGTTCATTGGATTCTTGGCGACTGGTGCAACACGTAAAAAAGTTTATAGAGCATGGGGCTCACGAGTTGGTGGACGTATATCATGTATAATATTTATGGTTATAACGTATATTTTAAATTTCGTTTGGATAGTAATACTGTGCTTCCTTGTGATTGTTACCTTCGTGTTCACCATTTTTTGGCATATTTGCTCCAATCCAAGGGTCGAAACACAAGATACGTGTATTGAGTTAGCCCAGTTTAAATTCATGTTTCCGGAGAGTACACGAGAAATTGATTTAAAAATCTGCGACAAATTTCGTTTTAAAGCGTTTTGTAGGGATGCGGTCGAGAAGGCTGAAATCATGTATATTTTGGCAACTGTAAGTTGCCTTCTCATTATTTTGAGTTTGGTACACTATTTAATATGCTTGGCAGCAAACTATGCTCATATTCGGGATCATGAAAAGCTTCAAGAACTTCAAGAAATACAATATCTTCAGGAAATTGAAGACAGCTACGATCCCAAGGATCGTTTCTAGAGCGGACGACGAAAAATAATGGACTGTGGCAGCTGTAGGAATGGCAACGAAATTTTATATTGAACTTTTTTTTTTTTTAAGTTAAGTTTATAGATTTACTTTAGACTGCGGAAAAAGACGTTATATTTACTAGATTAAGAATTACGATAAAGAAAAGTATTAATAAATATATTTTGATAAAAAATTGACAAATAAACACGGAAACGGCTCTAAAACATTCCATTTACAGACGACAACAGAATTTCTTTATATCCCAAAATATCAACTAACATTCCATTTTAATAATACAAATAAGATATATTTATATACAATTGAATGTAATGCATGTAGTATTTAAATTAAAATTAATTTTTTAATTAATTTTAATTGAAAATTATACAATTTTTTGTACTTTCATATAAATAAAGTATTTTTACCTAAAAAGCATTTGTAAAGATATTTATTTTGTTATTCTGATATTTCTTTATCTATTTGAGATTAGGATGTTTCAGATAAAATTATTGATTTACCTAATTACATTTTGGATTGACCTACATATTACAACATACTCAGCAATTCAGCAAAAATTCCTAGTTTGAATACATTTCAAAAATGACAATTTGAAATCAAATCACTATGTGGATGCGGTTATCTTTACTTCAAAATAAAACCTAACCTAAAAACGAGTTTTTTTTGGTAACTTCAAGTCCACTAGTTCGAAAAAAAAGAAAATTGTATTTCTAAATATTTTTGGTTTATTTAAAATTATTAAAAATATCTAGAATAAAAAATAAGCTATGGATGATGATGGCGAAGATGGTCTAGCTGTCGAGGAAAATTATTACGCATTTCTAAATGTCCCACGAAATGTAAGTGGATGTGAATCTGCAATAACCTCAATGATTTGATAACACAAGACGTATTTTCTTTTTTTTTTTGAATATTTAAAGGCCACACCGGAACAAATTAATACTGCCTATCGTAATTTAAGTCGTATATTTCATCCTGATAAACATGTCAACGATGATAAAAAAATAGAGGCCGAACTGATATTTAATCGGACGAAACGAGCTTATGAAGTTCTATCGGATCCGCATAAGCGGGTGATCTACGATTGTTTGGGCACCAAAGGTTTAGAAACTGAGGGATGGGAAATTGTGCAGAGAACCAGAACGCCCCAGGAGATTCGAGAGGAATATGAGCGGTTGGGAAAAGAACGGGAGGAACGACGATTGCAGCAGAAAACTAATCCCCGTGGCAGTATTGTGGTGAACATAAATGCAACTGATATTTTTAATACGTACGATGATGATGAATTCAAGTAAGTGATATGACGAAAATAATGACGCAACTATTTATTATTTTATGTAACTAATCCAAATTTTGTGCATTCAGCCAATTCTCATTTAGCAATATTGAAATCTCTGGAATGAGTATATCACAATCGATTGAGGCTCCACTAACAAATCGAGATACCGTCGTATTATCGGGTAATTTAAGTTCACACAATGGTGTTGGAAATGGTAATTTTATATTGGCTGGGCGCCGCCTTATTAACAAGGGATGGTTTGAATTGGATGTGGGTGCAGGAACTGGGCCAACAATCGCGCTTAAAGGCTCCAAAACATTGACACAACGAGTATTTTTTAACGGTGGCATAAATACGAGTTTCCGTAATGATTATGTACTACCCGGCCTCGTCGGCACATTAGCGGTGCAACTAAACAAGAACACAATCGGTTATCTCACTTACAATGCTGGCATTCAATCATCACTATCGACGATAGTTGAACGAACGACGGAGAAACATCATATGCTAATTAATGCCACAATTGGTATTCCACACTGCTTTTTATTTTCTAGTTATACAAGAAAATTAGACGATTATAAATTAAAAATTCGTTTGGCTACAAAAATCGGAACGTTCGGCTATTCTATCGAATATGGTATGGATAAAAAAGTATCCAAATATAGTACCATTGGAGCAGCTGTAGTATTCGGTGCACCTTCTGGCGTCTCGCTTAAACTAAAGTAAACCCATATCCGTGTAATTCAGGAAAAAATACTAATAGATCACAATTTATTCCAGGTATGTTCGGGCCACACAATCTTTTATATTTCCAATTCATTTGAGCGAAGAAGTAATACCGTCTGCTATATTTTATGCCACTGTAACGCCGATCATTAGTTGGATAATCATAAAACAATTAATTCTGGATCCCATGAATGCAGAAAAGAAACGACGGGAAATTGAAAAAACCAAGGAGGTAAATCGAAAGCGGATGGACATGAAACAGAGAGAGGCGGAAGCAGCCATTGATTTAATGACGGCTGTCTATACTCGTATATGCGCCGAAGAAAAGGAACGAAATGGTTTAGTGATTATTAGTGCCCTTTACGGAAATACGGAGGGACTAAGCGAATCAGATGATGTGTCACAAAATCGTTCACATCCCGCGGTTATCGATGTTACGATTCCGGTGCAATGTCTTGTCAAAGAAAGCCGATTAAATTTATATGACACAAATAAGGTTAGTATCTGATGCAATAATTGTATAATTGTATCGCATTCAACATTTTTATTTAATTTTTATTTTGTATCTGCAGAGTGAATTGTCCGGATTCTATGATCCATGTTTTGGTGAAGATAAATACCTCAAAATAGAATATACATACCGTAATATAAAATCTACCATTCAATTAGCCGATAAAGAACCTCTGAGGTTACCGCTTGAAGAAGTTGCTGCGTCATCGTCCTAGTAGAAATTAGCATTGCTTGTTATGTTGTTTGTTTGTCACTGGTATTTAATGCTCGATTATTCTTATTTGGGAGAAGGGCTTAAAGTGGGATTATTACCAATAAAAATGGAAGCTGACACAGTGAACTGTTTTAGTTCAAATTTAATTATTACTTCTATAAATATTGTAATTAATTTGTTTAGAAATGCAAATAAACTAGTTTTTATTATAAAGAAATTCCTAAAAATTTCCCCTAATGACGTTTTTGTATGTTTTTAAATTTCGTTGGATGAAAAATTTAACGGATTGTTTTGTATGAAAGGAAATTCTGAGCAAAACTTTAATACCACAAATTATCTACAGTCGAATTCTTCGAATCAAAACATTGCGATTCCACAAGAGATGTTTTTCGTATCGTGGTGATTTCGCGGGTTAAGGCTCCAATGTGTTATTTATATCACTGGATTACAAAAATTTTCACTATTATCACAACACTAGGATAATTCACTTAATCGCTGATTGTCACTCTTCCACTGGTTAAATTAACTGTGTTCGAGATCCGACAGGTTGTTCCTTTTGAACTTACCCAAATACCCAATGCTGGACATGAGCAAAGGAAGTGAACTAACGTCTCTTCCTCCTTCTCGTCCAAATAGCGTCTACAGAAGTCATTTGCCTCCAGACTCAGCCTTCTTGCATGTGTTCCAAAAAGGCAGTGTCCCGTGAGAATTCCAACGACCGTTCTTATTATAATATACCTAATATTAATATTCCAGTGCGCCCCAAGTCTAGCTTTGGTCAAATTTGTCCTGCTACATACAGGTGAGGGTGTTAGGCAACCTTTCCTCTGTTGAGGATAGCGCCTGTTTCCTAAGTGCTAGTTTTAGCTCTGTGATAGGCCTCCACACACATGCCCTTTTCAGTTGCAGCTGGAGAATCGTACCGTGCCTAGTAAGTTCCAGCCCTGTAGTTGCCCATGACGCCCGAGTGACCACGGACCCAGATTAACTGGATGTTGAAAAGATCACCCAACTCATTACCTAATCTAATAGATGAGTGACAACTCAACGCTACCCATGATGCCAAAGAGACTGATTCATTGCCGCTTGATTGTTCACATAGATTGCGAATTTGCGATATCACCTGAGGATACGCTGCAGTAATCAGGGAGACGAATAGAAATGTTCACATTTAATTTATTACAGAATGCTCCGGATCCCACTTTGCCATCTAGCTTGGTTTCCGCTACTATCGACCCGCTCCTCCAGGATTCCCTTGAAGAGAACATAGTCCGAAAGCTTCGCCAGCTCATCCTTTAATGATCTAACAATAGTCGAGTGTCTTCTATTAAGGTACTTTCATTGAGAGACGGCTGCAAGTCGGAAAGCCATATTAAAAGCCCTGCTTACAAGCATTTAGGCCGTTCTTTGCACCTTCTCTATCTTATTTTTATACGTTAACTTGCCCAGAGCTGACCGCCACATGCCATGAGTACAGGTCTCACTACGGTGGTACAGAGCCAGTATACCAACTCCGGTTTCATAGCTATAGTACACAGATAGTAGCTTTGTTCACTCTCTCCAAAATGTTGGGCCTCAAACTAAGTTTACTGTCCAAGATAATGCTCAGATATCTTGCTCTGTCAGTAAAAGTAAGTCTTGTGCCGTTTAAGGTATGAGGGACAACTACCGGGATTTTGTGCTTCGGAGAAAAGAGTACCAGATTTGTTTTGGATGAGTTAATTCCTAATCCACATTTGCCAGTACATTTCGTAAAAATTGTAAGTGCATTCTGCGTTACGTCCACAATCGAGCCCAGGAATTTCCCGGTAACAGCGTAAGCGATAACTTCAATACCCTTTGTCTCCAGTTCCAGTAGTAGCCATTTACCACTATATTTCACAGAAGAGGGGACAAGACCCCCTGCGAAGCCCTCTAATTACTCGCCTCTTTATGGTGGAGTCGCCTAGCTCCGAGCTAACAATCCCTTCTTGATATAATTAATCAATCTGTTCACCGGAAAGTCCACCTCCACAAATGACAATCGCTCTCTGATTGCCTCTGCTTTCACATTATTATAAAGGCGCCCTTTATATACAGGAAATCTACCAAACAAAACTCTTTCGAGTGAATCGATTTCTCAATCGTACCTACGCAGTAAAGCATGCAGAGCTGTGTTCACAGATCTACACTTAATGTACGCATGCTGAGACAGTGCCCACTTAATGGGAATTTTCTACCCTCTATTGTATACATCCAACAGCCTTTCTTAGGTTTTCAAAAGAAAGGATGGTAGAGTTATTGGGCATAGCTCTTTAGGATAGACATGTGGGGTTTTTCCCGCTGTCGGGATAAAGACCACAACAACCTCCGTCCAGTACCTAGGGATATAAACCAGTTTCAAACCCCTTTGAATATAGCTTCTAGATAAGGAAGAATAATTACTAATTTGTTTTGAAGTTCTGCTGGTATAATCTGATAGGGATCAGCTGATTTACATATATGTTTTAAAACCTTTTAGTGCCCATAGGATCCGTTTCTTGGTTACGATATCTTCTGTGCACACTGAAAAGGTTTCCTGATGATTACTATGCACCATCAGGTCGTCAAAGCTCCGCGGGAAGAGGGTCTCGAAGAGAATCTCCAAACACCCTCCACTAGAAGCCATCCACGACTCTCTTCCTAAGGCGAGAAGTTTCGGATACCACTTCCATTTTATCACAGAAGAGTTTCCAGGACCGCCTTTGTGCCTTCCCTAATTCTCTCTTATAAATTTTAATTTCCTTCTTAAAGGAGTTCCAATCTTGAGCCTCCATAGTACCACACGGAAAAAAATTAACTGGTCCTCAGCTAAGAAAACGGACTTTTAATTCAAGGAAATGTACTTTTTCTTGATTTAAAAGCTAATTTTCTTATTTCTTTCGAGTTTTTCTTCATTTCAAGAAACACAATTCTTACATGAAGAAAAACTCGAAAGAAATAAGAAAATCATCTTACAAATCAAGAAAAAGTACATTTTCTTGAACTAAAAGTCCGTTTTCTTAGCTGAGGACCAGTTTATTTTTTTCCGTGCATTAGCTCTATTATAAAGGTTATCCTACAAGCCTTACGAAAAACCCAAATGGGAAGCTCATTCTGGTGTGGCTCATTCTAGCTCTATCACGCTAGTTTCGAGTAATGCAAAATTGCTTTTTGTTCAAATGACTTATATTTAAGATGCTATAGCTGGCTGTTTTACAGCACTATACGCCTTGCCCGCGTTATTTTTTTGTTTTTGAGCCTGCTTGTTAGGTAAATACACTCGACTCGCCGAATTGTATTCAGTAACACCATTTCTTATTATTTTACAAGGTCGCAGTGGCTAAGGCCTATAAATTTGAATTTGATTCAAACACCAATCAGCTCTTTTTCCAACTCCGAAATTAGTTGATACAGTCCAATATGTGGCTTTCCAATAATACTTTGTAACCGCCGATGCCAACTCTCCACAGAGTTTTGTGTACCAAAACTTTCGAGAACAATTGGGTTTTGATTGCTTATTTTGTCATTTTGGCCCTATTAAATAGTTTTTTACAAACCAAACTCCTATTTTGCGAGCATCCGAGTCGAAGGTTTTTCTTTGGTTCCCGATAATATAAAATGACTTCATTAGCTGGCACTAAAGATCTATTCAACATACGGATCTGTATACTAAATTGCTCATTATTGCCATATTTAGTGGCAAAACCTTGAGCTTGAATTTTACGCCAGATAATCTGACCAAACTGAAACAGGCACCCCTTGTATTGTGCGTCCGGGAAACAATTTTAAAGGGTACAGCTACATTCACTTTCTCAAAGTCCGATATATTCGCTTTGGTTTTAAATGAATGTTCGATTCACACGCTAGGTTGCATATTTCGTAAAATATTTCAAAATATGCTGGGCTTCCTTTAATTTGAAAAACATCTTTAATGGGAGTAAAATAAATATGCAATTTCCGGCCCACATTTAGGGGTAAACATCAACATTTAGGGATTTTGAAAAGTCATTAAACCGCGATTCAGAAGAACGTACCAACATTTAGGGACAATTGTTCAGCCACCATGTTAGCATTTAGTAATATTTTCGATCTACAGGTATTTGGATAATCACCACAAATTTTGGCGCGCAGCTCGCCAATATTCGATTTAATTGTCACCAATCACATTTTATCTGTTACAGATGGTCATCCTCAATCCTAAAATTCCTTAAACCTGTTCAAAATAGACAAATAATATTCTACATGTCGTATTAATCAAAACATTCAATAAACGTTAAAATATAAATGTACATATTTACAATATAGGGTGGTTCAATAATTTCGTAGGGGAAATTTTGTATTTTAGTACTAATGTAAAAATAACAACCAAAAAACATTTAGGCATTAGTACTTTTTGGTTGTTATTTTGAATGTTTTTTTTATTTGTGTGGGTTACAAATTTTGTGTCGATACACATTTTTTTTGTGTACATATGTATTAGGGTGGAGTGAAAAAAAAACAAAAATTTGGGGGCCCCCCAAAAGTTACCTTTTAATGCCAAAACCACCTGGTTAAAATATTTTTAAAATTCATTAATATTTACCGATGGTATTTTCCATTTAAAGTATGTTTTTTCAACTTATTGCAGATTTTTAACTTAAAGACCGACAAAAACCACTTCGAAATCTAATTTTTCGGACTCGCAGGACCCCAAAATCGATAAATTACCAATAATGTCAAGGTTCAACATTTTCATGATTTCTGTACGTTATTTTACTTACGCAAAAGAAAGTAAAAAGTGATTGACCAAAATGTTGTTTCTTCTCCCTAAAAGTGGATAGTGGGCGTTTATCACAGGAGTGGCATTCGAGACGTTAGTAATTTCAATTATTAAACGGTATTCTATCGGTTTCTAAAGAATCATGTACTTCAGGATTTTTTGTATAATGAAAGTTTAGTTTAATTCGGCTAAAAAGAAAAATTTCAATTGGAAAATACCACCGCTAAATTTTAATGAATTTTAAAAATATTTTAACCAGTCATTAACGACACTATAATGTAACTTTCTGAAAGGCCCCCGTACCAAAATTGTAAAAAAAAAAATTTTTCACTCCACCCTAAATGTATACTATCCGTGTGAACAGCATTGCAAAAATAGCAACGAACTTTGCTGTCGAAACGTACACTAATGACGTTGTTGTTAACTTTTTGACGTTTCAGTGATTTTTATTGACGATTGGAGCATCACGGATTCCACCTAGTGGAACATTTTTAAACTGAGCTACCTGATAATTTGACGTTCGAAATTGTTGTAAATAATTCCAATTTTGATCTGTAAACACAATTTTTATTTGCCGGATTGCTAATAATTGTAAAAAATTCCAATTTTGGACTATAGAAACCATTTGTAATTACCGCATTGCTAAATTTTCTTTCGTCGCATTTGTGACAAATGTCATTTTATCAGGTGCATCATTTTAACTATTGTCCTCGAGAGGCGCTTTCTTTACTTTTACAATCGTCAATTGAAATTTCTGTGTTTTTCATTATAAATAATGTACGTACTGAAAGGTAATAAAATACATTTTATTTTTATTTTGCGAAAGAAAAATATTAAAAAATATTTGACGTTTCCTTTTGCACCTAGCAGCCAACGATTTTAACCCTCCGAACCATAATTTGTGTCCATCAAACCACTTTTACTTCTAGAGAATTGGTACGCCAATTGAGGTAAATATGTACTAAAATTGAAATTTACTGTACTAAATGATTTACCCGACTATTGATACGCAGCCTTAGCAAATATACTATGCTACCATCTACTTGCCAGTAGTCAAACAATTTACCCAAATGTTGTCATTTTCCCTAAATGATGACTTGTAAATGCAAGACGGCGGTCAATCACTCCTAAATTACTGACGAGATGCCAAAAATATCCCCAATGTTGTTACCTTCCCCTAAATGACTACTTGATATTTACCCTTAAATGTTGGGTTTGTCGGCCAGAAATCTTTAGTTACTCAACTAACGGGTTTCCAAGATTTTAAAAAAAAAAATAGTTTTTTTAAAAACATTTTTAACAAAATTGACAATTTATGAACACGAATATATTTTTAAACAGGAATTCTCCGTAAACTTTTATTCTTAAAACAAGAGAATTCGACTAATTTTATTAATTAATTAATTTATTAGGCTTTTTATAAGACAATATACTCTCGACGTGAATTTTCAAAATCTAAGTTCCCACTTAGAAGATTATATGGAACCACCTTTGAACCAAGATTTTGAAAAACCAAGATTTCCAAAACCAACATTTTGAAAACCAAGATTTTGAAAACCTAGGTTTCGGTAACAAATAGTTTACAGCCAAGATTTTGTTAACCAAGATTTTATAACCAACCCGCCATTAACTAAAAATCGGGATTTCGTTGTATACCCTTTCAAAATGAATCAGAATTTTATTAATCCTGGTTTTCAAAATCTTTGTTTTGAAAGACATATTTTTTTTTTAATTCGGGCGGCCCCGAAAACCAGGATTTTGAAAACCAGTATTTTAAAAACCGGGATTTTCAAAACCGGGATTTTAAAAACCGGTATTTTGAAAATCGGGATTTCGCAGTAATCAACATCGATATTACGACTACCTTTCGCTTCTATAAAATTTGTATAAAAGTACCGTTATTTTCAGAATCGAATCTCAGCATATCTTCCTTTCTTTCGGCTTGTATGTCCCATCAATTTACAATATGCACATCTTTCCGTCTAAATAAGGCCAGTTTGATGTCAAATTTGTTTTGTCGCTAATAATTATACCACATGGTTGCTTTCTCTATATAGAAAGTAATCAAAGGTGTAATTGGCAATGTAGTCGCTATAACCTGATGAGATTTACAGAAAATACATTTCTCGTGATTCTCATTCAGATCGAAACTGAAGTTGCAAAGCTCGTAATAATTTCGCTCTTCATAATAGTAATTGTGGTAAATTAGCCTAAATGGCCTACTCCACTTACTTACTATTTCACTCTTAAAAAAGAATTTTCAGGCCGATTTATAAATTTGTTAGTTAGCTGTACAGATAGACACCGTTTCGAAACCTACATTTTCTTACTCGGAACGAAAGATTCTTTTGAGTACGTACATATATGGTTATTTTGCTTCATATTTTAATAGAAAGTAATAATATGTACAACAAGCTAGAAATTTATTGTTTTTGGTTGGTTTAGGAAAAGTTTTAGAATATACACTTCACAGCGGTTCAATTACCTTGTAAAATACGTTTTAAATTCTACAAAAATTTACATTTCTAATCAAACAAAATGCCAAATATCTGCACTCAATTTAATTGAAATAATCCAAAGATATTCATATAAAGGCGAGCAACAAATGCTAAATGAGTTTTATAGGACGATATATTTGATTTTGTTTTTTATTTAGTTTTTAATATTCTTAAAAGTCAATTTGAACTGTATCTCCTCTATATGTATATATAATCAATACAATAAAATAAAAAGGATATCAATATCAAAAAAAAAGGAATAGGTACAATCCTTTTTTTATATTTTGGTTTATTATTATTATTATTAAATGCAACAATCAAATTTGTTTGGTTTTACATTATAGGAGGGTTGAAATGAAAATTGTTCTTTTGTGTCCATTATCTCGTTCACAATAAGCTCTTTTCATGAAAAGACAATTCATGGATTCACTTGTACCAACTAAATATTTTCACTGTATTAAGTACTACTCCCCTTGTAAAGTAGATCGGAAAATTATTTTTTTTTTGTATGATAATGTCTTTTGATTACCATACACATGACGATGAGCACATTACTATAAATGAAAAACCAATCAAAATAAAACACTTGAACTTTTTATCACAGAATTTGTTTTATTTTTGTTAAGCTCCTTTTTCTTATTCTGTATACGGATCCTTTTTCTGATTTTTAAACATAAGAGTAAAACCCAATAAAATTATCATAAAACCCTTTCCGGATGCAAATAAACCAAAATAGATACTAAATAATTTTAAGGATATGTAACGTAAAATTTTAGTTTTTAAGGAATCAATAAAATAAATGAAAATAGATATAAAGTGGCCAAACATATTCCCCTGTATAAATTATTCAGGATTCGAAAAATAAAAAACGAAGACAATTGATTGAAATGAAATTTTTCATGTCCCTTTTTATCAAACTATTTTTTTATTTTATTTCGTCCTTTTTATTTTTTTAAGCATTTTTAAAAGATAATTTTTCATGAATTTTATTTGACAGGATCTTAAGGATATGTACATACGAAATATAATGAATTATATGCATGGAGAAAAAGATGGATTTTATTTTCTTACGAAAATTGATTTCTATTGTGTTGTCAGAATTATGATGATAGATAAAAATTGATGACAGGTGAGAGTCATCATTTTAGGTTTTTGCTCGACTATTGTGTAGAAAGATAAATGAAAAATTGAATAATATCGTAAATTCAGATAACATGGTAGATTGAGTACGGAAAGGGTAACATTGCAAAACGAGTAAGGGAATTTGAGGGTTCCAAATTCTAATCAAAGAAATTTTACAATGGCTCCATCCGCAAGTGTATTAGATGCAATTTTTTCTACTATGATAAGAAATATTCAACATAAGTGAAGAATAAATAAGCAACTGAGTAGGTTTTAAAGGCTAAATAAATCTTTGTGATTTGTCCAAATGGCCCGTTTATTGATAAATAGACCATTAAGCATTCAATAAATAGGCCAATGTTAGCCAACATTTGTGCAAATGATCAATCATCTAGATGCTGCTTTATTTGTTGTTTACGTCAAAAGTAAAAATTATGAATGTGTCCATGACAATCGTGCACTGGCAACGCAGAAATCGCGCTTAAATATAAATCAGCCACTTAGAAAATCAATTAACTCCTTAAACGAAAAAGTAAATAAATAAAGCTCGGTTAAAATGTACGGTCAAGGGACTATCTTGAGAGTAGGTCATTTCACGAGTCTATACGTTTACATCCATGAAAATTTCAATTTGTATAATCAATTCGTGCGATGAATAGGGAATAAATTCTATTACTGATTATTTAGTCAATTTGATAAATAAAAAGAAAAAAAAATTGTTAATAAATTTAAGAAGCATCCTTTAATAACGTTTCACTTAGGAATTACATTAATAAACTTTCTTATAAAATTGATTTTTAGTTTCACCATCAACTTTTTGAACGAACCTCAACCAATCAGCATTGTGTTATTCTTCCATGCTCATCATTCACTGTTCTCATCATTTTCTTTACTTGGCGTATCCTATACTATGCTTATCAACTTTTAGACAACATAATTATTTCGTTTTACTTTCTTACATCACACTACCCCATGCACAAATTCATTCAATCTAAATTCGATCTGGCTTTGTATAATCTAGGTGGCTTTGATATTATGCAACGTACAAAAACGGATTGCTTCATTTTGAAAATGCTGTGACAGAAATAGTTCATTAAGTTCACGAAGTTCAGACTTAGCTCCAATAAAATTGGTAGCGTTGTCTGAGTATATTTTCGAACATATTCCACAACGGGCGATGAACCGATGAAGACAGGAAATGAATGATTCAGTGGATAAATGCATCACCATTTTTAGTGAATCATAAGAATAAACAACTATATGTCCTGCGACTTAGGTCCCTAACTCCCTATTCACAAAATGTAAATTCGCTATAGGTATAACCGTAAAATTTCCGATTAATATGTATTAAAATGGTATTCATGAAATATAACTAGACTCTATATAAACGAAAATTATGCTCTGTAAGTTAACAGATTACAGTGACAAATTTGTTGACGTATAGCTACATATCTTGATTTTATTGGTCCATAACTCGACAGAGTAACAATTTTTCGACATGATTTTTTCAGGAAGTACTACTCTCGATAACATCTATTTACCTGCAAGAATTCAAGATGATTTAATTGTAGTTTTTGAGAGTTTTACTAAAATATGTTCTATTAGGATTTGTTTGTGTTTTTGACGAATCAATATACGTATCGTTGATGGTATCTGTAATTCTTATCAAAATAACTTAGTTTCTTCAGATTTTTGGTGAAGGTTTGTGGAACTGGAAATGAGTCCAGAAAACAATATCTGAACTCATATCACTACACATTTGAGAAAGTATTCAGATTCTTGTGAGATTTCTTAGCCCCCATGACATTTGTCTATGGGACGCCATAATGCCAAGGAACGCCTTGCCACCGACAATCCTCTACGCTCCTTACTAAAGTCAAAATCAATAACTTACACATGCCAATAATCTGAAGGTATAAAGTGATCACCCCATTTATCGTATTGTATTTGAGTGTGAAATTTTAGGCTACCGGATTACAAAAGATGGCTATTTCGTCAGCGTTCGAAACCTGGATTTAATCCACGGAAAAGGCCCCGTGGGATCCTATTTTGTAGAAAATAGTTTACTTACCTGTCTATCAGGTAACCTGCAGAAAAATCTCATATGTACATTCTCCTTCATTTGACTTTCAAGCCGGAATCATTTTTTATTATTTGGTTTTTAACATTTCGATGTATCAAAAATTCAAAAGCCACTATTTTTCATACAGCGGCGAATTTAAATGTATTTATTTACAGTGGCGAAGCTCCTACAGTTTGTGCATACCAATTTTTAGTACTCTGTGACTTTTGCTCTATAAACAATTTCTGTAAAGTTACAGCAGGATAGAATAGAATAAGTTAATTGATACCGCAAGTTCTACTGTACTAAAATGAAATTTTCCATGATAAAAACTGTTCTAAATATTTCTAAACTGTTCTTACCGGAACAATCATGAAATTCCGCGAAGTTTTGGTTTGAGTATATAAGGAGCAAACGAATTCGAATTAGAACATTAGTTTTTGGTAAG
The DNA here is from genome assembly GCA_963556165.1 of Tipula helvola. NCBI lineage: Eukaryota > Metazoa > Arthropoda > Insecta > Diptera > Tipulidae > Tipula > Tipula helvola. The sequence continues at coordinate 372,531,207 of OY744481.1, forward strand.
CGATAAGTGAAGATTAAAAAGGAAATTAAAAAGCGATTTAAGAAGTGTTTTAGTGTGCAATAAAAGTTATAAGTGAACAGTGGAATTATACATAAAGTATAATAAGTGATTTTGTGAATTTTTGTTAATAAATTGTGTTGTGTTAATTTTTGGTGTTAATAAATAAACTCGTTGGTGATTAATTGAACTGTTGTGTTTTATTTACAATCCAGTGATACGAAGCTTGATTGACAAGGCAAAAACGTAACAATACGAACAGGGTTTGTTTTTTCTTGTTGAGGGAAATTATTGTTTGTGCTAACGATTCTGAGATGGAACCAAAAGCCAGAGTGGACATTAAAATGTTTTGATTAAATATATTTGACGGAGAATTTGTATTGGTATTATGGTGGTGAACGAGTGAATGCAATCTGAAATTAATGAATGAATATTTGTTTGAGTAGTAGCAATACGGACGGACGGTTTTGTGTATTCGAGGGCTTGATCGATCACGGTGATCGCTAAATTAGCGCTCTTGGAGCACTCAATCGTACAACTGGGTTTATACGAACCTTCGTAGGGAGGAGATAATCCCTTGTGTCCCGTGCGAACCTTGGTTGTTCTAATTAAAACAAACAAATAATTGTCTAGTGATCGACTTTGTAACGAGTTAACTTTTGTATGTAACCTAAACTATTTGTAATTAATAGCTGTGTTTTTTTATAAGTCTCGATAAATCTATTCAGATATTTGCAAAAATAAAAAATGGGAAATTGTAGCTACTCCTATCATCCACTTAAAAATACTGGCACTCGTAGCACTAAGAGTTGTGTTTATTTTGACAACGCTACGCCATGTTGTTTTCATTATATTTTGTTATTCCAAAAGTATAAATACATGAGGAAAAGTGCAAATACATTTTATTCATATAAAAAAATGAGACGGATATACTAAAACTTTTTGTTTTCTTTCAAAATGTTACTTTGATCTTTTAAATGTTGAGCAACTTTTACGAAAAATGATAAACAGGTTCATTTTTCGATTTTTCCATTTTTTTCGCAAAAAAAAACTTGGGGATTGCGGTAAATAGTATTAAATAACACATTTTTAATATGCCTCTTATAATGGAAGGAAATAATAATAAAATGAATACTTTAAACGTACATCTTCTGTCTTTTAAAATAGAGCAAAAGATTAAATGTAAATCAGCTACTAGTTTCCTATTGTATGATAGATGTACTAAAAATTGCCTTTGGTATGCTTCCATGCTAAAATACAAATTTTTAATGTGTGTCTTTCCTCATAAAAGGGAAAATCTGTAGTCTCGATAGCATATCTGGATAAAAAGCAAGATTTTCATGTACAATTATTAAGTTGTGTAATTCAAGGAAATGAATTAAAAATGATAAAATGTTGAATAAAAAGTTATTCTTGATTAAAATAAACTGAATCAATTGCAGTTTAACCACAAAAGTAGAGAACATCTGTATGCGATCTATCGAGACTTATAAAAAAACACGGCTAATATTATATAAACGCGGTGGCTACTCGAATACTGTCCCTTCATTTTTTCAATCTACGCGCATTTAAACCTTCTATCACTCTTTCAAGCCACAAATAGACTGTCAACGTATTATCATCAATTTTAAGCTGTTGGACGGAGCGTAAGTCAAATAGTTACTTTGGTAGTGGGTAACACAAATACTGTTTGGGTGAATACTGTGAATTTTTTTCCGAATAGCTCTCACAATTTCTTTTAAGGGTTCTGAGGCCCAAAGCCGATCACACAGATTTTTGTGTTAGGGGCCCACGGTCTATTACAGTTCTATCAATTTGTCTGAAAATAACAGAATATAAGGATAATATTCTGAGGCAGCAATTTTCAACGTCTGGACGCAAATGTTTGATATGCTTTAATTTATCTAAAACATTTTCATTTTGAAGTCACCGTGAAAATGGTTATAGTACAAATACAATATAATTTGGTGCCATTACAAAGTTGATGAAACAAATTTTGCCATTCAAATATGTATATTCAAGTCTCCAGACGCATATATTGAGCAACTGTTTTTAAAATTTGTTGACTTAAGGCTGATTTGCATTCAATCTTTCCGTTCTTTTCCAAAAGATAAAAGATGTACAATAAAAAATGGGTTTGAGTATTATTTCATTGTATTAAAATCAGAAGGAATACTCAAAAAATATTATTCAATACTATTTACTGCAACACTCAACTTTTTTTGGTGAAAAAGAACGGAAAAACCTGAAAAAGATGAACTGGTTTATCTTTTTTAGTAAAATTTGCTCAAAATTTATAAAATCAAAGTAACATTTTGAAAGGAAAAAATTAAATTTTGAATATGCCCGTTCTATTTTTATACTATGGCTGCGGTCGAATTCTCGGGTAAATCCGCAAAATTCGGTAAATGCATTTACCTTTTTTTGCTGGAGAGTAAGGGAAATAAGAAAAGGTAAATCTTTTACGTTTAGATACTTTATTCTTTATTGTTATAAGAATTGAACGAGTAAAAAATAGAAAAAAATGCGTAATATAACAGAAAACGAACATTAAAAATGTAAATTTACCGCAGTAAATGATTTACCCGAGAATTCGACCGCAGCCTATATGGGTAAAATGTATTGTATTTGCACTTTTCTTCGTGCTTCTATTTTTTTGAAAAAGAACGAAAAGATTGAATGTAAAACAGGGGTGACATGTTGTACCATCACTTTCGATTCGTTTTCGATTGTGTTTTGTCTCTTGTAACAAGAACAAAATTGTACGCTATTTTCTTCTTTCATTACAATTTTTCTAATGCGATCTCAGCCTTCTGTATACTTTTCCTTTTCTTCACATCGATAAAATATCGCAAGCAAAATTTTTTATGATAAAGAGTGATGAATGAAAGTAGAAATAGAATGTTCTTTTATTTGAGCAAGCTGAGATAGCTTTAGAAAAAGCTTTAGAAAGGTTAGAAAAAGCATAATTGAAAAAGCGAAATAGCGTACAATTTTGTTCTTGTTACAAGAGACAAAACACAATCGAAAACGAATCGAAAGTGATGGTAAAACATGTCACCCCAGCCTTTAGCCTTTGATCATGGGCACCTGTCAAAGGATATACTGCGGTAATGTCAAATCACTGAAAATAAAATAACTTATTCCCGGTTTCACAAAACAAGATTTCCAGTTAAATATATTTCCTCTCTTTCTTCTTTTAGAAATTTGAAGTTTGTTTCAATAAACAAATTGAATACAAGGTAATTTTATTTCATTTTTACCGAAGAGTTAACTATTTGACTGCTCAATGTCATTCAACTAAATATTTAATTCAGGGGTATCCAAGCCAAATGAGTATTTACGACACATTTTCAAAATAAACAGAGCCATAAAAGATCGGTAATTGTTCTAATTCTAACCAATTTTAAATAGTTACCGTCCCTTTGTCCTGATGTCCTAATACTCTCGAAACACTATACGGTTTAGTTGTGCCAAACCCAAAATTGGGGGGCATACATTTTTTCAAATGCTTTGTTGAAAAAAAGTGAGTCATTGATTCTGTTGATATAGCTATAGTTTATAAAATATTAAAAGAATTTCCACCATGCGGGTATACATTGGTGGTTATATCACATTAACCTCCATAATTTAGCCTTTGATATAATCTTCTGAATGTGATATGTACCTTTCCCAATTGCCTCTTTTTTAACATTTCAATATTTCCATTTCATTATATTCGATTTAATTTTTCATTTTCATTTCAATCAAATTGAAAAGTCATATGAAAGATTAAATACAATGAATAGCAGCCCAACCAGACCAGTGCATCATACAGACACACAAAATAGTATTTTTTGTTGATTAAAATTTGTAAACAAACAAGAAAGGAGTCAAATGAAATAAAATGATGTTGGCTTTGATCATTTTGATTAGCTGGGTTATCCTGAAATTTGTAATTTTCATTTTAAATGTAAACATTAGGGTACATATTTTTTATGCGATACATAAAAGATGCTGCTGCCTATTATGTTTTCATTTTGTTTAAATTGACCAAAGATGATGATTTAAAATTTTATTTTTGAAGATTTTCTTGAAAAATCAATCATCAATCAATTATGGAAATGTCATGGTAAATAATATAATGGGCAGTATCATAAAATATTATTTAAATGAAAATGTATCTGAGTTATAGTTCGATTTTGTTTTTGCGGAAATGATGTCACTTGACATAATAATGATAAATTATATTGCTGGTTTTTGGATTTGGTTTTTGAATTGATATTAATCACTGTTTTGTTCTGTGCACTTGTGTGGTTGAATGGGGCTTGCAAAACTTGTAATTGCATTTTTTTTATTGATATGTCTAATGTCATGCACTTGATTATATGATTATTAAATAGTACAATTAAACAGCAATAAATGATTTTGGCAACTACAAGCAAATAAACAAAATATTGGAAGGTCTTGGGTAATCTTTATACATTTAGATAATCTCTGTTAATTAATGAAGCTTATTTAATATTTGTTTTATTCAAGGTTTCATAATGGGCGTTCAAAAACACCTCAATCAAATTTCAATGCAACGCGTTTGCACTATTATTAATATTTGCAGGGTGCTTCTATGGCTTATTCTAGAAATCTAGAAATAATGTCTTCGGAGGCCAAAAAAACCAATTTTTAAAAAGGCGGAAAGCCTTTCCAGAGCAAAGTTTTTGAAATCAAACAAAATTTATAACAATTGTTACACAACTATGTCAGTTTAAAGCCCTTTAAATCGAGACAAAGCATGTTTAAAAGTAGTAGAATTTCTGTAGCCTAAAATATTGAATCTGATTTATGGCTATATTTGGTTAATAGTTCCGAAATAAGCATAAAGTTTTCATGTCTAAAATTATTATTATGTTAAAGCAATGGCACTAAAGATGAAAATGATCCCATTAATTTTCCTCAAGTTCTTTTATTTTTCAAAGTACACTATAATTTCTAATGTTATCAAAACACCAACCACCAAGCGACTATGGAGTCTATACAGTTGACAAAGCGTTTCAAATGTGAAGCTTTTACAATAAAAATGTTATTATTAGTTCGTAGGATATGACGCTTTTAAGTAATAGCCTGCCTGATCGCTTTACGTAAAGTCAGACACATGGCAAACAAAAAGAGAAATAATTATTAAAATTAACCTATGAAAGATCTTAAATGATTTAATAACTATTCGGTTCACTTTAATCGAACACGTTTAATTTGAATTGAAATCGTTCAATTGACTGGGAAAATAAAAAATTAGGTTGACTCCTCGAACGACGCTTGCTCACAAACAATTAAATTGTACATTATTTAGAATAATGTCGTATTGGACAGCAGTCAATACTCGCATTCAGGTAAGGCAACTGTCGGCAACATGTTGGGATAAAATCATCACGTTGAGTCCTGAACGCACTTGATACATTCAAAATTGCATGACATCATGACAAAATTGCAAATAACTCTAATAATTTCCATATTATGCATCTCTGGTTTACTGTTGAAAATATCGATTATATTCAAAATTTTCGATAGTCTCTGAACGGAGTAATTTAAATTCTTAAGGTTTACCAGAGATTAATATTCAACATTAATTTTTTGTAAATTTGTTCATTTGTTCTGATGACAACAGTATATGAGCAACGTGAGAATTGACATAAATAATACTTTACTCAGTACTTCAGTCTGATATTGTGGACCATTGAGAAACAAATATCGTGTTTGTTAGGTTTGCGTAATAATTTTGAGTGTTGAGTGAATATAATTAAAATTTTGTGAAAAATTCTACTGACTTTAATTCAAAATAATTAACAATGTATCATTGTTTAAATACATATTTCTTAAACTTTCAGTCACGATCTCCGCCATTGTTGTTGTTGTAATTTGTTGACATCCTGCGCAATATATTACCTTATATATGTGTACTGTGATTATTATGTATCAATGTAGTATGTGCCATTTTCACAGCTCGCTAAGATGTAAAATATTTAATATTTAAAGTTTGGGTGCATTTGTCTTTGTTGAACGTACTTCCATTTCAGTTTTTTTGAACCACTTACACTACACATGCATAATTTTTGTGCCTTTTCATTTTAATCTGACGGAAATTGTAATTCAAATTATTTAGTTTGCAAGTTCGGTGCATTTTGTGTTCGATTTTCTCGTATATAATTTGCAATTTCGGTCGTACCGGATTTTCCGTTCCTTTTTTTACATAAAATTTTTGACTTACCCTCGCTAAAGATTTTTTCACATCAATAAATCGAAAAAGTCACGGGTGACACGGTGATAGTTGATGGTACCGTAAACCATTTAATGTTGATGGTTGATGGCTGAGCTGAGATGATTAAGTTGGTTGCGATGGTTGAGATGGCTGAGACGGTTGAGATGGTTGAGATGATTGAGATGATTGAGATGGTTGAGGCTGGTTGGGATGATTAAGATGTTTACAATGGTTGAGATGGTTGAGATAATTGAGATGGTTGAGTTTATTGGGACCATCCCAATGGGATGGTTCAGATGGTTAAGATATAGTTGAGATAGTTAAGATGGTTAAGATGGTTGATGAAATGGTTGTGATGGTTGGAATGGTAATGATAATTGAGATGGTTGAAATGGTTGATATGATTGAGGTGATTGAGATGGTTGAGATTATTGAGATGGTCGAGATGGTTGGAATTGTTGAAATTTTTGAGATGGTTTAGATGGTTCAAATGGTTGAGATGATTAGGGTGGTTGAGACGGATACGATGGTTGAGATTATTGGAAAGGTTGAGATAGTTGAAATTGAGATAATTGAGATAGTTGAGATGGTTGAGATGATTGAGATATTTAAGATGATTTAGATGGTTGTGATAGTTGGAATTGTCGAGATAGTTACAATGGTTAAGACATGTGATAGTTTAGTTGGTTAAAATGGTTGAGATGGTTGGGATGGTTGAGATGGTTACGATAATTGAGTTGGTTGAAATTGAGATGGTCGATATGGATTTAATAATTGAAATAATTATGATGGTTGGGATGATTGAGCTGGTTACATGGTTGAGATGGGAAAGATGGTTGAAATGGTTGAGCTAATTGAGATGGTTGAGATGGTCGAGATGGTTGGAATTGTTGAGATGGTTGAGATTGTTCAGATGGTTTAGATGGTTCAAATCGTAGAGATGGTTGGGGTGGTTGACACGGTTACGATTGTTCAGATGGTTGGGAAGATTGAAAAGGTTGATATGGTTGAGATGTTTGAGATGATTGAGATAATTGAGGTGGTTAAGATGAACAAGATTGTTGAGATGCTTGGAGTGGTCGAGATGGTTATAATGGATGAGACACTTGGGATGGTTGAGATGATTGAGCAGGTGATTGAGTTGGTTGTGATGGTTGAGATGGTTACGATAGTTGAGATTGTTGAGATGGTTGAGATGATTGACATGGTTGAGATGGTCGAGATGGTTGGAATGATTGTACTGATGCAGATGGTTGGGGTGATTGAGATGGTTACGAATACGATGGTTCAGATAATAAAGATGTTTGAGATGGTTGAAACGGTTGAGTTAGTTGAGTTAATTGATGTGGTTGAGATGGTCGAGATGTTTGGAATGATTGAGATGATTCAGATGAAGGTGATTGAGATGCTTGAGATGGTTGAGTTGGTTGAGATGGTTGAGTTTGTTGTGTTAGTTCAGATGGTTTAGATAGTTGAGATTGTTAAAATGGTTGATGAAATGGAGGAGATGGTTGAGATGTTCGAGATGGTTGAAATGGTTGGTATGGTCAAGCTTGTTGAAATGGTTGAGATGGTTGAAATGGTTGGTATGGTTGAGCTTGAGATGGTTGAAATTGTTGACATGGTTTAGATGGTTCAAATGCTTGGGCTTTGTTAACACGGTTACGATTGTTTGAGATGGTTTGGGAATGTTGAAAAGGTTAATATGGTTGGGATGGTTGGGATGGTTGAGATAATCGATATGATTAAGATGGTTGGAATGTTGGAGATGTTTATATTGGTTGAGGCAAATGGGATGGTTGAGATAGTTGAGATGATTGAGCAGATTGAGATGAGTGAGCTTGTTGAGATGGTTGAAATGGTTGAGGTGATTGAGTTGGTTGTAATGGTTGAGTTGGTTGTAATGGTTGAGATGGTTGAAATTGTTGAGATGGTTGAGATGATTGGGATGGTTTAGATGGTTACGATAGTTGAGATGGTTGAACTAATTGATATTGGATGACTGTGATGCTTCAGGTGAATTGTCACATGAATTGTTCATATGTTCGAGAAGATTGAGATGGTTGAGATGGTCGAGATGGTTGGTGTAATTGAGATGATTAAGATGATTACGATGATTGAGATGGTTACGATAGTTGAGATGGTAAAGATGGTAGAGTAGAGATGGTTGAAATGTTTGAGCTAGTTGAGATTATTGGGGATGGTTGAAATGGTTGGAATGGTTGATATGGAGGTGATTGAGATGGATGAGTTATTTGTGTTGGTTCCGATGCTTAAGATAATTGAGATGGATTAGATGGTTAAGATGGTTGATGAGAAGGTTGAGATTGTTGAGATGTTCGAGATAGTTGAGATCATTACGATAGTTGAAGTAGTTGAAATGGTTGATTTGGTTGATGTGGTTGAGATTGTTGAGATGATTGGGATGGTTGAGATGGTTGGGATGGTTGGGATGGTTGGGATGGTTGAGATAGTTGAGATGATTAAAATGGTTTATATGGTTGAGGTGGTTGAGAAGGTTGAGATTGTTGAGATAGTGGAGATAATTGAGCTGGTTGAGATGATTGGGATGGTTGAGATGGTCGAGATGGTTATGGTTACAATGGTTGAGACCTTTGGGATGGTTGAGATGGTTAAGTTGGTTGAGATGGTTGAGTTGGTTGCGATGGTTGAGATGGTTAAGATAGGTAAGGTGGTTAGGTTGGGATGGTTGAGATGATTACGATAGTTAGAATAGTTGAAAAGATTGATATGGTTCGGACAATTGATTGGTTTGACTGAGTTGATATTAATGCGTGAATGAGTAAAGGGCGATCTTTATTAAATTATTGGTGAGGAATGCAGCCTCACATACACTCAATTATAGACTGAAATGGAAGCCAAAAAATATTTGAAAAATGCAGTAAACTCAAAATCTGTAAAGAGCTATCGAGGAAAAGTATTAACCAAGTATTCCGACGCCATAGGTCATACATCTTCATTTTAAATTTTCTAACAATAAGGTGATACTTATAGATTTGAACAATTTTTATATTGCAAAATAAATTTTTTTCAAAACTGTTGCATCGTATTTAACGGTTTGATATCCCGGTTTGCATGGGGCAATGCCTTAATTTGCAAGCAAATTTAGAAATTTAAATTTCATACTACACAGAATCAATTCATCTTAAAGGCGTCTATGGAACTATGGTTAAAATGACTCCCACACAATGCTTCAATTGACTTCAAATTTTGTAGACAGGTAGATAATGGATTGTCACATTTATCATCAACATAAAAAATCGTTGGTTCCGATTTAGAGACAATTTGTTCAGCAGTTCACTCTTGCTTTGCAACCCCTTCTATTGAGTCAAAACAAATATAACAAAAAAATATGACTGGAAGAACGGAAGGACTGTTAATCTAACTCATCGAGAAATGTGAAAATCTGGAAGACATTTTTTCGCCATTACAACACTTACCCATAATTATAACTTCGTTATAGTGGGAAAAATAAAAAATTGTTTTAAAACTAAATTTCGACCAAAATGTATCAACTAGAACGAGGAATTGTTGGTCAAAGGTGTCAAATGATTCATTCAGTTCTATTTTCTATTTACACATTCCGTCATTTAAAAAAAAAAAAAAGAAATTACAGCTGGTTTTGGAAACCTTGAGGAACTATCATCATAGAAGAAGTTTCAGAAAAAATCAAAAGGAATTATGATAAGAGGATGGGGCGGCCCTTTTGGGGATCTCGATTTTGAGGCTTTAGTACTTGCAATATTTATGGGCATAAGGGAATGGATCAAAATAAATGTCAAAGGAAACGGAGATCTTTGCAGTTGAAAAAATGATTACAACAAAGATTACTTGAGGTCGGAGTGTTTTTGCCTTGACCGCAATAACAACAATAATAATCGTGTCTTCAAATTTTGAAAGGTGATGAATGGCCGCTAATAATATATTTTTTGCTAAATTTTTAATTTCTTCATTATAGTACCCGCAGTACTACATCATTAAATATCGATTATAAACTTAAAGTTTGCAATTAAATCATATTGAACCGTCCAAAACAGATGAAAAAATAATTTCCGGGTCTAATCGCATCAACAAAACAATATTACTGTTAATTATTTAAGTGTATAAGAGTAAGACGACCGTATATATAATTCAGCTCACAGTTACCTGGCAAATGCAATTTCAATTAATATGCCACAAATGTAAATATTTTAGCATTTCCCGGTACCCGCCCTTTGAAACATGGTAACGCATCCTTATTACATCATAAATTAAATTTAAATCACAAAAAATAATTCTTAAATTCTAAAACATTCTAAACACAATAAGATGCTTGTTTAAAATTCACTAATATATGTAATGTACAACATAAATGATTAAAAATATATTGGACCGCCCCTCTTTGAAACCCCCTCAGCAAGGTAATTAAAACAACATTTCATAAATATAAACATTCAATTAATTATTGTTATTATTTTTGTGTAATGTAACGAAATAATTTTGCCACATCCCGAGTAATGTATGGGCAGCGCAAAAAATCAAACCAAAAGTATCATTAATTAGCGCTATATGTACATACATATGTGTACTTACAAAACCAATATACGCGAATGATATGGGTACTTAGTATTAACAATGGCAAAAAAAAATGTTTAACCTGTACAGAAAATGTAAGTAAATATCATTTATATAAAATGGAATTATGGTTTTTGTCTGCTTTGTCTTAACTTCATACATCATTGCTTAGTTTTATGTAATAATACGTAATTAATTTTATAGTTTCAACTAATTTACAACATTATGTTATCGTATTTTTATTTATCGCGGGTAAGACCTTTATTCTTGTGTTGGATTTTCAATTTTGATATTTTTAATTAAAGCGAGGTGATAAAGTGATGGATGGTGATGGAATGGAATTGGTACTGACTGAAATAAAGCGGAAGGAAATAAGTTCGGTTATGGATGGACCTATTCAAGGCCGCTCAAACCGAATTTAAAAGCAAAACTTTAAAATTTCAAAATAATATTTTGTTACAAGACTAAGAAAATTTAGATTTTTGAGATCTTAAGTATTGTGTTTCTACGTTATAAAATACGTGTAATTTGTATTTATTGCCATCTCAACACTGATGGTTGCAATCAGCTAAAATAATATTGGATGTGTACAGATATTTCTTCCCTCCGTAAAGGTTTACAAAATTAGTACAGCTTTAAATTTAGTTTTCGAAGTATTCTTACTGTAGGGCCATGTGGGCGTTCAGCCACCTCGCACTGCGACCTAAAATATCTTTTGTGCTTGGGCTCTGCTTAATTATACGTCTAGTCAATATTCAGGCTCTTGATGAACCTGATAATACTGCCGTCAGGAACGCGATACATACTATCTGTAGTATGTACTTCTGCTAGAAGTCGGTAGCATTGGTACCCAACAGCTTCGAGAGGGCAATCCCACTCCCATATATTCCTATCCCTGCCCAGTCTACTGTTTTAATTTTAAGTCGCCTGTATGTCACCCAGCTATACTACAGGAAGGCTAAATAAAACTGGAGGGTGCCGGGTATTTAGAGCCCGCATACGTGTCGGGACTGATTAAGTTATCAGCCATTCCTACATCGGCGTATGCTGTTTCACCATAGATTAGTGTTTTCTGTTAAGTGTTTCTCCTTTAGCGCCGTACTTTAGCCTGTGCCAAATGGCCAAAAATGTGGAAATGGCTCGGTTACTAGTGGTTACCACGAGACGGCAGCACGTACACTTGCGAGTTGTGACCAGGTTACCCCTAACACAATTGTACCCATCACGCTTCTGCCTGATGACCAGAACAGCTCACGCGATGCGCACCATACTGGAAGGTTACGGAGCTGCTAGGGCCGTCTTTACCCACTAACAGATTATGCCTCGCTTAGGGGCGCCAACAATTCTTCTCATACTTTCTAAACAAATTCTTCTACTAAAAATTATTTTTCATTAGCAACGCTCTTCATCCTGTTCTCACATACGACTCGTATCTCTTCACACCCGGTTGATCGTATTAGTAGGTTCTTTTCCGAACGCAAATCATCGGTTACATCAAGAGACTGTCTAATTTCTAAAACTTCTTTTTGCACCGTTTCTGGATACCAAATGTTAACTGGAATATTCTTTAATAGAGGTAAATCCATTTGACTATGTCACTTTGTTAGATGGAAATCTAATTGTGCGATACAGTCTCAGAACCTCAGCGAATAAAATGATTTCACTAACAATATTCAACGATATATACATTAATAAAAAAATAGAAGCCGTTAAATAGAGGCGGTTCTAAGGTAGTTAAATAGAAGCGGTTCTAAGAATGAACCTTATGACGGGGAAAATTCTTCAGTGTAAATAACAGCATTCCAAAAGCCAATGTCTAAAGCATTACAAACGAATTCAGAAAAATTTAGCAGGTTACTTAAATTTGGTATATTTTTAAATATTAAATGACTATATAGTTAATTCAATTATACCGTCTGATAAATAATTTTGTCGGCAATTTTCGAAATAACATTAATAATTACAATGGTTCTGTAGTTGAAGATTTTTATGTCCCGATTTATAAATTGGTATAATCACAGAGCTTTTAAGCAGATTAGGAAAACTTCCTTGTTCAAGAAAATGGAGGAATTTCAGCTGATCCAGATCCCTTGATTAAGTGTAACTGGTTAATTTGAGCTGGTAAATAGTTTATACTACCTATAGACTCGATTGGCTAAGCCGCTAAGATTTAGGTTCTTTCACGTAATTATGGACAGAGCCGCCAAAAAGTTAGACTTAAAAATAATTGCATCGGAGGTTGCTGAAAATCGCAAACTAATCAATGCCTTATTAAATAGGTTTGGCATCCATAAACGTCACAACTCCATCCAACTCATCCGATCTGATTGTTATTTTCTTCTATGAACAACTGCAAAATACCTCACCGGAGAAATTTAATTGTGAACTGTTACTCTCTTAAGAACATGTTTTCGACAGTCCACTCACTTCGCGTACTTTAAACTGGGATTGAACCAGTGCTGTAATAATCTGGTCATTTACAAACTAACCACGCTTAGTAAAAAACCGGACCCGGACCACGTTTTTACGTCCAAATAAACTTCTTCGTCAATTAACACACGTAATTAACAATCCACTTCAAAACGGTTTCGGAAGGATAGGTATCTGCAAATTGATACTTATAACTGTGGTGGTGGTATGGTACCATTTATATTCGCTGATCGTCTGTGTCACATATTCACCCTGTCATTCGAGCATTGTAGTCTATCACAAGTTTGCTTATTCTGTGAATTCTAATATTGCTTCACTTTTTTTCTTCAGCCGGAGAATCGTATTTTTATTTTTGAAGATTTTAACATACCGGATACGGTATAGAGAATATGTTGAACTCAATTTGACTCCTAAATTAACATGAACGATGAGATGGAAAACTTATCTCTGAAATATTTTCATTTGGGTTAAAATAATGTAGCAGTGTTAAGAGTGATATAGGTAATGTATTTGGTCTGGTTATTGTATAGTTGGATTAATTGAAATATAAACCATCAAGTATTTATTAACAAATAAAAGAAAATCTCGATGTCAACAAACAAATTGTATGAGAACAAAACTCTAAAAAATTGTACTTTTAATAAACTAATAAATCTTCGAAACAGTTAAATGTCAAAAGTCTATGTATCTGCCTCAGTTCAAATTTTCCCGCTAGGTGGTATGCTCCAATCGTCAATAGAGAAAAGGTACTATCTGTGGTCAAATTTCGACATGCCTATTTGAAAATGAATTTTTATAAATGAATTTTGAGTTTCGATTGAAACCTTACTTATTTTCCGGAAAAATTTTGAGCTTGTACCAGCGACTTATAATTTTCGATTAAATTGTTTTGTATTTTAATGTTTTACCGCTAGTGGTCACTCCGAAAACGTTTCAAGTGTGTACAAAATACCGAAAAAGACCGTTATTTGACTAATGTTTTTCCAACAACTATTAAGTGATGTTATTTGTTTTTTTAAAACAAATGATAAAATAAACCATTGTTTATAATTAACAAGCAGCTATATAAAACTAACGCAACAGTTACGACACTTTTTATTTTTAAATATATGTATGTACAATCAAAATAATTTTACTCCTGCAGCGTTACATAACGCATCATCCATCAAATGTCACAACAATTTATCACGCAACCAATTCGAAAATTCATTGATCATAGCCAAAATCATAAATTCATAAATAAAATTTCGTTCCCGTTATAAACGATCATTCAACCTCTTGCCCATCAAAATCTATCATCTTCAATAAAAAAACAATTTATCTAAATTTTGATTGTCTACCACATGAAAAGGTCATCAAAATTACAGCTACTTTGTTTTTTAAAAGTTTAACCTTAATTTCGTGTATATAAATAGTATGTACATAAATACAAGACCACAACAACACAAATATCTGTAATAATGTTTTCAAAATACGAAACTTTATTCACCAAAATCGGCGCTTTCCAAATTAAGCATTTTTTTTTGTCAGATTTAATTTATCTAATTATATTGACAATTTGTGTATTAATCATTTTTAATTATTTAATTTCGAAATTTAATAAAAATTTTGATCAATCAACGTGCGGACAAACTTATAGGTGAAAGTATTGAGCCTTTGTCACTCGCGTTGGCAATTACTATTGTTAATTTAATTTCACTGTGTTTTTAATTAATTTTAACATTTTGAATCGGAACACGATAATGAGGTAATACAATACAAAATTTTTTGGTAATTCATTTGGTCATGAAATTATTAAAAAAAAAAAATCGATTAGTGCGTGTTTCATTGCAAGAGGTAAGTGGTATATAGCCTTGTTGAAACGATATAATAGTCATAAATGTGTCAATCGTACAATATTAATACAACATTTCCTATAAACATTCACATTTCTTAGGTCCTCCGTTACGTGTGTGTATATCGATTTATCTGTGTAATTATACCAGCAATCATATTAATTAATATCCGTTTTATATAAAATGACAGAATAAAATATTTCAATATTTTATTCATCATCATAATACTATGCCGTAAACGTATACACAATAAAATAGAAAATGAAAATCATTTATTTTTCTATATAGCTACTACAGAAAGAAATTACCTGTCCACCCATCAATTTGTTATAAATTAAGGAAAAAACAATAATTAAGGATTTTGTTTTTATTTCTCTTCTCCTCCTTCCGCATTAAGTTTTGTGTTTTATTCAATTATAATGTTATTATACTCGTATAGCCTCTATCTTATCTAAATCTATACATAAATATATAAAAATGTCCTTTTTTTTTATACATAAAGAGAATAAATATGTCCTTTCGTGACAGCGTAATAAAAAATACGAAAACCACGCCTTTCCACTTAATTCAAAATAAATTTAATAATAAAAAAATAGATTTTCCCATTTAATCCCCATAAATGTAGGAAAACAACGAACGAAGGAAAATAGAAAAGTTCAACAAGAGAAGTGAGGAGTACTGGAATAAAAGAAGCTTTTCATATAATTTCTATCCTACTACCGTGTATAAATAACACGGATATCACGTGACAAGAGTTTTGGGTGGAAATTTATGGAATATACGACGAGAAAATTGTTTTCCTACTTCTTTTGTTTTTTATTTTAAATGACAAATGACATGAAACAGGAATAATGTCACCTGTCATTTTTATAAAAATTCTCGAGAATATTAAATTATTATTGGAGGATATTATTAGATGGGACATGCGCTCCATTATGTTACGTGGGTATATATGTATGAATAAATACTTCAGTTTAAATAAATAACGTTACGATTTGTATTGTTATTGTGGACGCTTATAGAATGCATTTTTAATGCTTCCGAGAATCAACGGTGGCAATTTATTCGATACGTAACTACTATTTATGACATTTTTCAACGCCATAGTAACCTAACCCAATTCAAATTTGGATTTACTACAAATATTACGTAAACTTTTTGATTTTATCTCCGACCGTCATTTCAACTTTGATGTACATTTCTTAGGGGCGGTATATACGCGACTTTAGATAAGACATTTTTACCGTGTCGGATAACTGGTTATTTTGGTGAATGAGTTCTGTGAATATATCGGTTAAGAAGTTCCACTGCTCATAATCTCCAAGAAGTTGGCTAGTTCTTTTTAAATAATGAACTGTATTTTGTTTGCTATATTTTTCATCGATTTTACATATGATCAAATAATCAACGCTTTTTTTATTTTTATAAACGAATGTATAAATTGTATTTTTATTTTTTCAACGAGAACAAAACAACGCGTTCTCCCTTCCTCGTAAAATCGATGCGACTCCTTTTCTTCGCTAATATTTTTATTATATCAAAATTACAAACTACTTCGTTATTTAAAATTAGAAAATTAATATTATCCATATACCCCGCCTTGAAGGGTTAAGGACTCTTAACAATTCAATGAGAGCAATAAATTAAAAACTAAAATTCATCAATGAAGGATTATGCATAGCTCTGCCAAATGCTATTCAAGGGATTTAAAATATCAGCGACCAAAGAAACCTGCGATTCCCGAAATCCCGACTCTTGGAAAATCAAATGGCAAAGCTATACTTACAAAGTTGAGTTAACTGAAACTATTGATTTTAGAAACAAAAATTATAAACTATTCTTGATTTCTTCATGATGTTTGGTCCTCAATGGGTAGTCGAGCCAATTTTACTATGTCTCGTTTTTATTATCCTTGTTTCGTTTTTACCGTGGCACAGCGCACTTTACCATCCGATCCTGGAAACACTTCGGCAACTCTTCCCATTAACCAAATGCGTCGATGGTAAATTCTCATCGGCGATAATTACGAGCTCACCAACCTTTAAATTATCCTTTACTATCTTATGTCTTTTTCGATTCTGGAGAGATTGATATACTCAGTTCTGAACCTCTTCCAGAAGTGTTGTACCATTTGTGTGACTTGTTTCCATTGATTTATTCGATTGATAGGCAAATTTGTAATATCTGGTTCAACTAATGATGTTATAGCCGCCCCTGTGAGAAAATGATCCGGTGTGAGAGGCTCTAAGTCATTTGGATCCGAAGATAATTCGGTTAGCGCGCGTGAATTCATCACTCCTTCAATTTCAACTACAAGGGTATACATTAGCTCCAGGGCCATTATTTTGGGTCCGACGATTCGCTTTAAATGATGTTTCAGAATTATTATATTTCTATTCCTTCATTGGCACAGAACGATGCAATTTCCTGTGATTGACTTCGGATGATACCTGCAATTTCCAGCATTTTGTTGTGTGCCCCTACAAAATTGGTACCGTTATCACTCCAAATGATCCCACTGCGACCCCGTCTGTTGAAGAAGCGTTTTAGACATGCCAAAAACGAATCAGTGGTTGCGTCCTCTACTATCTCGAAATGCACTGCTTTTGTTGCAAAGCAGATAAAAATACAAACGTAGACTTTGTTGTATGTGTCCTTACGTTGGTTTCTGTATCGCACAGAAAAAGGTCCACAAAAATCGAGACATGTTGTATAAAACGACCGACAAACTTCTAATCGTTATTTCGGTAAATTTCCAATAATTTGACTCATACCTTTTGGTTTTGCGTGAAAACACGGAATGCATCGATGAATGATTTGCTTTGTTTGATTTTTACCATTGAGCGGCCAGTATTTTCGTCTAACTGCAGCCAATGTTTGTTGGACTCCAGCATGTAAATTCCTATTGTGTTCATGACGTTGACGTATTATCAATGTGGTAAAATGATGTTGTGGTAATAAATACTGATGCTTTTGATCAAAACTTAATGAACTTTTTCCGACTCGGCCACCTATACGTAATAATTGTTCATCATGAAGAAACGGATTCAAACTCAAAATCTTGCTGATGGTGGATAGTTTTCTGTCAATTAACAAGCTCTTGATTTCAGCTTGAAATGCATTTGTCTGAACTTGACAGATGAGTATTTTATTTGCATTATACAACTCGATACAATCTAGTGGGCCAAGTTTTTGATTGTCTTTTGCTTTTTTCTGGATTCTCATATTTTGAATAAATCGTAAACAGTATGCTGTAACACGGAGTAATCTTGTGTATCCACTATATTTTGGAATATCTTTGATATCCTTGTTTTCGACATGTGTGAATGTGACCACATTTGGTTTCAACTCCGGCAAATCAACCAAACTATTCAAAAATTTATTAGGCCATGACGATTCCAATTGAGTCAAATACAATGGTCCGTAAAACCAGGATTGACACTTTGCGAGTTCCGCTGGTTTGATTCCCCTTGATAATACTTCTGCAGCATTGTTTTTGCTATCAACATGCCTCCAATACATCTTTTCAGTTAACTCCTGTATCATTGCCACACGATTGACTACATAAGTCTTTAACTTGTACGGCGGCAACTTTATCCAGGCGAGCATAATACTCGAGTCGGACCAGAGCACAATTTTGTCAATGCGTATACCGAAATTTACAGATACCTTGTTAGCGAAATTGGCCAAGAGTAGAGCCGCGTTAAGTTCGAGCCTTGGTATCGAGGTAAGCTGCAAGGGAGCCACACGAGACTTGGAACAAATCAAATTCACGACAATACCCTCCGACGTATAATTTCGCAAATATAAACAGGCACCATACGCTACTTGTGACGCGTCGGTAAAACCATTAATCTCAAAATAAGTACCGCTCTTTGGAACAATACACCGATTGAGATTGTTTGATTGAGTGTGGCAGTTCCTCGTCCCAATGAATTTTACTTACCCATATTTGTTGCATAATTATTTTGGCAATGACCAGTATGGGTGCTACTAGCCCTAGAGGATCGAAAAGCTTAGCAATGCAAGATAGCACATACCTTTTGGTAATCAAAGAATCAGAATTCATTGATTTAATATTGAAATGAAATGTGTCTGTGTGGGAATTCCAACAAATCCCTAACGTTTTAATAGTCTCATTAGAATCGTAAGCTCTTTCACGATGCTCAATAGGAAACTTTTCCAATAATCTGTCATTGTTTGAAGCCCATTTCCGAAATTGCATACCGGCTGACTTCAACATTTCGACAAGTTGACGTTGAATTTCTAAAGCTTCTTCAATGTCATTACTTTTTGTCAACATATCGTCAACGTAAAAACTGTTCAACGCCACTTTTGATGCGAGTGGAAAGTGATTTGCTTCATCGATTGCCAATCTTTGCAAAACCTTTGTGGCAAGATACGGCGCAGACGATGTGCCGTACATTACTGTCAGCAAGTTGTAAGAACGAATGGGTTCTGCGGGATTTTCCCTCCAAAATATTTGTTGTAATCGAGTATGTTCAGTACAAACATTTATCTGTCTATACATTTTTGATATGTCTGTTGTAATTGCATATGTGTACAAGCGAAAATTTAAAACAGTCAGACATAATTTAGGCTGTATAACAGGCCCTACCATTAGCATATCATTTAGGGATATACCTGTCTAAGTTTTCGCCGAATCATCGAACACGACTCTAAGCTTTGTCGTACTCGAATCTGGCTTTAACACAGCATGATGCGGAAGAAAATAGTCAGGCAACATGCTTCTCATTACTTGGAACCATCTGTCCCAACAATTCATACTCTCGCATAAATTGTATATATTGATTTCTCAGACCAACATCCTTCATTAATTTGGACTCTAGATATTCGAACGTGAATCTCCCAATCGATATACATCTTCCTTCAGTGGCAAATGAACCGTCAAACAAACGCTCACGTTCGCATTCTTCAGGTGTCAACACAGTCCTTTCATTAAGCGATTCAATTTCCCTAAACCTTTGAATCTTTCTATCAATACTCCACTCGGAATCAATGTCGCAATTAATTGATGACAAAAAGAAATTAAAATTGTCTTCGCATTTCCCCGATAATCCATCCTAAAACTGTATTGTGTAGAAAGGGCAAATCTACCGATATTTCACACTGACCTATTTTTAGAATTTTATAATATAACTCTGCACCTAGCAGCATATCAATAGGACCGGGAATATTAAATTTCGGATCCGCCAGATCAATTTTGGAAGACATTGGCCAATTTTTGATGTCGATATATTCGATAGGTAACTTTGTTGCTATATCCGAAACAACCAAAAACTTTAATTCCTTACTAAAATTACTAATTCGAGATCTAATACCTGTTTCAATCTGATGCTTAATATTTACTTGCATATTGTTTAACCCACTGACACATAATGACACATTATTTGACTTAAATCAGAGCTTTGAACTAACTTCATACGACATAAAATTGGACATAGAGGCGGAGTCCAAGAGGGCCCTGCCTAAAATATATTTTCCATTGACATCACGTACCTGAACTAAAGCTGTTGAAATTATAACCTGACTTTTCTAGAATTACAGAGATAATTATATGTCTGTTCACCACCCTCTAACCTGGTACTAGCCGCTGCTTGAGACTGAGGTACATTCGAATTATTTGATGAATCCGAATTGGCTACGAAACATTGCACCTGACCTTGTTTACAACTTGTCAAATTATCACCAACAGTTTTATCAGCAGCGTCCATTTGAACATTTCCTAAATGCAACAATTTATTGTGTTTCTTGTTACAAACTGAGCAAGGTAGGAGTCCAAGAAGAAACTACATCTATAAGAAACTACTCTGTGGTTGGGTCGCAAACAATTTATGCATAGATTAAAGGTTTTAGCCTTTTCAAATCTTTCTTTTGGGGTTAATTTCAAAAATTCAAAACATAAATTAATATCATGATCTTTCGAACAAATATGACAATTTTTTATCCGTTGAGACGAGGCATCAATTGATGCAAATGATTTTGTGACATTACGTGACTTGCCGTTTGAATTAGAGTCTACATTGAATTTATTATTATAGTTACCTCATCAAAACGATTTCCATTAATAGCCACTAAAACTCGTATTCGACGTTGTATAAATTCCTGTAATTGTACCCACGTTGGAACTTCATTCACTTTCACTTCGTTTTCCCACAGTTTTAATGTTTGAATATCTAACTTTATTTTCACAGTATGGACTATAACTACATCCGACAATGCCTCATTCAAATTATTTAATGCATACAAATGAATTAAACTCTCGTCAAGTAAATTTTGAAGTTGACTGGCAGATTCAGTCCTGACTGATTTCATGCCGAAAAAACCTTCTATATGCGAATCAACAATTGACCGAACGTCATTGTACCGTGACATTAATGCGTTCCATGCTACTTTAAACCCAAAATCAGAAAAATCAATTTTATCAATTACCTTTTTTGCTGGATATTCCAACGATCCATCCAGATAATGAAATTTCTCAATATCGGAAATATTTTTATTTTCCTTGATCAATCTCGAAAAGGTATCACGAAACTTTATCCACTTTTCTTTATCGCCATTAAATCGCGGCAATTTTAGAACTTATCGACAAATTTGGCTGCGCATTCAAAACGTGTTGTTGCGCTTCTGGTCGAGAATTTACTACGTTTAAATTTACGCAATCGTGTGACTTGATTACATTTGTTATATTTTGTTGAACATTTTCAGGAAGCACTAACTCATTCTCCTCACAACCATCATGCTCATCAGCCTTAACACTTGCACCTTCATCTGATAATGTATCCACGAAACCTTCATCCTTAATCGAGGAAACATCACGATACATTATAAATTCATGTTTTACTTGAAAATATTTATCGATGAATTCGCTGTGATCATTTTCGATACTTTCAATTTTTTCCAAACTTTCATTGTCATCCATAAGTGAAGCGACGTCCAACATATCTGTATATATTTTACAATAATTTTCAAAACACCCGTCTAATCTGGATATCCGACCTTCCACAATGAACTTATTTTTATTAACTTCAGCTATATCGAGACTTTTTATAAATTTTAAGTGATTTGTCCATTGTAGTTTAGAAGCTGTACGAAGACAATCCCATCAAATATTAAATAATTTGTGTCGATTAAATTTAATTTTTTGTCTCGAATTTTTTTTTTTTTTTTTATTACTAAAAATTTTTTTTTTCTGTTCCAAAATGTGGTATTATATTTGCTGCCAATTTATTATTTTTGATGCTAATGTTTATCGCCAAAATTTTTTTCTTGTATGCTCGTTTAAATTATCCCAAGTTATATTGGGTAAGTATTGTAATTTGCCGCCCCGGTGGCACAGTTGTTAGCATGCTTGCTTTAAGCCCCGGAGGTCCCGGGTTCGATTCCCGGCGGGTGATGAAAAAATCACGGCTGGTTAATGTAGGATCAATGAATTAATCACTCATTATCCATTAAAATATGATTACGAAACTTCAATATGAAGCGGCCAAATCCCTCCATGGGATGTAGCGCCAGCGAAAAAAAAAAAAAAAAAAAAAATTGTAATCTCGAAAAAAATGTTGTTCCAGATTTTCATATTTCTCGACGAATTGGGTTACCAGGACCCCGAAACACCGATCAGAAAAATGTCCGCCCTTCCAGTCGCACATTTTTATTATTTTTGTTTTGCCTCCCATTCTCACAAATATTGGTAGTTTCACCATGCAAATATGGTACTTTCCTATTCCTGCGGAAGGGATGTGAAATATCAGTTTCTGTTTCGCTCAATTGAGCTTGTTTATTCACCAACATGTCTTGGGATAGGTTAAAATAATTGTAGTATATCAATGACTGGTCTCCGCCAGAATCCGGGAGACCAACTTCCGAAGACGGTGGATTTACCTGAGTAACAGGTATACCACCTGGAGTACTAGTTTCCATATCTGTTCCATTGGTCATCTATAGTATTCTGCACTCGCATCTAGTATTTAGCCGATGTTTCACATCGTTGCCCGACCAGTTGGAGGTATACTAGACACATTTGGTGGTTTCTACATAGTTGCACAGTTGCCTACTCTATTGAGATGCACCCAACACCACAAATTCAGTTACTTGATTTACTAATTATAGTTAAGCCTGCTCATTTTTATAGTAACTATATAATAATAATGTTTTATAAATCTAATACTAAGTCATTAATTTGGAATGCTAATAAACAGATATCCTCGACAGAAACCTTCAAAACACAACCTTGCCCACAAATTCTTGTAAGTATCTATTAATAAAAAATACAAAAAGAAAAAAAATCTATTTAATTGTAAAAAAGGTAAATTTTAGTGGAAAATTGTATACTTAAATCACAATATACATTAATTATTCTTAAATTATAATTAATCAAATTTCATAAAAAAAAAAAAAAAAAACCAACCGAATATAAAACTAATTAATTATACTTTATTGCTTAATTTCCCAAAATAAAATACAGATACACTAATTTAACTGTTTAATAAATAAACAAACAAACAAAAAATTAATTTTTAATTAAAATGACACTCTTAACCAAGTGTGGAGTTCTTGGATTGTATTTATTAATGAAACAGCAGCTAAACAAAAACTATAATTCTCAAAAAAAAAAAAAAATAAATTAAAAATTTAAATAAATTTAAATTTAATTTGTTTTTCTATACCAAAAAAGGCTACCGAGGCTGCGTTGTATTACAACTTACAACAATAAATTTTTTTTTTTTTTCTAATTTTATTTAGGTTCGATCGTAAAAGCACCGTGTGTGGTCAAACAATATGAACATAACCAATTTTTTTTTTTAAGTCGACACTGTCTATAAATGAATAATAAATGTATAAATTAATTAACAAATTTAACTATTTTAACAATGTTTGTGTTGGTAAACTTTTAGAAAAGTAGAATTAATAATTTAGCATCTATATAACTGTAGATAATAATAGTATTTAATTGGAATTGGATTAGCGTTCCAATGTACGAAGTGTAATAATTAATTTTGATTGTTTGTGAGACGAAAATATGAAATCTGCTGTTAGGTGAAAGGCTGATTGTTATAATTTAACATTACGTTACAGGAAGGTTCAACTAAAAGCAAATTGATAATTTGTATCATTTTTCGATTAGTTATTTAGTTTATTATTATGTAGTACATAGTTTGTAAACATGCAAATTAATTAGATGATAGATGATCCGCAATTTCCATTCCGATTTTTTTTTTTCAGTAATTTTCAAAGTTGTTTAGTTTTAACCAGCATTTGTGCGAGGTAAAATATACCGAAATTTATTTATTAATGGTATTAACACTTAACGGTCGGGTCGGGTTGTTTTTCTCTGTCTTTCACGGTTTTCAGGTATTTTTGAATAAATTAAATAAAACCGTATACGTAAATCTACGTTGCTCGTTTTTCGAAGTTCCAATGAAAAAACGGAATCTACGTGGTCCGTCCATTAATTGTTAATGTAACGTCTTAATTGTAGCATTCAACAACAAACTTTAAAATAAGTTTAGTTGAACCTTACGCAATTTGCAATTGTAATAATCGGAACATGATTTTTTTGGAATTTCCACCAAGAGACATCTATTTGAATGTAGGTCGACTATATAAAATACCTATGTAATACTTGTAGATTCAAGCTTATGTACATCTACATAATGAAGTACATAATTCAGAATGGAATAATTGAACAATGATATAAGAGAAGTGCGAAATGAAGCTCAATGTTTGTGCGGCTACGAAAATTACGTAAAATATGTAAATTAACTAAACTGTAAGCCACACATCAGTACATCAATGAGGGTTTAGAGGTGAATACAAAATTTAAACTTGAAGTTAAATTTTTAGAGGACAATGTGTTGCTGCTGGAAAGATTCCGTTATCCAAAATGTTTCGGAGATTAATGGTGTACCTCAACTTCAGGATGAATATGTGCCGCATGTTGCTACTAATGGGTTTAATACCGGTTTGGGAATTGATATGAATGGGAATTCTATTGATTACTGTTATCGTAAAAAAATAACGTACGCGCATTTAAAAAGAAGTGCTTGACTGCTGAGTTTTATAGATTTAACACAAATGAATGGGTTCATATTAATGAATAGTTGTCTCTTAGGTCAAAAACAATTTTTGTATACTGTAAAACACATGCTGAAGGGCAAGAGTTATAAGTATTACACAACGGAAACATCCTAGCAAGGAAATCCGATAGTAGTTAGTTTTTGTTCTAATTGTTTAGTTAAGTTTAGTTATGGTTTTTACTCGAGGTTTAGGAATGAATAATGTTTTCAATTCCGTCGGTAACCGGACTTATTATTAATATTAAAGCGTAACAAGCACCAGTTTCAAGTAATTCAGCATTCTCAATAATCCATCAATATATTAGAAATCTGAAGTCAAATGGTGACAATTTTTTCGATTATCTTGAGTTTGGGTGTCCTGCTTTATGATTCCTGATTATTCCATTTTAGATTGTTGTAATAACAGTGGTGTAACTTGTGATATTCTGAACATATTGTGCTGCTCTTTTGGTTAACAGTTTCCTAACATTGGGGTGTACCGTCTTCAGAAGTTTGATTGTAACCTATTTATACGTGAATTTGAAGAATATATTTCAAATACCAGTGTACTTAATTTAATTATCACAGGCGACTTCAATATCAACATTCTCTGTTCTAATCTTGATAACTATATAGAATTTAAGTATTTAGGAATATTCCAAACCTGTGAAGGAATGTTCTTCAGGAAACATCTTCGACGCTTTGTTAGAATTAAGCAATTTAGTAATCTTTCATTGAAACCTGGTGCTGTTGATGTTAAAATCAATAACCATTACCTTATTTTATTAATGATTGCTTCAGGTCTTACATAATCTGGCTCTGACCCATCGGAAAGTTACATTGTTGAAGCAGTTGACTTTACGTATCTCAATGTCTATCTAGCTAATGAATCCTGGACTTTGATTTATTCTGAACCTAACATTAATTTTGCGTTTGATAGAATTGCGGGCACCTTAGCTCATCATTTAAGTTTTAATAAAATAATTGGATTAAAAAAATTATTTTTAATAAAATACAAACATAAAGCTTTCGTTTTCAAACTAAAATTCGACATTTGGTCCCTCTTTAAATAGAGTGTCAGGTTAAGAAAAGCTGTTTAGGGAAAAGTTCACCTAAAGAAATATCTCAAAATATTTTAACATAAGCTTTGACTTACAAAAGCTGCTAAAGTAAAATGCTATAAAAATTGCTTAACTTAAAGTTCTGAAAGCTACTCTCTGTATTCTGTTCGAGTTTTTACCGATTGTTTAAAAAAGTCATTTGATTCTCATACTTCGTCAAGTATTTGTCCAAAGCTTTTATTAGTGTCTTGATAAATTGCTTGCATTAGAGTGTG
The DNA here is from genome assembly GCA_963556165.1 of Tipula helvola. Lineage (NCBI taxonomy): Eukaryota > Metazoa > Arthropoda > Insecta > Diptera > Tipulidae > Tipula > Tipula helvola. The sequence goes on from OY744481.1 coordinate 372,557,685, forward strand.
GAAGCTTACCTTTTCTCAACATACAGATGATGCATATTTTACGCTTTCAATTTTACCATTTCAACATGCAAGGAGAACTGAGCAAAATAAGCAACCCAACAATTTATTGAAATTCAATTCATCAACAAAACAAACTGAATTTCTATACCAACCCAAAGTTTTGTAAATATGTATTTGGTTAAGCAATTGCTTACTTTGAGTTTTAGTAGAATACTTTAAGTAGATTTACTAAATATAATCTTCAAAATTTTTCATTAGTTAATAAATAAAATTCATGACAGTTAATTAGTTTGAACCAGAAGCCGCTTATTTTCCCTGATTATAGAATACAATTATGAAATTTTACTGCTTTCTTATTTCGAAGCTTATGAGTCCGTGAGTTCCTGATGCCGCCTGTCATCCCATTTTTAATAGTAACGCATTAAGATTAGAGGTTAAATTATTTCGTTTGCGAAATAAAATTCGAAATTCCACTTCCTCTTAAAGTAAAATGGCCGGATTTAAGATTTTGTTTAAACGCGCGCTTTAAGAAATATAACGAAAGGAATGAGAAAATGAATCATAAAAATGACTGAAAATTATAACATACACACAAAATAAGAATACAATATTAAAATGAGAAGCTTTGAAAATATGTGTTTAAGCTTTCAAAAGCATGAACGGCAAAATTTCTTAAGTTTATATTAAATTTATTCAATCTTATCGAAGATTTTGGTTTTTATTAGCAATTAGTTAAAAATTGTTAACTATAAGCTTTTGACAGCTTTCCACTAATAGAGCGTTTTCACTTTTACTGTTTTATCTAAAAATTCATTTCATTCTCATGTTTTGTGGACAATTTTTGCGATCCCTCAACAAATTTTAAAGTTCAAATTCTAGTTCAAAGGAGTGAGCTCCTGATGCCATACTACCCCTAATTAAAAAATAACGCATTAATAGCTTTCCTTTTCGAAATAAAATTCGAAGTTCTCCATCTTTTTAAAATAAAGAGACCGATTTTAAGATTTTTTATAAAAGCTCGCTTTAAGATCTGATTTTAACTTTAAAGCTTTGAATGATGAAAAATGCGGAAGCATACCTGAAAAGTAAACCTTAATTGGTTAATAATTGTGAAATCAAAAGCTTTTGAAAGTTTTTATCTAACAGAGCTATTTCACTTGATTATTTTTACTAAAAAATTCATTTCATTTTCATACGTCGTGGAAGATTTTGGCGATTCCTGAACTCATTTTAAAATCCACAGGCTCTTTTATTTCAAAGCTACTGGCTGTACGTTCCTGATGAAATACCACCCTTCTTCAAAAATAATGCATTAAGATAAACAATTTTAAATTATATTAAAATTCAAAACCTAAAGCCTTGAATGATAAAAATGCCAAAGCATGACTGAAAAATGAAACATACGCGCAAAATGAGAATAAAATATTAAAATCAAAAGCTTTCATTAAAACATTTATGAAAGTTTTCAAAAGCAAATTAAATTTGTTCAACTGTTATCGAAATTTTTTGTTTTTATTATCAATTGGTTAAAAATAGTGAAACCTTCTGAAAGCTTTGATCTATTATAGCCTTTTCACTTGTTGTATACAGTTTTAACTAAAAAATTAATTTCATTGCCTTATTTTGTGGAATAAAAGCTCTATTTTTTAAGCTTTTTCATCAATAATAACGGATCTATAAATCAAATATGCAATTATTAAACAAACAGAATACAATTCTCCTTCCCCATAAATATGTTCCTGTTTTAAGATTTTTTGTAAAAGCTTGTAAACATTTTTAACTTTAAAGCTTAGAATGATAAAAATGTTAAAGAATGGCTGACACACGAAATATGACTGACACATGAAATAATAATAAAATATTAAAAGCAAAAGCTTTAAAAAAATATATTAAAGCTTTCAAAAGCCATTATAATTGAAAAGCGAAATATTTTAATTTATAATTAAATTTGCTCTACTGTTTTAACTAAAAAACTCATTTCGTTCTGATATTTCGTGAAAGATTTTTGTGATCCTTCAACACATTTTAAAGTCCAAAGGTTATTTTACTTCAAAGTTTCTGGGTGTAAGCTCCTGATACCTTACCACCCCTTCTTAAAAAAAGGATATTAAGATAAAGCAATCAAACATTAAACAATCAAAATACAAAGCTTTTGTTTTTGAAATAAAATTCGAATTCTTTCTCCTAATAAAATAAAAAGATAGGTTTTAAGATTTTTTTTTTGTAAAAGCTCGATGTAAAAGTTATTTTAACTTTGGAGCTTTGAATGATCAAAAATGCTAAAGCACGACTGCGAAATAAAACAGACACAAAATAAGAATAAAATATTAAAAGAAAAAGCTTTGAAACAATGTATTAGGGCTTTCAAAAGTATTACAATAGAAATTGAAAAGCGAAATTCTTCACATATAAATTATATTTCTCTTCATGTCTACAATCGGTCTGTTTATTAATTCTGTATATAGTGCGAATTATCAAACAGGCCCAATATAAACGGTGAATATTAAACAATGGTCGATCTATGAACAGAGAAACAATTTTCTGTACAAAATTTTCAAATTTGGCCGTCAAACATGCACGAAATATGACTCCACTTGGGAGTAGATCTTGAGCAGAAACATTGAAATCGGTAGACTTGCTTACTATATCGCCCTGAGTAAACTTTTGCGTGCAAAAATTTTACTAAGAAACATGCTTCTTGCTGTGTGCTCTCCTCCCTTAAGATCACGAAATCTCAAGGATCGATAACTGTATAGTTATCTTAGAAAGTTTAAATGTTGTGTTTTCGTTACGTTCACTTTCCGTACATGGCCACCTTGGAGTGAGGCGTTGTCACGTGTCTAAAAACAAAAGATTTAAGAATTTTTAGAAGATCTCAAAACATCCCTATCACCATTTCAAACTATTAAAAATGGCCACTGATATCTGCCACTATATATGTGGCCCTTTTTCTGACCATTATTGCACTTTAGAAAAAAAATATCTTCAAAATTTAACATAAAACCAACCAAGCTATAGTTAGATATAAGGCAACTACATGTTAGTAGAATCATTAGAGTAAACCAAAAAGGAGCAGTTCTTTACTTAATCCAAATACGTATGCTAAATAACCCGAAGTTGTTGTGGTAACCACATTTCGAGAACGCCTTTAAAGCTACAGTTTTTATTCGTCTTCTCTATAGGTCGCGATAGGTATTCCAACAGTAATTATTCGAACTTAATTTATTTTTCCATATTTAACAAAAAAATTCCACACAAGATATTCATCGGATTTCTCGTGAAATCATTGTGTTAGATAAACTCTGCAATTATAGAGATTACACATGACATTGCAAAAGATGGAAGAATTTTGAATCTACCTTATGTAACTAAAAAATTTAAGGATATTTGATTTTAAATTAACTCAATTGGAATAACTATGATCTAGAGCAGAAACGAATACAAAAACGCACTATTATTTAGAAACACATTTAGATTTTAGTTTGGATGATCAATTTAAATTTTATAAAACCTAACAACCTCTCTAAATTTAGATGATTAGAAAATGAAGCCAAACCGTTTAAAAATCTTTTAAGAAATTATTAAAATATATTTCAAAAGGCATTGAACGATTTCTAACGAATTTGGGCGCCGCTCTGTAGGTTAAAAGAAATCTTGCAATATTATTTCACCACTGTTCCATTCAAAACATTTCTGCCTAATTTTAAACAAAAAAATCATTGCCGAAAGCAAATCTTTAAGGAGCAAATAAATGAGAGCATACTTTATCAATATTGTGCAAATAAGTGAATACAAAATAAAAACGTGACTAGTGAATGGATTTATCATTTCTCAGTAAATAATGAGTTAATTATTGGTGAATAATGAACGAAATATTAGTGCATAATGAGTGAATAAAATCTGTGAACAATCAGAAAATTAACAGAGAATACTGAGTGAATAATGCATTAACCTTTAAAGTGCGTCATGGAAAAAGTTGCATGGAAAGAGTAATGCGTTCCAGCGGCAAGGCCATCTTTACCATGGGGGTATAAGGGCTGCAGCCCTAGGGCGCCGCATTATTAGGGCGCCACCAAATGTCCAAGACCTAGTCAGTTTTAGAGAACATCTTTTTATTTGAATTTCATTTTTTACTTCAAAGGAAATGCAAACCGTTTTATTATAATAAATTTATTCTATTCGTCGCTTGGAATGCAAGAGTCGCGATAGTTATTTTATGCATTGACGGACGACTGGTAAAGTTGGAAAAGCGCCTTAAGCGGACAATAGTAAACTACGAGACTTCTAATAACAAAAATTTGCTATCTGAAGTTATATGGAAGTAGTGTCTATTTAATTTGAATTGTTATTTAAGTGTGATAGTTGGAAAATCTAGTTAATCTGTTACATAGTGTGATTTTTGTATATTTGATTCATTTGGTACCACTTTTTCATTTTAGATGCCAAAAAATATTGCTTAAATATTGCATAAATTTGATATTAAGCTACTTGATACTAAAAGCATAACTGTTTTAAAAATATTAAATTTTGGCTTGTAATTATCTGTTAAAACGTGGTAAATATGCTCTAATTTAGTTTGAAAAACGTTTAGTGACTCAAAGATGTACATATTTATAGTGAATTTAACATAAAAATTTCTGCAATTTTTAAGCACGGTTTTCGAGCATTTAAAACATAAAACTGTTCCAATTGAATCAAATATACAAAAAATACACTTTGAACTAAATAATAGATTAACTAGGTTTTCCAACCATCACACTTTTAATAAATAACAATTCAAATTAAATAGACACTATTTCCATATAACTTCAGATAGCAAATTTTTGTTACAAGAAGTCTCATAGTTCACAATTGCCCGCTAGAGCACACCATACCAGTCGTCAAATTGTAAACCATCCCAAATTTAAAAACTTGTTTTCTGCTAGAGGTATCAATCATCGAAATCGGAGCACATTTGCAGATTTTCGAATTTTGTGGCTCTGAATTTGTGGGCTATAGTTCAGTTGATTTTCAAAAAAATTGAATTTTCCACGAAACGTGTAGAAATATTCGACCGATCCAAATGGCCGTTTGTATGACAATTACAGGTCTCAACGCCTATTGGTAGACGTATCAAATATCAATCATCAAAATCAGAGCACATTTGCAGATTTTCGAATTTTGTGGCTCTGAATTTGTGGGCTATAGTTCAGTTGATTTTCAAAAAAATTGAATTTTCCACGAAGCGTGTAGAAATATTCGACCGATCCAAATGGCCATTTGTATGACAATTACAGATCTCAACTCCTATTGATAGAGGTATCAATCATCGAAATCGGAGCACATTTGCTGATTTTCGAATTTTGTGGCTCTGAATTTATTTGTTATAGTTCAGTTGATTTTCAAAAAACTGAATTTTCCCCGGAACGTGTAGAAATATTCGACCGATCCAAATTGCCGTTTGTATAACAATTACAGGTCTTAACGCCTATTGGTAGACGTATCAATCATCGAAATCGGTGCACATTTGCAGATTTTCGATTTTTGTGGCTCTGAATTTGTGGGCTGTAGTTCAGTTGATTTTCAAAAAATTGAGTTTTCCACAGAACGTGTAGAAATATTTGACCGATCCAAATGGCCGTTTGTATCACAATTACAGCTCTCAACGCCTATTGGTAGACGTATCAATCATCAAAATCAGAGCACATTTGCAGATTTTCGAATTTTGTGGCTCTGAATTTGTGGGCTATAGTTCAGTTGATTTTCAAAAAATTGAGTTTTCCACAGAACGTGTAGAAATATTTGACCGATCCAAATGGCCGTTTGTATCACAATTACAGCTCTCAACGCCTATTGGTAGACGTATCAATCATCAAAATCAGAGCACATTTGCAGATTTTCGAATTTTGTGGCTCTGAATTTGTGGGCTATAGTTCAGTTGATTTTCAAAAAAATTGAATTTTCCACGAAACGTGTAGAAATATTCGACCGATCCAAATGGCCATTTGTATAACAATTACAGGTCTTAACGCCTATTGGTAGACGTATCATCGAATTCGGAGCACATTTGCAGATTTTCGATTTTTGTGGCTCTGAATTTGTGGGCTAAAGTTCAGTTGATTTTCAAAAAAATTGAATTTTCCACGAAGCGTGTAGAAATATTCGACCGATCCAAATGGCCGTTTGTATCACAATTACAGATCTCAACGCCTATTGATAGAGGTATCAATCATCGAAATCGGAGCACATTTGCAGATTTTCGAATTTTGTGGCTCTGAATTTGTGGGCTATAGTTCAGTTGATTTTCAAAAAAATTGAATTTTCCACGGAACGTGTAGAAATATTCGACCGATCCAAATGGCCGTTTGTATCACAATTACAGCTCTCAACGCCTATTGGTAGACGTATCAATCATCGAATTCGGAGCACATTTGCAGATTTTCGAATTTTGTGGCTCTGAATTTGTGGGCTATAGTTCAGTTGATTTTCAAAAAAATTGAATTTTCCACGGAACGTGCAGAAATATTCGACCGATTCAAATGGTCGTTTGTATGACAATTACAAAATTTCATGGTATCGAATGTACTGGTTTTAAAACAGACGATGATTCTGCACTGGGAAATTTATTTTTGCTTCTACAAAGGCGCCTAATATTTCTAGCCCAGGGCGCCTAAATATATGAGAACGGCCCAGTCCAGCGGACCGCAATTTTATATTAATTATTTTTTATTCAATTAGAACGATATTAAAAAAATTTGATTAGGAAGATATTAAACATTTTAGAAAAAAAATTAAACGGAGTGGGGATAATTTCTTTTTTTGAAAAGGAGTGAATTCATCATTGAATAAACAGTGAATAACGAGAGAAAATGTGTGAATAATGAGTGAATAATCAGTGAATAACCAACGTATTATGAGTGAGCAATGATTTCAGTGAATATAACTGTAGTGCTTTCGTAAAAATGGAATAGGATTGAACATATCACGATTAATTTGTGAATGTAATTTTTGTATGATTTAATTCTTTTAAATTGATTTCTAGGCATGATAATTAAAAATGGGATAAGATTTACGTGACTGGGACAATTGTTATTGCAATTTTTTCTAAATCTGCGAAAACAAAACAGCTAATGACTGAATGATGAATGATTATGAATAACCCTTGTGCCTAAAAGACATACTCTAGCCTATAACGGGACACGCGGGTGATCTCATATAATCGTATGGTTTTCATATTGAAAATGTAAATGTTTCTTATAGGCAGACTTTTATTATTTTTCTGGTATAGATTTTCATTAATGAAATTCGGAATAGTAGTGTACAAAATTATTGTAAAAAAGGGAAAATGCTGAATTGTTAGTTAATTGTATTGTTAGTTAATTGCCTTTTGTCGCCATTTGTGAAAGTTAAGTACAGTGAATATAGCATAACTGGAATATCAGAAATCGACCGGCATTTGTTAAAACTAACTGATTTCCTATTATTATTAGTGGTATAGAATTGATGATAAATTGATTGTAATGCATATGTACCACATACGCAGGGCATCTATAAGTTGTATTAAAATGTTTAGAACGTGTTGTAAACTTATTTGCATCAAAATAAAGCATGTTGACGTAATTAAGCCGGTCGATGTACGGTATTTGGTTTTGATCACCAGAATGAACATTTTACGGCAGTCACTTAACAAAGCCACTATAGGCCCAATAGTCCAGCATGTACCATCATGTACTCGTCGATATAAACCGTATAATATGTCTTGAATCCATTTAAAAGGTAAGAAGCAATCGTGCGATAGTTGGTTTTAATATCTTAAAAGTTTTTACTAGCTTCGTTACATTGGTAAGCCACCTTAGTTTTTGTATCATTAATGAATTTAAGATCCATGTTGATTTGCCACAGCCTCGCACTCCTTGAATTGATATAATTTCAGGTTTATTTTTATCTACTGATAGCGGAAGCTGATTTAATCTTCCAAATATTTTCTGGTTTAGCATTATTTCAGTAGCATTGGAGCAGAAAATGTATCTGCTAGAAGTGATAAAGCAGTTCTTTTCGGAATCAAATTGTACCAATTGTACTTTAACGCCAGGTCTGATTAGACAGAGGTATTCTACCTCTCATTGCTATATTAGCAGCGTTTTAGATAGTCATGTTAGAGTAGCTCGTGACTCTTACTAAATAGTAAGTGGCAACAAGAAGTTCTGCAAAATTTTAATAAACTTCCCATACCTGTTGCAAGAAAAAAAATTCAAGAGTTAACAACGTTGCAATCGCCAATAATCAATCATTATTTAGGAAGACGTTTTTGACTTTCGTAACCCATCTCATTTTTATTGCGGGTGGTCGTTTCTTTGTTCCACAATATAATGCACGTAATATAAATTCTAAATTATTCGACATTCTCATGACCAATTTGTCTTTATAGAATAAGTAATCAAGAGAAGTGCATATAAATTTCTATTTCTAAAATAAAATAAAAACTTAAATCAATAATTATATGTATTTTATGTAAAAATGAAAAAAAAAAATAAAATAATACAACACAAACAACGTACATACATAAGAATCGCGTGTCTCTAGTCCATTTCTTACTGCAACGCTTTTATTCACATCCTGGACAACAATGCTAATTTTCTACCCCTTTTGTTTAGTTTCGTTTTGTTTTGGTAATTTTTTTATTTTATTTCTGTGTTGTCTTCAATTTTCTAATGGCAAAGTGAATATGTGTTACTTATGTAGCATATATGCATTTTTTATGGAAAACCCCTTATGTTATTATTTTAATTTTTTTTATGTTGTATCAAAAATTATCTCCACCCTTTTTTTTTTTAGTTTTCTAAACATGGATTGTACTATCATATCACTTTGGTTATTATTAACTATATATTTTGTGATAAACTGTATACAATGTAGAATAAATATTACAACAGGAATATATTAGAAGTGGAATTTTAAATTGTGCCAATTTCCCCGGCTTATTATTATTACACTTTGTGTCCAGTGTATATGGTATGCCTTTATATTAAAAGGATTGGTGCGCAAAAAAACTTGTAACCAAGGGGATGGTATGAAGAGTGCTTGCCACCGCAGTAACAAATAGCCGAATAATTTATTATTTACAAAAGCAACATACAATAAAATTATGTCTAAGATATTTTAATTTATTACCTTAAAGCAATTTAAACAACAGCAATACAAAAAAAAAAAAAATATAAATAATTCAACCCTTAAATACTTTACTTCTTGTGAAACAGTTAACAGCACCAGCAAAATAGTAGTAGAGTAATAAAGTTAATTTTATTGTTTTCACTCTTGGTGAATTCCCTTTTGTCAACTTAAAAACTCTTTGCAGGAGATAAAACTAAAAAGGAAATTATTTATTTTTTTAAATGTCAACAAATTAGGCTCCTGGGAAATCGTATTTAGAAAAGAACAAAACATAATAACGAAAGGATTAAAATGTTATTTATTTTAGAAAGGGATCCCCTTTTTTTGTCTGTGTACGAACACGATTTCGAAACAATTAGAGAAATTGTTTGGAATCTTTTTACCTGTATTTGACTATTAATTCGGGTGAAAATAATTGGATCTTTCAGGTGGATAGGTCTGAAAGATAAAATATATAAAGTTGACTGGACCTTTAGTAGTTCTCGTACGACAAGTATTTTATGGTTCACAGAATTCTGATCTTTTGTAGTTTTTGACGTAGGTTTACCATATCGCCCCTTGAAAACAAAAGTGATATTATACAAAATTATGTATTTTTTAGTATAATCATTTAAAGTTTTGACGCAACTCTAAGGTCAATATCTAAACATATAACTAAAATGAACCTCCTGCAAAAAGTATCCAAATTATTAGAACGAATGTCTTTGCATTAGAAGCGCTTTGTTTCAAGTAATTTAAATGTCGTTATAACTCAAAATTGGCGTTTTTGGCATAGTGCCACTTTTGTTTTCAAGGTACGATATGGTTTTTATTTAGACGCGATTTATGCTGCAGCTACTTTTAAGCATTTTCTAGCGGCTTAATTAGAATGTCTTCAGGAATAAAAATAATACGGTCTGAGCTTAATTAAAATTAATGTAAATATGTATATGGAAGGAAGTCCACAGAAGAACAGAAGAAAGCAAAGCCAAACCGAATACAGCTGCTATTGAATCTAAGGAACAAAAACCAGAAGCTTGTTCAGTTAAGCTTCCAACATATTCATTAGAAAATCCGGACATATGGTTCATTCAGGTGGAAGCTTTATTTAACGCGTACAGAATTAGTTTAGATAAAACACAATATAGCCTTGTTGTAGGATCCCTTCCAACGGCAGTGTGCGTCGATCTTTTCGACTTTATAAAACAGCCGCCAGAAACTAACCGTTATGATAAAATAAAAGCAGAACTGATCAATAGACAATCGGTTTTTGACGAGAAACGGCTTGAGAAGCTTCTAGAAAAAGGATATAGGCGACCGAAAACCTTCAGAGCTTTACAGATCAATGAAATCCATAGCAGGCGATACAGTTTCCGAAAATTTAGTTAAGAAACTTTGGATCCGTAGACTTCCTAAACTTGGTGGGGTATATGAGGCTAGTGATCAACCAAATGTAAGTAGCATGTCAAAGGTAACTAGGGCACAATCCCCCTCGGTAAATTCTCGTTCATTAAGGAACAATTCACCTGACCTTGAGGAGCGTGTTGTAGCCAAGATGGAGTCTATGTTAGCTACTTTTTCTAAATCAAGAGAACGATCTCCTTCACCATATCACCGATACTACAATCAAAGATTTTCAAGAAATCGTGGCAGAAGCTCAAGCAGACCACGATCTATGGACCGACAAATACGTGTTTGCCGATACCATCGGCGCTTTGGTGATAATGCCTACAACTGCTTGCAACCATGTAGTTGGAAATCCCAAACCAAGCAAAAAGATACTGATTTAAAAAACTAATCGACCCGACTGTGAAAGCGGCAAACAGTGGGATATTTTTAAATCGCCGCCTTTTTATCCGTGATGTTTCCAATAATTTTCTTTTCCTTGTAGACACTGGAGCAGATCTTTCTGTTTTGCCAGTACGCCACTTTTGCAGATATCAACCTGCTAACCCAGACCTATCATTATCTGCTGCGAATGAAACAAAAATAGATACTTTTGGTACTAAATTTCTACAAGTAAACATAGGATTAAGACGAACATTTCCTCACTTATTTGTTTTAGCATCAGTTAATCGATCTATTCTAGGTGCCGACTTTCTTTCGAAATATGGACTCCTTGTCGACTTAAAGAGAAAGTGTCTTATTGAACTAATATGTCTATCCAAGCTTTAACAGCAAATGTTAATACGCCTACGCCTATTCATTTTGCTGTCGAAAATGGATATGGGTCATTACTTAAGTCATTTCCATCATTAACTGATGCTCCAAACTATAGTCTACCCGTAAGGCACAATGTGATTCACCACATCCAGAAAATCATAAAGCAGCTAAATCTGAATTCGATCATATGATACAACTTGGAATTTGTCAGCCATCATCATCTCCAGCAGCTTCACCACTTCATATGGTTCATAAAAAGGATCACACTGATTGGCGACCTTGCGGAGATTACCGTCGTCTAAATACAATAACCATTCCTGATCGGTACCCAATTCCGCACATCCACAACCTTTCGATGGACTTACATAGTAAAAGATTTTTTTCAAAGATTTATTTGGTCAGGGCGTTTCACTTGATTCCAGTGTCATCCGAAGACATACACAAGACTGCTATAACAACACCTTTTGGCCTCTTTGAGTTTTCGCGAATGCCATTCGGTCTTCGAAACGCAGCACAGACGTTTCAAAGTTTCATTAACAAAGTCGTTGAAGGACTCGACTTTGTCTTTGCCTATATAGATGACATCTTGGTTGCTAGTGAGTCCGAGGAAGAACACAAAAAACATCTTCAACAACTATTTCAACGTCTTACCGAATACGATGTCAAAATTAAAAGTTCAAAATGTGTATTCGGCGTTCCAATTTTGGACTTTTTAAGCCATAAAGTATCTGCAAATGGTATATTGCCATCAGACGACCGAATTAAAGCCATAAATGATTTTGGTGCACCATCATCGGTAAAACCCATTCAACGCTTCGTTGGAATGGTAAACTACTTTCATAGGTTTATCCCAAAACTAGCCGAACAACTTATACCAATTCACCAGCATTTAACTACATTACAGAACCAGTCGAAAAATAAAAAAATCATTTTCATGGCCTTCAGACTGTACCGCAGCATTTGCTCAAAAGTTAAATCTTCACTTGCCAGTGCAACCCTCTTAGCACACCCAATGCATAACACTCAGTACAGCATAACCACCGATGCTTCCAATACCGCCATCGGAGCAATAGGGGGCAGTGGGAACCGTTGGCATTTTTTTTCGAAGAAATTGCAGCCCGCCGAAATAAAGTACTCAGCTTTTGACAGAGAATTGCTTAGTATTTACCTTGCAATAAAGAAGTTCAGATATTTCATTGAAGGAAGAAAATTTACAGTATACACAGACCATAAACCTTTGGTCAATGCAATGTTTACTAAAACCGAAATAAGTCCTCATCAATCGCGACATTTGGACAACATATCCCATTCCCAATTCATCTCCACATTATTTTGCTTCAACATATTTTTTTTAAATATGCTAAATATTGGATGTTATATCATACAGTTTGTTCTTTTCACTCTTCTTTAATCCTTTACTATAGTTTAAGGTTTGAAAAACTTAGAAAACCTATCCTATTAGCTTATATACAGGGTGGCCAAATTTAATCCATCCACGGAAATAACTCTTCCGAAAAGTCTTATACGAAAAAAGTTGTGTACACAAGTCGTTTGGTTCAATAGGGGGCATTGATTAATGACCTTGATCTTGGGATATATGATTAAGGTCGTTTAGAGGTCAAGTCAATTTTTTTGACAGAAACTTTATTTCTGACTCCGGAAATAGAAAGAGTGCACAATTTTACTTCCGAATATGTATTTTACATATGATCTCCCAAGGTCATCTGAAAGTCAAAAATCACTCCTTCCAGTAGATGAACGCTATTCTTTCTACGATAGTGTAAATTTGAAAAAAATGCTTTTCCTGTGACCTTAATCTCAACCTGGAGGCCAAGGATCAAGTTTATTTAGAGGTCAAGTTAATTTTTGTTTAAACAAAACCCCTTATGTTTGACTTCATATGTTGTGTTTAGAATTTTTGTTTTCATATGGTCAATTTTAACGTCCCAAGGTCACCAAAAGGTCAACAACTGATTATTTTGTGAGAAGCATTCACATAAAAGGTAGTATGATCAACAATTTTTGAACTGAAATTGTAAACTTAGAAGGGCGGGAACCATTTTTCCGGTGACATTAAGGTTTACCTGAGATCAAATATCAAGGACATTATAAAGTCAAGTACCAGGTACCTTTCACTTTTGCCGCGAACTATTCTAACCAAAGCACTGCTGATAAGTGATAACCGGAAGGAGCCAAGTCTGGTGAATAAGCTGCATGGGCTAGCACTTTCCAGTAGAGTACTTCCAACGTGTCGCGAACCAGTTTTGCCGTATGTGATGGAGCATTGTCATGGAAAAAAGTGAACTTGAGTTGCTTTTTTGATATTCTGTTCATTTTTTGAGCAGCAAACGGTTCAAATCGATCAATTGTTGTTGGTAGCGTTTGGTATTAACCGAGTCACATGTTTTCTTTAAAATTAATTTTTTTTAAATCGTTCGAGCAAAATTTAACATGTGTTTTTACGCCCCTCCATTTGTCCTCGTTCATCTCATATGGTATCCACCTGCCGTTTTTTTGAATCTTTCCCATCTCTCGTAGGCGATTGTAAACGGCTTGTTAATTAACACTTAATTGCTTTGCGAGTTGTTTTTGTGTTTGTGCATCGTCTTTGTCCAACAATGATTGCATTTCTGCATCTTCGTACCTTTTTGACGGATTTCGTATTCCATCTCTCGCCGATACCATCGCTCCATAATGCTGCCCGCGAATGCTTTTTATTTGGTACAAATTTTGACATGTTGAACACATCAAAGCAATGCTATGCAAACACCATTGCAATTTATCATCTTTGCGCGTTTGACACTTATTAATGGCATACAAAATGCCATATATGTCAACCCTGTATACTACACATTGCATTGGTGCGCCATCTGTTATAGAACGCAAGTGACGGACCTTAGCCTTTATGCCCAATATGTACACCGTCCCAGCGTTTAATCCCAAGCTGTCTAATCAAAAGCTTTTCATTTCCTCTAGGTAAGCCCTCGAGACTTTAATCCGTAGTATGTATACACCTTTAAAGCCTTTAACTGCCAGCTGGTAGAAACCAAGCCTGTGAATCCCAGTTTCAATACCCGCAAGCCTCCTAACCAAAAGGTTACACGTTGAGCTTCCACATTTATTGAAAGATGTTGATCTGTACACAAGGGCAGGAATGTGTGTTCAATTAGATGGGATAGGGGTACCAGAAACTACATAATCTTGTTTGCGTATTTTTGAATAGAAATTATCCCGAGATATGGATTGGAAGTCGTGAGCCCGTTAAATGGCCCGCCTTTCACCACCGTGGGAAATACAGTTCATATACTGGAAGAAGAGATTTTTGACCTTCAGAAAACCTTGGGACATGATCTTTTGTTTTAAAAAAATTGAACAAAAAGCAAATGCTCTTGCACCAAAGAAAAGAAAGCAGGGTTTTTGAATGTAAGTATTTATGCTCAATTCTCACTGACGTATTTTAGCTAAATTCTTCAAGCTACATTAGTTAGCCAACCAAATAGATCGCATTTAGTGTTTTGATGCCTTACACTAAAAGAATCTGTTTAGTTAATTTAACATTTTGCGGACAATTTTGTGTCCAAAAGACACAATATAACATGGCAAAGCACCCGATGCTTACAGTTATTTCCATGAAACAGTTTTACTGACTGACGTTAGTCAACAATTTGGGAAAACTAATAATTTATTAGTGGAAAATTTAGTCGTTGTATATATGTATATCCACGTAAAAAATTCCATTAGAATAGCTTAGGATCAAGGAAACAAATGGAGATTTGCAAAATTATCGCGAAGATTTCAGATCCACCACTGCATCAATAAAAGATCCCAGCTAAAGTGCACCAAAATAAAAACACAAAGAAGAAAAATCAAATCACAAAAGTCAATTTGTTTTTGTTGAAGGTGGTATGTGAAAGAAAATAAAATATCGCTAAAAAGTAATATAATTGATCGAGAAAAGAGAGATAAACGTGTACAAGTAACAAAACAAAAAACTATGGATTACACTACATGAAGAAGAACTGTCATTGTTGCAAATCACGCGATAAATAGCCAAAAGGGGTTTTCTGTAGTTTTAGTTATATGCGAACTCTTTTTTTGTATTTTATCAAATGCGCCCTTTTTATATATAGACGCGAAGATATCGTATATATTGTTTATGGTTGGTATATACATATATGTAAGTATCTCCCATATAACAACAAAACCAATCCAATGCATTTTTTCTATCGTTTCCTTTATCAGTTAAGAATGTTAAATTCTTCTTTGTACATCCATATATTGTTTTATTGCGTTTGCATACAATAAAAAACGCAACACCAACAACAAACACTGCAAAAAACAGCAAAATTGTTATCTTGTTTTGATTTTTTGTTATAAAACAAAAATTTTCCCGACAAAGTAGGTACTTCCATTTTTTATGATATCGATTTTCAATTCATACTTAATTTTAATTCAAAATTTGTACATATGTATATAAGCGAGTGTACGTACCCACAAAAAAAAATCATTTCATTAATTTAAAGGGTGGAATTCATTAAATTAAATGTACACGATCATTGGTTTACACACAAAACGATCTCTGTTTGCATACCACAATGTATTTCCTTTAAGCGACATAAGAATTTTTCTAAATAAAATGTCGCTTTGATGAATATACAAAACGTAATCTCCGCGCTTGGTGGATGAATGGGGACAATCAAGGAACAACACAAAAAAAAAAGTAAATTGTCTTTTCATCATTCTTCAGCTATTATTTGTGATCAGAGTATTGTATTTCAAAAATTATTGTCAAAAGGAATTTTTAAGCTCCATTGTGTTTTCTTATGGATGATTGACATAATTTTTAAGAAATATTAAAACATATTTTTATGATTGTCATATATGTACATAAAATACCTACGGTTTGATCGAGATTACGTAATAAATGGATTCAATGACTACATACTATATATCTAATTTCAATAACTTATACTCAGGATGTTTATTTCCTATTACCCAAAATCACTGATTCAACTAAATAAAGTTATGTCGATCACAGTAAGTGGACATCATTTCGAGTCGAAATCATATGAGACATTTACAGACACTCAATGTTCCTAAATGCCATTAGTTAAAATGTCAAATGAAAAATTATCAGAAATATTCATTTTCGGCAATGGACCTACAGTACAAATCTCAACATTCGACTGATCGATATATGTATTTCTAAAAAGTAGGCTGCAATGGAAAGTAACATCACATATAAGAATATCACACTTTGAACAAATATTTGTTGCATTAATATAAAGAACTTAATAAAAGGTGTTTCTTCTAATTGTCTTTATTTTGTTAAATTTTAGAAGGACGTAAATACCTCTGTTACATAAAGTCGAATGACATAGAATAAAATAAACCCGAAAAAGTAAAGTGCTTTGCTACGAAAATAATTTGTTTGTCCTTAAGCCTTCCATGGGAAAAATTAACTGACAGTCAAAAAAACGAAAAGAGAAAAATAATTTGACGCCCCATATAAATGACAAAGCCAACGTGTTTTTTATTTTATATCAAAATTGTTCTGCTATAAAATAAAAAATAAAAAAGCGTTGTCTTTGTCTCTTATATGGAGTATCAGATTATTTTTCTTTTTTCGAGTTTTTGACTGCCAGTCAATTTTTCTCATGGAATACACAGGCATTATGCCTCAATTCCATGAGAGAAATTGTCAGTAAAAAATTAAAGTGGGATAAAAATATAGATTCTGTAGTTGTGTAACAGAAACAAAACACCGTCTTAGTCAAACTTGACTGGAAAAATATTTGTGTTTGTAGTAGTGCGACTGCAATAAAAAGTATCAACTCGAATGAGGGACTTTCCCAATATCGATTTTAGTTCATTTGTCCCCACGCTTGGGCAGCGCTGACTACCTTTTTTTTTTTACATGCAAAAACACGTAAAATCATGTTTACAAATACAAGTTTCTTGTCTAAATTAGTGGATGTCCCCCTACTTTTTTTTATGCTTAATAAAGATGAGTATGTTGCGATTAATAATAAATATCAAATTTTAAAATTAATTTAGTCGAAATTAATAATTTAATGAAAAATTCAAACACATGTTTGACATTCCTACATAAAATTTGTGTAAGACGAGGAAATTTTCTCGCACACAAACAATTTTATAGTAAAGTGTCAAATAACCCACATTTTGTTTTGGTGTGATATTTAATAATAAATTATAAATAAATTTAAAATAATATTAATATTTATTTAGAATCGTGATATTAATATTAAATTTTAATTTAAGGTATGTTTAATAGTTGTGTTATGTTAATATTTAATTTGATTTTTGAATAACATCGTACTTTATTTTGAAAATTAAAAGTGAGGTTAACGTTAAATTGTTTGGTTCTTGTTGTATTTTTAAGATTATTTATTATGTAAATACATACATACTACATTAACGTTATACTTTATTGTCTTCAATTCCATATTACGCTTTTAAAAATTGTCTTAGATAGAATTTCATAATACCGAAAATTTGGTGGTAAAATGAATTACGGTGAGTTATTTGAATTGCTCTTATGTATATTTAATAATCATTCCGTTAATAATGTATTTTAAATTTCAGGTAATAAAACAATTATAGTTTTGGAGCACACCAAATTAGTGGACGGAACAACAATGGATGGAAATAGTAGCAGCTACGACAGTTTGCATAATTATTTTACTAATTATCAGGCGGATGAATTTAATGTGAGCTGTCCATCAGATTTATCCACATCGATTTTAGAGGATTACGGTCACGGTATAATCTTAATTATATGTGGTTTAGAAATTATAATTAATTCATTTATTAATATATTATTTATATATTTACATACCAGCTATATGGAACATCCGGGACCCTCTATACAAGGATAACATTATAAAAACACGGTTGTGGGAGGAAGTCGTGAAGGAATCAACACGTAATTTTGCTTTTAATTATATTAATTAGCTCATTTTATTTGTTGTCAAATGGCATGAGTGCCATACTTTTGAATATTAATTTGGCATTCGTGGAGACTGGGTATACGTGATAAAAAGTCCTACCTTTCATTACATATACCATAGAGGCAAATCCGAATATCTGAATTGAATATCAAATCCAATTTGGTCAAATAAAATGCGCTTAATGTTACAAATTTAATGCAAGTGTATAAGCATTTAGATAATTTTCTAGATTTCTTTATTATAGACCTTGAAATCAATGCGGCCAATATTGCAGCAGGCGAAAAAAGTGGGATACGCTAAAGGCTACATATTATAAATTCACCAGGGTCTTATCATTTTTGGATGATACGGCAGAGCCTAGATGGTACAATATGGCTTCCTGAATCAGCTTCGTGATCTTTTCTCGTTGAAATTAATTCATTTTTAATATGAATTATTTCCGTGACGTCAAAACTAACTTTTAATGACATGTTTTTCTGTATCAGTCAGATCAATAGAACTAGGTGGTGGTGTTAACAGCGAAACAAGTATATCCCCTAATCAGGTATATACATAACTAATTTATATCAATCGTTTTAATTTTAACAAGAATTCCAATGACTCAGTGTCAGGAAGAGGCAATATGAAACGCCATAACGCAGAGGTCATAGATATGTTTACATACAGCCATTCTACATATACCTCAAGTCCTCCTGCCTCAATTCCAGACACGGACTCTGAAGACATTGAAGTAGACACGACTTTATTAACGTTAAAACCATATTTAAAAGCTTTTCGTTTCATGACCAGGCTGGAAGCGCAGCAGGATTTACCAAAAGTTGTCAGTGATGCATTGAAAAGAAAGTAAATAATAAATAAAACATTTATTTAAATTTATTATTTATTATCATTCATTTTTTTTTTGTTTTTGCAGGAAATATCTAAATTTATATTAATTAAAACCAATTTATTATTTTATTTCGTTAAACAAAAAAAGGAATATTGTTAAATTATTTTATTGTATTATAATTTCATTTATAATTAATTTTGTATTATTTTTGTTGAAACCGTAATAATATGTGTTGGATACCTAGTATAGAATTCTGTGATTTAAAAGACTGAATTATTTGAAAATAAATGACTGATCAATTTATTAAAAATAATAAATTAAATTAAACAAGTTTTACTGAAACGATATAAATAAAAGTAGCTTCTTACGCTGCGCGACTAGTCGTCTGGTTTTTATATTTTACCCAGCGGCTACTCTACCTGCCCCTCTGCACAAAAGTACTCGGAAAACCTTTCTCGTGTCAATTTGGCTACATTTTTTCGAGTTTCTGTTCATTGCCTGAAGAGGCTTGAAATTGGTTGTATAACTGTGCCAATAACCTAAGAAAAGATCATTATATTGCTTTAAAATAAATTTTAAACTATCAGAAGTGTGAATTAAAAGTTTTACCTGGTATAGTAAGAGAGCTGTTAAACAATTTTGAGTAGGTATTTAAGGCAGCATTGTGAATTTTGAAGCAATTTTGAAATTTTACAAACAATTTTGGTATAGTTAAATGAGATATACGTACGTCATATAAAACTGAGGCGTTTTACCATAAGTTCCATTAAAACAGGCTTCTTTATATGAGGTTTGAGGCATCACTATTTTGTAATAAAGCACTATGTATAAGATAATTTTTGATCATTAAACTCCATCAGCTTTATACGTAAATGTTCTGGAATCGTTATTTTTTTTTCATTTTTCAAGAAAAATTTAAAATGCAACATTTCTAATCCAACTGCGGCCATCAGTGGGTATAATCGTTTACAACTATTGAAGTGCTTGCCAGAAAGGACTAACTCAACAGATCAATTTGCTTCACAAATCAATTATTTAACTTTCAACAGAAATATTCATTAGTCGATAGTCTGCTATAATTTTACCTACAGTTTTGAAATATACAAGCATAATATGGAAAGATCCTAAATGAATAAATATGTTATCAAATAAAAGCTGCTCACTAGATAGGATTTGCATCCCAACTTTAGCGATAGCTAAATCGTATATAACTTCAATATGAAACTGCTGTACTTCTTCAGCGATTTTTTGGCTTTCTTTTAGTGTTTTGAGAACATCATTTTTAGAAGTAGGTGATTCATTGATAGGCGTTAGATAACAAATTTTATGTTCAGAGTTATTAAAGTCTTAGATAAACTTGCTTGTTAAGGCAACCCTTATCGGGGTATTCGGAACCTTGAATGCATGTGACAGCATCCAAAGTATATCAACATTTTTTATTAATTGTAAGGATTCTGGAATTATGGAACGTCGCTCATCTGTAGGTGGTAATAACCTTTCTGGCATTCGTATTTTTTTACAATACGAATCCAACTCGGAGAGGTAATTGCATCAAACTTTCGTTTGTCTTTTTCGCATTTGAATATTGCTAAATTTTTTGCAGTTTTATTTTCTTCTTCGTCAATATCCGATATATATTTTTGGATTTCATCTAAGTTCTAAGATATCGTCTTCTATATTGTCTACCAGAGGCACATTTTGGTAAATTATACCAACAGTTTCGTGTAATGTGTTTATACCTGATGCTGTGTCAACAAATCGATCAAAGTTATTAAATGCTGCTCCCGTAAATAACCCATTTGTGCCTTCAGGACATAATTTGGATTGACTGGAAGATGAAGTAGATGCAGCAGTGAGGCAGTGACCATACCTATTTATGATCTCAACAATTTTTCGAGAACTTGTTATACTTTTTAGCGTCATAGTGTCACATGTTTACTAGTTTTAATTTTTACACGTGAGATATTAAAAATTAAATATTCAGCTAACGAAGAACTTTTTCTTTGACATCCGCTGCTCTTTTTACTTTTGTAACGACCACTACGCAATACCGCCGAAAAGAGTCTTTCATTACTTGTGGTGTCGTACATTCACCTTTCGGTAAATCAGAAGTTTTTTAAATTTTCTGGTATGTTTCTTCCATATTTAAAATTGCACCACCCGGCAGGTAGAGAGTCCCAATAAAATGACCTGTCTTTTTGAAAATATGTTTGTTAGGTATAAACATATATTATTCTGTCTAAGTCGTAGCTGGCCTGGCTCAAATGTAATTTTTAGAAATCCACGAAATTCAATTTTGAAACCGCCTGGCAACATTTTAGATCAGACTTAATGATCTGGCTTTTTTATTTTATATTTTATTGAATACTAAATTAAATGGTATTGAAATTTCAAAATGCCTCAAGGACATTTTTACAAAAAAAATTTCGCACTTGAAAAATTTAAGGGTTGATAATGCCCCATTACCCTTCAGCCAGGTCTTTGATTTTGTGTTTAGACATTGCTAAAGAAGTGTCATATAAATTTTCATGCTGCCTCAAATACCTACTCAAAATTGTTTAACAGCTCTTAGACTACTTCATGAACTATGCTTTTAAGCGCGTTTGCTATACATTTAGTTGTTTCACCAAAAAATCTGTGTATGCTTGTTTGAGATCATTTGTAAGCAATTGCCAAGCTGGTTTGTGATTCCCCTGTTGCAAGATATCTAGTGCATTAATTTTTTATAATAATTATTTATGATAATACGAAAGAAACCTAATTACCTAAATGTCACAGCCAATCTGAAACTAGGGCTCAAAGGTTCCGTCACGACATGCTGTTTCTCAATTAATGGCCCAACCATAAACAGTAGTTCGTTGAATTCACTCAAACTCATTCGGGTATAATTACAAAATAGCTTCGAATCTTGCCTTAACTTTTTGACTGTCAGTCAATTTTCCTCATGGAATTGAGACAATAGTTAGTTATTGCATTTTAGTTTCCATGGCAGCCTTCATTTTACACATTTTTATTAATTATTCGATTAATACCACATGGGTAATAAAAATAATGCCAATCAAATTGCATGAAGTGCCGAATTTGTGTATTTTCTCAGCGTTATTTCAGGGCCACAATTACTGCTGCGTTCGAGCTGGTTAAAAAAAATCACTTGTAATTCTGGGTAAAGCCAAAAAGATTATGAAACGAAAGTACGAGATACGCAATGATGAATGAATGCCTGCCTCTAAACTATGGTTATAGCTTTTTTTCTACTGCTCACGAGGAAGCTGGCCATCTCGCTTCCAACTTAAATTTGCCTGATTCCGTTCAGATACCAATTATGTGGAAAATTTTTATGTAAACGTTTTATAATATTTTTGCTTTTTTCATTGAAAACCTTGAAGCTAAAAAAACACCATTTTTACTATGGATCAGTGTGTTTACGAAAACCAGTGACAACACCTTTAATTTAACAAAGGCTCCATTCATAATTAGCATAGCTACTGGCTACGCGCTCTCATAAAAAGTCTTTTTTCCATGCGGCTGACACTGAAACGACACTCTGACACGCAAACTAATTTCGCAACAGCAGACAATTTCATTCATCCTTTTTTGAATCTTCACATTTACATTTTATTATAAATTTTGATCATTTAAATAAATGTCGCGGTATTTAAATTTTGTTGTTGTTGTTTTGTTTTCTTGCGATTTTCTTGTTCGTTTTATCTTCATTCAATTTTTAAATTAATTTTTTTTGTTGTTGTTGTTGCAAAATGTTAGAAGATAAAAAAGATTAAAATACAGAAAACATTTTCATCTCGCACTGAAATCAAAGAAACAAACAAAAAGTAAAAGTTTCCGATAAACGTACAGTGTATTTGGTTTCATTATTAGTTTTTATGATTTTCTTAAAATTTTCATAGTTTTGTTTTGTAATTTCCAATACCATATAGCGGGGAAAGTATTATAATACATCGACACTTGAGATAATACATGTGTCACTAAATTTAAAAAAATTAAATTTGTTATATAATCTGGTAAGAGTATTTAAAAAGTCGGGTGCTATTTCAATTTTGTATTTACAAACAAATAATAACAACAAACAATGTTATAATATTAACAATAATAATAAAGAATATGAAAAAAGGCGCCAATGTCTTCCACTCCACACGGGGTATAAGAGAGAATTATTTAATTTTTTATTTTTGGGCATTTTAAAGCCATGTTTCGTTTTGCTTAATGTTATTGTTTTTGGTTTGGCCAGAAAAGAAGGTGGAATTATATGTTTATGTGCATATATCTTCGGTTTGTTTATTTATTTATTGTTAATAACTAAAACTATTTACAAGGTGCATTTTTATAATATTTATATGAATTATTGATTTGGTTTTAGACAAATTAAAAAAATAAAAATAAAATATTTCGAACCCACGTAAATTGAGCAAAACACAAAACCAAAATATGTATGTATGTATATGAAAAATTTGTGTGCAGAAGTAACAAATCATGGAACTGTTGAATGTTTTTTTTTTAGAAATATGTGACAAAAATTGTTTGCTTAGTGGGTGTCTTTCGGTATTTTTATAATTTATGGCCGCAATTTCAATGTTTGTTCGCTGTCTTATTATGTGTTGGGTTTTTTAAAAGGTTTGTAAATTGACAAACGATTAAATCATAAATGATTCATAAATATTTTCAAGGTTAAATTTTATGAGAGAATTTTATATTGACTTATTTGTATGTTGTTTGAGGAAGGTGCATATGGTGTGCGCGATAATTGCTTTCTTATGCAAATCTGGTTGAATTGTGCAGCACCCTTGTATCAAACTTTTCTTTTATTGAGCAACTGGGAAATTTAGTTGAGGAACAACGATATGGAATGGGGTTCAATGGGTCTTAGGCCTTAACTTAGGAGTTAACTCCGCCAAAAAAATCTTAAAATAATTTAAACAATTAAGATATTTTGTACAATGAAAAAAATAAGTGTTTGCAAAGCGTTTATGGCTAATTATCGATCATTTGCTTGAAACGAGAATTATTTACATTAACCTTCCGATTCTGAAGTGCAATCACTGACTAAAAAACAGTCATAGGTAAGACTAAGACTTTTGCCTTATTTAAGACCCATTTCGTATTCTACTGGTAGTCTTAGTTGTCATTGGTCTTACGAAATAGTCTTATGTAAGACCGACAATTTTGGTGGTCTTTATAGTCTTAATTTGACATTACTCTTGCAACAAAGTGATGTCGCTTTTACAACAAAGTGCCGTTATAATTTTTGTGTATCCGCATAAATACATTCAAAATCAAATGCATTTGTTTATCTATTTTTCAATAGTGGAAATATCTCAAAATATAAATTAAAGCTGAAAAACTAATGAAAAAAAGGAAAAACATGGGTATTTGACAGGTCTACAAACATTTTGGAGAATTTACATTCCTTAAAATTTCTTAGCTAAGACAGTCTTAGGAGTCTTAGACCCGATCGTATGAACGGGGATAAATGATTAATCCTCTGATTTAGCGTAGTTTGCATTGTATGAACGATGCTAAATCAGAAAATTAATTAATAATTTTTTTTTTATCATCCGTTTTTGCTCTCTTTTTGGTGACTGAATCAGAGACTAAAAAAATTTCTTTTGGTTTTTTGACATTTCAAATGTACAAACGAGACATTTTTATAAAAGAACATAATTATTAAAAATGGACTCAACAAGGAAGAAAATGTCATATTCGGAAATTGAAATTTTATTCTTCTGTTTAGAAAAATATGTATACAAAAATTTGCTGCTGAAAATAATACTCCTCTAAAGGCGAGTTTTGAGTTGCAGTCGTTTGTTCGTTCTTTCGTTCTGAAATTTTTTTTAATCCAATCAAAGGAACACGAACGAAAAATAACGTCATTTTCAAGGATAACGATTGATTAAAAAAAATTTCAGAACGAAAGAACGAACGGACGAATGCAACTCAAAACCCGCCTTCAATAACCAAAAAAATAAAAATTTTAATAAACATCAACAAAGTAAACGTCATAGAAAAAGTATTGACGTCATACAAAAAACTGCTATTAAACTGCAATAAAAGAGGGACTAAATTTTTATTTAGCATCGTTCATACAATCGACGAAAAGTAAAATTCTTCAGTAGTGATTAATCATTACCCTCTGATTTTTTTTTCATTTAGCGGTGTTCATACAATCGGCCCTTAACGTCAGAATCGGGTGGGGTGGGGGGGGAGGGGGGGGGGGTCAATCATTGATATTTGGAAGAATGGATTATTCGTTGTACCTACCATTTAATGTTTGCGCTAAACACGTGATTGGAAAAAGTATTGGTGTTGAATACTTCAATGTTTATGTAAAACTGTAAGAGGGTGTTTTCGTTTATTCATCCCGGATATTCTGGACATTCTGAAAGTGACGTAAATCGTTATTTTATTTATTCCATTCCTTCTATTCCTTTTTTGGTCAATTATTTTATTTATTGATTCGGAATATTTGGAACGCATTCCTTTTGTACTACATCGAAAGGTGGAATAGACAGAATATTCTTCTGTCAGATTTGGTGTAAGGTATTACGAAGAGTAAGTAAAACTAATTAAACATAATTTTAATCATGAATTTTAATTCAAATAAAGAAAATAACTTTAATGAAAGTAATTGATTTGTTTTTTATTTATTTTTGGTGAAATGAGTAACTTATATAAATATTTTTTAAAAAATGTGTAGAGTATATTTTTAGGTTATAATTTTTAATTTCGGCCGAGGACAGGTTTGAATGGAGTCCAGGGAATATTTTGTGCTTAATACATAATTATTCCTTAAAAACATCAACAATTTCGATAGATTCCCGAAAAATAAAATTTGAAACGATATTGCCAGTAAATTTTTATTAAATGTTTTAGCGTAATTCATTTTACGAGTATTGATTAATTTTATTTTTAGGTGAATTATGTAAAACACGAAAAAAACTAATAACTGGAGAACAGTGTTTGGGAAAATGGAAGGGGTTGAAAGTGATGTACAAAAAGGACGAGATCACAATTATAAAAGCGGAAATCCCCACAAAAAGATATTTTAAATAACGCGCTAGAAATCAACCCTCCATCGTAAAAGGCACGCATCCGCTGACGATAAAAAAAACCTGCATGTAGTATGTAGTATGTAGAGAAAATGGCAAAAGCTGATAAATTTTTAGATTTGTTTGAGTAATTAATTAACAAAATATTAAAATTATTTTTGAATTATGTTTTTATTTATTAATTAACAATACAATAAATGAATTTGTGAAACTAATTACGCCTTAATTATTGAGTGATTCTTCTCAGAATTTCGATCCATTTTAATTGTGCATTTCTATCACCACTAACAGATGTTGGGTTGCTACTTCCGTCATCTTCAGAAATATTAAAATCGACCGCTATGTTGTCCCCGTTTCGTATACAGACATTCTGTAAAATGCATGCTGCCATAACGATAAACGGTAAATATTCCGGACGCCTTGTGCTAAGCCCAATTAATCATCGGAATCGCTCTTTCAAAAGCCCAAATGTGCGTTCAATCGTCATTCTCGCTGAAGAATGTGCTTTATTATAAATTGTTTGGGCAGAAGTTAAATTTCCAGTATCTTTAAACGGTGTCATTAGATACGGCTTAAGACCATAGCCAAGGTCACCTACCATATGCTGATCAGCAGGAATTATTATAGTACCTGAAAAAAGTTGCGGTTAAATCATTATTATTGTCTTTAATATGCAAAATTTACAAACCATTCGAAATTTTTAAAAATAAATTGGAACGTCGGAAAAGACATGAATCACAAAATAACAACGCTCGTCACATACGGCTTGAATAGGGATAGGGATGTGGGATCCGTTGTTGCAACCAGTTATTCCTAAAAATAATTATAATTTAGTTTTTAACTTACTCTAATTAGTATATTGTAAAATTAACATTTACACGGATATTTCGTTTTCCGCAGAAAATAATGAGCTGTTTCGCGACTCTATCATGGGATGGCCAAGTAATAATTTTTTTTTCAAAATTTACTTTTAAAATTTGTTGACTCACATCAAATACTGCATGGCAAGAGGCGTTTATAGAAACCCCAAATCTATCTGATATAGATCTCTAATGTGCATAATAAATAGTTATATAAGAAACAACGCTTAAAATTCAAAATTTTACCGGAAACATTCGGTGTTAGCCAAATACCACAAAGCCATTAAAATTGGCTTCTCAAGTGAAATCCATGATTGACCCCGCGAAACATCTACATATTTGCTATCTATTGATAGTATGTTTTGGATTTTGGTATAACAATTCGAACGTGCTGGGTAATGCACGAAAAAGAGTTTTAAATTGCGTGTCGCTTAGCTGCCAAATCGTTTTCTCAATATATAACTCATTTTTCGGGATGCGAGTTTCACTACTATCATCTTCATCAGAATCACTCTCGCTATCAAAAAACGTATCCCAACCAACTTTTGCATTTAAAGCTATTGAAATTATTTTTCTTCTCTCCATTTCAAAATAAGAAAAATAGCGTTACAATTAATATTGATTAATATTATTCACTTTTATTTTAATTAAATTAGAATAGACGCACAGAATAAATATCAAGTACTAATGCCTGCGATTCTGTCAAAAATGTATTCTTTATATTCCTTTTGTTCTTTTAATATCTTTCGTTAGGAATATTCCGGGTCACGTGATCAATATTCTATTCATTCTATTGATCGCTCTTTTCGAATCCGTTATCAAAAATAGGAGTTTCCTATAAAAAATGGCCTTGACCTCAATATGACCTTGAAGATGCAGGTCAAGGTCACAACCAATATCACCGTTAAATTCCTGGTTAAAAATTACCTAAGAATAAACCTTGCTCATTTTTTTATCACATACTCCGCGAGATTTTTAGGGGTTTCCACACTTTTTCCTCGCAATGTAAATTCCTTCAGATGACCTTTGGAGGTCATGGAAAATACATATTCAGACGTACACTTGATCGCTCTTTTCGATTCTGTCATCAAAAATAGGAGTTCTAATTTAGAAAAATTACCTTGACCTACAAATGACCTTGAATATGAAGGTCAAGGTCACAATCAAGGTCACCATTAAATTCCTTGTTGAAAATTACCCAAGAATAACCGTTGCTCATTTTTAAGTTTTTCCTCACCCTCTATTTGAATTTAACCACGGTGCAGTAGGGCATTTATTAATGAGACTTTTCTGGGGTACACAAGCAAAATCCAACTGTAAGAAATTTGAGTTAAATATATAAAGGATGTCATTCACAACGGAATAGTTGTACTATTAATTAAACCAATGTAACGAAAAGAAATTATTTATAAAATGCTCATGATTGATAGCTTTATAATCAGAAACAACAGTATAAGCAATTAGATTCCTAGTACGAGAAAACTTATAAGATGATAGAAATAGCAGGAACAGCAGCCTATGGCCAAACGAAAAAATATTATGCCTATCAGGCACGTACAAAATTATCAGATCCAAAAGACTGTTGATCCTAGTGGGTCTATAAGGTAAATAAAATAAATTATACAAATCCAAACAAGCTACTAGTTCATTATTAACCATATCATATTGAAGTTGAAATTACCACAACAGACAATTTTTTCATAGCTTATTAGGTATTCAGCAAAAATTGTTTGTAAACTATTAATCAACAAGCAGGAGGTGGGCTATAAATTACCAATATTAAAATTTTATTAAAACTTCCGATAAGTTCAGATGCTAGATATTCTACTTTACCCAAAGAATCAGAAAATATTTTTTTAACGATTACAATTGGCCCGAAAATAAAGACCAACCCCACCCCAATGATTATTTATTCGATCAGATCGTAGCAGTTTATAATTATTAATTCGAAACGATTTGTTAGAAATCTTACTACTAAGCAAAGTCTCAGTCAAGGCAAGAATATCAAATTGATATGTTTGTAAAATAAAAGTTATGTCATCAAATTGGAACAGCTTGATTAGCTCACCTGGAACCGCTTGATTTGCTCATCGATTAAACCTGCATAAATATTTGAATCATGTAAAAAAATGTTGTCATCTAAAAAAGTGGAGTGTCAATTACAGCTATAGTATTCGAAATTTCACATGTGGAGTTAGAGATGTCCGAAAATTTTTGTTGTCAAATTTTTTAGCCAAAATAACCAAGTAGCAACATCCAGAGTCTTAGCACGCAATTCTTCCTTAAATCCCAGTTTGAAGCACACGTATTCCACATCATTCAGATTATTATTCTTCGGGACTAATTTAGTAATTTTACAGTTACCTGTATCCAAACATGTTTTTGCCATAGCCAGGATGTCGCCCTCAGGAGTATAACAAATCTTGAAAGATGTATCTAAAATATTGGAGTAACCGTTTGTATACAGAAATTAACCGGAATATTTTTGGTACCACAAATAGGTTTAGTGATTATGCGCTGTAAAGTTTTAATTTTAAGTTTACTAGTATTTATATATTTGCTTGGTTGATACGGATTGCGAGAAGCAAGTGTAGTTTATGCTATAACAGGCATAACGGCAGGATTTTTTACATGCACCGAAACTAGTAGGACTGGAATATACTGGAAAATGATCGAAGTCATTAGTTAAAGAAGATGTAACCACAGCTGTGGATGGAGGTAAACCAGTACATGAAAGTTGATCACAATTATTGATGACACCAATATTATATGATTCAATCAGCGAATCAAAATCTTCATTTACTGCTACAGAAGAATTTAAAGGCATAGATGTAGTAACATTAGTCAATCTCAACTGAGGTAAACAATCCAAACTCATGCCGATCTTTTGTTTAAGACAGGATATAATATTTCAAATGTCAGTGTCAAATAAGCCCAAATATAATATTTACACTATTTACAAACTTATTCACAAAACACTAATATTTACATATCTCGTATATATAGTACATATTTAATAATTTTCTAATTTAATTAAATTATAATATTTATTGCACAAAATGAAATTCAAATTATTTATTAAAATTTTCAAATCAAATAAAAATAAACAAACACGTCTGATCACTTGGAAAAGTCAATTTTTTTAATAAAGTGCCATTATAATTTTTGTGTATCCATAAATACATTCAAATGTATTTGATTATTTATTTTCCAATTGTGAAAATATCTCAAAATATAAGTTAAAGCTAAAAAAAACAACGGGCGAGTTCACGCTCAACTCGCAAAAGAATGATGTGAAAACCTTTAACTATTGAATCATTTCAAGTTTCTCCGATAGGCCTGAGAAACAGACCGATGGCTAACCTAAAATATGCAAACGATCATAAAGATCATTTAATTGATGTTGCATATTTGGTGATTACAAGAATTAAATAATTAATTCAAGTTAGAGTGGAGTAAAAACAGAAAATTATTAAAAATTGTGTGAATGTGACGAATAAATAAAAAATTGTAGGAGAGTTTGGTTGTATTAGTATAATTCGCTAATACAACCTGCACAGTACGTTCTGTATTATATAGAATGAAAATTGTGGTTGGTACAATAAGTTCAGCCGCCGCGGCCTGATGAGAAGATTGATTTTTTTCATAATCATAAGCTCATCAGTTCGAAACTGGATTAAATTCTTTTACAATTTTCGGATATTAACTTCAAATAAATTAAAAATTAGAAAATTAAAAGTGTTAGCTAAATAAGTGACGAAGTGATTGAGTGAATTTTTTGTGGCTATACAGAAAGTTTAAAATAAAAGGTGTGTATTTTACAGTGAAACCAAATTTTCTATTTCAAAGGTAAACTACTCTTAAAGACTGAAATTTTGTGATAATTATTTTTTACTGGTGTATTGACAATAAAAAAATAAAAGCCATACAAATATCATACATCAACATCTTGATATAGTGCCTGTTTCTGGAGTAGGTGAATTTTATTATGACATATTTTATAATGCGGGTATTAAATCACATAAATTATGGAAGAATTGTTTAATTTAAATTACATTCTTTTTCGTAGTTTGGTCCTTCAACATTAAAAACCATTTTAAATTTACACATGAAAGCGGCGAAAATTTCCGAATTAGTGCCTCCAACAAATATAATTGGTAACAAAACAATGCAGTAATCGCCTTTTGCAATTAAAATGAAAACCAAAATAATAGTTTCGACCCAAATACCAACGATTACCTAGTAATAGTTTGCTGAGAAATAGCTATTTAGATGTTCATCCACCAAAAATTGTAAGAACAATTTCATGTGGGGGGAGAAATTAAATTTTTAAATTTTCACAAAATTTTTCAATGCATTTAACAATAACAAATATAACGTAATGTAAGTGTAAGTATTTGGTGAAAACTTTGATCTATCGGCTGATAAAATACTGAATAATTTTAATCCGAGTGCGCAAGTGTATACATACTATACTCCAGTAGAGAAAGGGATATCGGCAAGAGGGAAGCTTTTCGACTCTTATTATAATAAAAAAAATAATTTGTCCCATGCTGATGTTATAACTCGCCGTATAAATTACTCAAGATTACATAAATCAATTTTTATGTTTACTCGAACCAAAAAGGCTGCAATTGGTATTTATAATTATTTACTTACTCATAATTTATATTTTAAATTTATAATACAGATTGAAATTGATGCTATAAATTACGATACCCGGATATTAGGCCATTTTTGGACGCTGAGTTTTGAATAATGGCAGAGAAAATTATTACCAAGGCCGAAGGTTTTAAAATCCCGATTTTTAAAAAATATCTGGATATATTGACAGATGAAAGTAAGCAAAACATTACAAGTACTTCTATATGAATTAAAACTTACCGGCTTGGTCTGCGCATTATTACGGTCATTCCTGGATAGCTTTTATGTGCCAGCCCTAAAACTTGTTCTCGAAGTTTTTCTGCTATTACAATTCTAGTCCCTCATAAAATTTAGTAAATTTTATATGAGGCCGCCATATCATCCGAATGTTTTTCTACTTCTCCC
This sequence comes from Tipula helvola, assembly GCA_963556165.1. Taxonomy (NCBI): domain Eukaryota; kingdom Metazoa; phylum Arthropoda; class Insecta; order Diptera; family Tipulidae; genus Tipula; species Tipula helvola. The sequence continues at coordinate 372,589,747 of OY744481.1, forward strand.
AACTTTAATGTCACTGGGTCTCCCCTATAATTTTGTATTTGTATAACAGCAATAATAGAACCAGCCATGTTTCTATAATTTTGACTTCTATAGTTATTACAATTATAGCAAAAAGAAAATTATAGCAAATAAAAAGTTACATTCAAAATCAGCAAATCTTAACCCAAATCGTACCGAAGACCTCACAATTTAGTGGTTGTGGTTCTTTGTCTAATGTGGTATCATACTGGTCCATACCTTCGAAATTAAGTAATTTACATTTCAATGAGGAAAAATCGCCTCAAGCAAATTACTCAAACTGACAAGATGTTAAATCTACGATCTATAGAGAATTTGATTTCCTATTTCGAAACTTAAGAATGCAAAACATATAAGAGGTACGTTCACTATTGAAAAATACCCTTTTGAAACACTTTGAAAAATACCCTTTTGATACCTGTAGCTGACTTAAGATGTTCGAGTGTTACAATTTTTTCTATGTTTCGGTATTTTATTTACCGGCTTTCCAGCATAGACATTTTTGAAAATGTAAAGAGTATACGACGCTACTATAGTATACTATAGAAAATGGAATTACTAAAAGTTGTCCGTTGCCACTAAAATACATCTGAAGACAAAAAACGTGATTTCATCGTTGAGGAGAAAAATGAATGGCTTGCTCATATTCAACTGACTAAGTGGTTAGATAACTTTCCAATGTTCGAACGTTCACACAAAAAAAACAAAATTCGTAATGAGAACATCCAGCAGAAGTGAAACTCATAATTGTAGTGTATATAGAGTCTCGGAATTATTAAAACCATAGCACTACATAGTCGAATTGTTAAACATAATTTAAATTTTTCAATAGAATATCGCATGAAAATTTAAAATCGTCTCTTTTGTGATGCTACCTGAAAGTTTACTCTTAACGCGACCAAAGAAGTTTCACTTATAAAAAAAGCAATATACCACGTCCTTGTGTCACACGTGGGTATAATAGATACATGTGCGAATTAGGTAGTTTGGATCAAAATTTAAGCCTTTATAGCATAGAAATAAAAAGTATAAGGTGATTGGGCCTCCATTTTTACACGGCTGATTAAGCTCCATCTCCATGTGTGGTTGTGTAATGGATATCTAATCCAAAAGTTTGTTATCGCGATTTCCGAAAAAACTTAGCCCTTAATGTATTGCAGGCGGTTGACAAGAAACAATATTGTGCTGAAAGGAAGATCAAATTTTTTGTGCTGAAAGTGCGGCTTCTTTGTGTAAAATGCTTTGAATTCTACCAATAATACCCTAATTTAAATTACGAATTTTTTTTTCGAAAGAAGCAAGATTGAAACAAACATTGAAGCATTTCTTATTTTAGGAAATATTTGTGGGTTGATTCGGGTTAAGTTATCAAAATATAGAGTGTCATCAATGAAATTGTATATTTAAGTCAAAATTGGTCGATTAGAATGACCATATATCAAATCAGACAATTCATATTATTACGACCTATTTTGATACAAAAATTTATCAATTATTCCAATCATCTCACATGATCCAATCATTTACCATAATAAAAATACAACAATCGAACGGATATGTATTTTATGTTGATTATAGATAACAAAAATGATAATGATGATAAAACTAAAACGAGGGGGCGATTTACTTTAAATACATCCAACAACAAAACCCATTTTCAGTTCAACATCATTTCGGTTGTTCTCAAAATTTGCCAAGTCATTTTAAAATGATCTGTGAATTTTATGCTCTTACATATGTGTGTATGTATATATGATGATTATTTTCACTCAGTATATCTGTGAACCGATGCCCAAGCAAAACAAAAATGATGAAAAGAGATGAGCAGCGCGGCAAAGAATACATTGTGGAATAAAATACAAACATTGTTAATGGATTTGATGTTATGTGATGCGATGTGTGATGGATTTGAATTGAAGGAAGTTTTTTGTTGTTGTTGTTGGTTCTTTTCTTCTCTTCTTAAGAGTTTTAAATGTGTGTATTATACATTTTAAGGGGTGGAATGATCATTTGACAGTTTTTATAAAGTAATTTTCATATATAATCGAGGTTTTTTTTTTGTATACGTAATGGTTAATGTAATTCTTTTTTGTTGGAAATGAAAAGCTTTTATGGTAATTTAGTTAATTGACTGATTGGGCAAATGCTGCATTTTTATTATACATACATACTTACAAAAGTTACAAATCAATAATTGATTTTTTGCTTAAATATTTTTGCAGTTCGCAAAAGTAAGTGTTTAAATTTTAATCCTTTATATGACACCTGGATAATGACGTAGGTAAATGTGTAATTTGTGCAATAAATAATTAGTCACATGTTATGCCGCCCATCCTACAGATGTTTACGGGGCCTTGCTCACATTTGCGAAAAGCATGGTTGGGTGCCGATGTCGTGCCCAACCTGATTCAATTGTAATAAACTTGTCTAAATTTTACAGAATTGAAAAAATTTAGTAATTTTGAATATTTAAAAAATATCGTGCCGCCCTTTGTATAGAGGCTCATGATGTATTGCGCATATTTTTGGATAGCTTGACCAAGTCAGCCTATATGTAGCCAAGCTGATCCAATTTTGATGAACTTGACTACGTTTCCCCAGATTTAATAGTTGGTTTGCAATAAGTGGTTTGCATCGAATTTTAATCTGCTTTACAAACTTCAATAGACGTGCATTATGTGTTTCGCCGTAAGCTAGAAATCAACACAAACATACCTTGAATATTTCTTGATTTTGGAAATAATTCAGTTAGAATTTATAAATCGAAATATTCAAAGAAACGACCTAAAATTCTAAATTTTGTGAAATTTAGTTCATTACATTAGTAACAGCTTGAACATACAAACTGGCATTTTACCAGGCTATTTGAAAATGTGGAAAAGGCCTTGAGAACATTTCTACGATCCGCGGTACAAGATTTGGTTAAAAGTCATCCAAAACGGATAAAAATCAAAATGCTGTGAAATGTGGCAAAATTCGTCACAATTGGATCAGTTTAGCCATATTTACTGGCAATTGGCCAAGCTGCCCGAAAACGTAGGCAAGCCGCTAATAACATTTCCGTGATCGGCGGTACACATTTTTTTTAAGAAAACCTAAATATTACTAGACTTTTCAATTATGTAAGGTGTTGTGAAGATCACCACAGTTTGATAAGGTTCGCCACTTAAATAACACTAGACCAGGCTATCTGGATATGTGGGTAACATTCCATGAACATCTCTAGGATGCAGGGCCGCGTTTATGGAAAGGCACACTAGGCACGTGCCTAGAGCCCGTAAATTTTAAGGGCCCGAATTTTAATATTAAATTTTACTGTTTATCTCAAGATTTGTATATTTTTTTTGGATAAGTTGTGATAAATTTTGTGATCACAGTTTTTGGTTACGTGGGCTATTAAATATATTATTAAATCTAGTTCTTCTAAATGTCAGGTAAAAAGCATTGTATGAATAAATTAGCGGTTGGTATTACTAAAATTTTTTTGCTTATTCTCGTTTCATGTTGGCATCATTTGAAATAAAATATTTATAATTTAAAATTAAAAACCCTTGGAAACGTCTTATAAAAGTACTTTCAAAATAAACATTAGCCAATAAAACCACTTTCAAATACCAGATGGTCTGCAACAGCCGATGGGTGTCGTGTAAGGCACTAAATGAAAATTAGAATCAATTTTCAGAAGCAATTAAAATATTTTCTTCAGATCAGTTGCAAAAACCAATAGTATAACTTTTAAATGGCTGGATGACTTGTTAATAAAATGGGCGAATTTGAATTTGTTTTGTTAATGTGTATAAAGAGTATCATTTTACATCGTATTAATGCAGTAAGTCAGTTATTATAGTAGTCTATTTCTGGTTCTCAGTGAAGTAACTTTGACGAATATGAAGCCAAGTGTGAACACATAGTGCCAAAAGCGAACCAAAATGAAAAAAAGGCTTCTTTGGTAAAGATTTAAATAATAACGTCATACTTGAAGGGAGAGAATATTTTAAAGTAAACACGTTTTATGTACTATACGATAAATTGGGGTATGGTAGTTAATCCTGATTCAGAAAATCCGAAGTAATAAAATCTCACTCTACAAAATCCCGATTGCATGATCTCTCGATCCAATAAATACTCGTCTAAGTAAAATACTGACTCAATAAAATCCTAACGCAACCAAATCCTAACGGCACAATCTCGAAAATTTCGAAAAAATCCCGATTTTTAAAAATAAAATCTCGCGCCAGAAATATTCTGGAAAAGAGCCGAGACAATATTATATTCTGGACAAAAATTGAGAGAAATTCTTTAAAAATATTTTGGAAGATGGGGAATTTACTGCTCTTTCTAGTATTATATTCTGGAAAAGAGCCGGGTCATATTCTGGAAAAGTGGAAGAAAATTCTATATGTATGAATATTTTTAAGACTCGTTTTTATAAGCAATTTGATTAGCTTGAGATTTTCTACAGTTCGGATTTTGTTAGTCGGAATTTTGTGCAGTCGAAATTCTGTGGACTCGAAATTTTGTGGATTCGGAATTTTAATACGTTTTCTTGTCGGGATTTTGTGTTTTCGAATTTTATGATTCGACATTTTGTCGAGATACCGATAAATTGATGTTTGATACTGAACCCAGAGATCTAATATACAAACACATGAACAATAAATTCAAGTGTAGATACGTACAGGGAAGTCTAAAATGGGCAGGAATTTGAAGGGTATACATTTTTAGGCCACAATTTTTTTTAGTGTTTTTCAATAAAAATTAAATTTTTCTATGGAATCTGTAATCACAACCAGGCGACTTAAACGCAAAGTGGGACAATATTTGCAAATGTCAAAATTTATTATTAGTAGTGTAAGCCATGGCCATCGAAACCTGGTAGCAGAGTATACATTTTTGGGCCAGAATTTTTTTTAGTGTTTTTCAATAAAAATTAAATTTTTCTATGGAATTTCTAATCTCAACCAGGCGATTTAAACGCAAAGTGGGACAATATTTGCAAATGTCAACATTTATTATTAGTAGTGTCGGCCATGGCCATCGAAACCTGGTAGCAGAGTATACATTTTTGGCCCAGAATTTTTTTTAGTGGTTTTCAATAAAAATTAAATTTTTCTATGGAATCTGTAATCACAACGAGGCGATTTAAACGCAAAGTGGGACAATATTTGCAAATGTCAAAATTTATTATTAGTAGTGTCGGCCATGGACATCGAAACCTGGTAGCAGAGTATACATTTTTGGCCCAGAATTTTTTTTAGTGGTTTTCAATAAAAATTAATTTTTCTATGGAATCTGTAATCACAACGAGGCGATTTAAACGCAAAGTGGGACAATATTTGCAAATGTCAAAATTTATTATTAGTCGTGTCGGCCATGGCCATCGAAACCTGGTAGCAGAGTATACATTTTTGGGCCAGAATTTTTTTTAGTGTTTTTCAATAAAAATTAAATTTTTCTATGGAATTTCTAATCTCAACCAGGCGATTTAAACGCAAAGTGGGACAATATTTGCAAATGTCAACATTTATTATTAGTAGTGTCGGCCATGGCCATCGAAACCTGGTAGCAGAGTATACATTTTTGGCCCAGAATTTTTTTTAGTGGTTTTCAATAAAAATTAAATTTTTCTATGGAATCTGTAACCACAACGAGGCGATTTAAACGCAAAGTGGGACAATATTTGCAAATGTCAAAATTTATTATTAGTCGTGTCGGCCATGGCCATCGAAACCTGGTAGCAGAGTATACATTTTTGGCCCAGAATTTTTTTTAGTGGTTTTCAATAAAAATTAAATTTTTCTATGGAATCTGTAATCACAACCAGGCGATTTAAACGCAAAGTGGGACAATATTTGCAAATGTCAACATTTATTATTAGTCGTGTCGGCCATGGCCATCGAAACCTGGTAGCAGAGTATACATTTTTGGCCCACAATTTTTTTTAGTGTTTTTCAATAAAAATTAAATTTTTATATGGAATCTGTAATCACAACGAGGCGATTTAAACGCAAAGTGGGACAATATTTGCAAATGTCAACATTTATTATTAGTAGTGTCGGCCATGGCCATCGAAACCTGGTAGCAGAGTATACATTTTTGGCCCAGAATTTTTTTTAGTGGTTTTCAATAAAAATTAAATTTTTCTATGGAATCTGTAATCACAACGAGGCGATTTAAACGCAAAGTGGGACAATATTTGCAAATGTCAAAATTTATTATTAGTCGTGTCGGCCATGGCCATCGAAACCTGGTAGCAGAGTATACATTTTTGGACCACAATTTTTTTTAGTGTTTTTCAATAAAAATTAAATTTTTCTATGGAATTTCTAAACTCAACCAGGCGATTTAAACGCAAAGTGGGACAATATTTGCAAATGTCAACATTTATTATTAGTCGTGTCGGCCATGGCCATCGAAACCTGGTAGCAGAGTATACATTTTTGGCCCACAATTTTTTTTATTGTTTTTCAATAAAAATTAAATTTTTCTATGGAATTTCTAAACTCAACCAGGCGATTTAAACGCAAAGTGGGACAATATTTGCAAATGTCAACATTTATTATTAGTCGTGTCGGCCATGGCCATCGAAACCTGGTAGCAGAGTATACATTTTTGGCCCACAATTTTTTTTAGTGTTTTTCAATAAAAATTAAATTTTTCTATGGAATCTGTAATCACAACCAGGCGACTTAAACGCAAAGTGGGACAATATTTGCAAATGTCAAAATTTATTATTAGTAGTGTAAGCCATGGCCATCGAAACCTGGTAGCAGAGTATACATTTTTGGCCCAGAATTTTTTTTAGTGGTTTTCAATAAAAATTAAATTTTTCTATGGAATCTGTAATCACAACCAGGCGATTTAAACGCAAAGTGGGACAATATTTGCAAATGTCAAAATTTATTATTAGTCATGTCGGTCATGGCCATCGAAACCTGGTAGCAGAGTATACATTTTTGGCCCAGAATTTTTTTTAGTGTTTTTCAATAAAAATTAAATTTTTCTATGGAATTTCTAATCTCAACCAGGCGATTTAAACGCAAAGTGGGACAATATTTGCAAATGTCAACATTTATTATTAGTCGTGTCGGCCATGGCCATCGAAACCTGGTAGCAGAGTATACATTTTTGGCCCAGAATTTTTTTTAGTGTTTTTCAATAAAAATTAAATTTTTCTATGGAATTTCTAATCTCAACCAGGCGATTTAAACGCAAAGTGGGACAATATTTGCAAATGTCAACATTTATTATTAGTCGTGTCGGCCATGGCCATCGAAACCTGGTAGCAGAGTATACATTTTTGGCCCAGAATTTTTTTTAGTGTTTTTCAATAAAAATTAAATTTTTCTATGGAATTTCTAAACTCAACCAGGCGATTTAAACGCAAAGTGGGACAATATTTGCAAATGTCAACATTTATTATTAGTCGTGTCGGCCATGGCCATCGAAACCTGGTAGCAGAGTATACATTTTTGGCCCACAATTTTTTTTAGTGTTTTTCAATAAAAATTAAATTTTTCTATGGAATTTCTAAACTCAACCAGGCGATTTAAACGCAAAGTGGGACAATATTTGCAAATGTCAAAATTTATTATTAGTCGTGTCGGCCATGGCCATCGAAACCTGGTAGCAGAGTATACATTTTTGGCCCACAATTTTTTTTAGTGTTTTTCAATAAAAATTAAATTTTTCTATGGAATCTGTAATCACAACCAGGCGATTTAAACGCAAAGTGGGACAATATTTGCAAATGTCAACATTTATTATTAGTCGTGTCGGCCATGGCCATCGAAACCTGGTAGCAGAGTATACATTTTTGGCCCACAATTTTTTTTAGTGTTTTTCAATAAAAATTAAATTTTTCTATGGAATTTCTAAACTCAACCAGGCGATTTAAACGCAAAGTGGGACAATATTTGCAAATGTCAAAATTTATTATTAGTCGTGTCGGTCATGGCCATCGAAACCTGGTCGCAGGGTATACATTTTTGGCCCAGAATTTTTTTTAGTGGTTTTCAATAAAAATTAAATTTTTCTATGGAATTTCTAAACTCAACCAGGCGATTTAAACGCAAAGTGGGACAATATTTGCAAATGTCAACATTTATTATTAGTCGTGTCGGCCATGGCCATCGAAACCTGGTAGCAGAGTATACATTTTTGGCCCACAATTTTTTTTAGTGTTTTTCAATAAAAATTAAATTTTTCTATGGAATTTCTAAACTCAACCAGGCGATTTAAACGCAAAGTGGGACAATATTTGCAAATGTCAACATTTATTATTAGTCGTGTCGGCCATGGCCATCGAAACCTGGTAGCAGAGTATACATTTTTGGCCCACAATTTTTTTTAGTGTTTTTCAATAAAAATTAAATTTTTCTATGGAATCTGTAATCACAACCAGGCGATTTAAACGCAAAGTGGGACAATATTTGCAAATGTCAAAATTTATTATTAGTCGTGTCGGCCATGACCATCGAAACCTGGTAGCAGAGTATACATTTTTGGCCCACAATTTTTTTTAGTGTTTTTCAATAAAAATTAAATTTTTCTATGGAATCTGTAATCACAACGAGGCGATTTAAACGCAAAGTGGGACAATATTTGCAAATGTCAAAATTTATTATTAGTCGTGTCGGCCATGACCATCGAAACCTGCTAGCAGAGTATACATTTTTGGCCCACAATTTTTTTTAGTGTTTTTCAATAAAAATTAAATTTTTCTATGGAATCTGTAATCACAACCAGGCGATTTAAACGCAAAGTGGGACAATATTTGCAAATGTCAACATTTATTATTAGTAGTGTCGGCCATGGCCATCGAAATCTGGTAGCAGAGTATACATTTTTGGCCCAGAATTTTTTTTAGTGTTTTTCAATAAAAATTAAATTTTTCTATGGAATTTCTAATCTCAACCAGGCGATTTAAACGCAAAGTGGGACAATATTTGCAAATGTCAACATTTATTATTAGTAGTGTCGGCCATGGCAATCGAAACCTGGTAGCAGAGTATACATTTTTGGCCCAGAATTTTTTTTAGTGTTTTTCAATAAAAATTAAATTTTTCTATGGAATCTGTAATCACAACCAGGCGATTTAAACGCAAAGTGGGACAATATTTGCAAATGTCAACATTTATTATTAGTCGTGTCGGCCATGGCCATCGAAACCTGGTAGCAGAGTATACATTTTTGGTCCACAATTTTTTTTAGTGTTTTTCAATAAAAATTAAATTTGTCTATGGAATCTGTAATCACAACCAGGCGATTTAAACGCAAAGTGGGACAATATTTGCAAATGTCAACATTTATTATTAGTCGTATCGGCCATGGCCATCGAAACCTGGTAGCAGAGTATACATTTTTGGCCCAGAATTTTTTTTAGTGTTTTTCAATAAAAATTACATTTTTCTATGAAATCTGTAGTAATAAACAGGCGATTTAAACGCAAATTGGGACAATTTTTGCAAATGTCAAAATTTATTATTAGTAGTGTCGGCCATGGCCATGGGAGTTTGAACATTTTAATTTCATTGCACAATCGGAAAATTTAATTTCGGCTGGAGAAAAAGTGGAATTTATGCACATTTAGAAAATAATGGAAGCTAAAATAAGAAAACGCTTATAAAATGTGATATTTGTTACTAAATAAAATGATTAAACATACATGTAGTTTGTTTTATTTATTGTTTTTGATTTTATGGTGAATCCGTGAAAATTATGTTGATATTGGTTTCTGGTTCTGATCGTGTCATTACACATCGATACACATGTAGAGGCCCGAATTTAATGTTTATGCCTAGGGCCCGAAAATGTGTTAATACGGCCCTGCTAGGATGGGTGGTACAACATTTTTTATATCATCCAAAATTGCAAACTTTTTAAACCCTGATTAAAGCTCATCACAATTGAAACAGATTGGCGGTTCGTCGCATATTTCCATTAATAAATTCAAATTGGAAAAAATTACAAAAAAAATCTTAATAAAATTTCTTATTTTATCAATTATTGCTAAAATCACAAACTGTTCAAGAAATTTACCAAAGCCCTTTCATAATGATAAGACAGGTAAAATTCATTAGTGTTAGCTAAGTAGGTTAGGCTTGATGTTTTTATATTAAATTCCCATTTTTTGCTAAATTCATCCATTTCTTGTGATGCAAAAGGCACATTGTCGCATATCATTGTTTTGGGTATGCCATGAGTAGTAATCAAATAAATGGTTCCTTGGCATTTGAGTTTTGATATTTTTCACAAATTTGGCATTTTCCTATAAAATTTTCAATGTCTGTATCAATTCCTGGCCAATCCTTAATTTGTCTAGCCCTCTGTTTGGTTTTCGTCATTCCCAAGTAAGCTTCATTAACTTTTCTAGCCTTAAATTAGATGGTACGATTACCCTTTTACCTAGAAATACCAGTCCTTCTTCACAATAAATGTTATCTTTAAATTTCCAAAATAGTTTTACCACATCTATAAGTTAATTTTTTGAATTCGACTATCCAGTTTTATACACAGTCAATAAATTCGACAAAACTATATCCCTCGCCATTTCTTTAATTTAGTTTAAAATTATAAGTCCTGAACGGTGAGCTAAACGCACAAAGTTTTTTCGATTCGTCGTCCAATTCAATCTGATAAAAGCCATCTATAATATCCAAAACCGTAAATAGTGTTGCGCCTGTTAATTTAGCTGTAAGATCTTCTAATTAAGGTATTTCATAAAAATCTTGTTTTATAGCCTCATTCAAATACTTTGGGATCTAGGCATATCCTCAATGATCCGTTATTGGTTTTTGAATTACTACCATATTGATAACCCAGTCAGTTGGTAGATGTGTTCGTTCTATATTGTTTTTCTTCTCTAATTGGTCTAATGCTGATTTTACTTTATCTTTAATAGCAATAGGGAAGCTTCTCGGGAGTCTGGCCATTGGTTGTGCATTTTCTTTTAAAATTAATTTAAGCTTATTCGGAAATTTACATAATCCTTTAAAAATTATTTCATTAGCTTTGATGAAACTTCCACTATCATTTAAAATCGACAAAATATTTTTTATTAATTTAAAATTTTTAATAGTTCCCAAATCGATTAAAGATGTTACGTCAGAATCTATGATTACAAACTTTTCCTTACTATATTGTGAACTTTCCAATTTAATTAGAAACTCAACTAGGCCATACAGCAACATTTTGTGACCGCCAAATGATGGTTCAAATCTTGTTGTTGCTTCACATATACATTTTTATCTAATCCGGATCACTATGCGTCAAGAGATGCAGCTACTATAATTTATCATTAACTTCATTTTCTATGCACTGTAGGCTGTACTCCTCGCTTGGAAAAAAGTACAATAATTTTGAAGCTAATTTTAAAGAAAAAGAATCTTAGAGAAATAAACAGAATTTGTTGATTAAATAGAAAATTCATATTTTTAAATTTTCCGTGGCGTTTCCAAAAATTTTCTATTTGGATATATCTCTTCTCTCAATATTAATAAAAATCAAAAAGCATCACCGGAAAAAAAAATTACTCGTGTTATGATTCGCTGATAGTGGTCATGTATTTTCCGTAGGCCTAATGAATATTCGAAATTTAATATGAAATAAATGATTTCCTGTTTTTTACTACACAAATTCAGGAAAATCACTTTTATGTCGGAATAGGGAGTAGGTTTAGGGTAGCTCTGTTTTTTATAAACACGACGAGCAGGAAAATTTTATTTTAGGGATTGGATAATTGGAAACAAGAAAGAAAATTAAAAATATTAAAACAATAGAAAAATCTGAGTGTTGGAAAAACCCAATTGAACCTAATAAAATAAATAACGTGACGTTGATTGTCTCATAAGTTTCGGCATCAAAATTGAAAAAAAAAACGAAAAACCCCGACATTTTTATGTGATTAACCCTCTCCCTCTAAGGATTACGAATCATTGCGGGTGTAAAAACGTGGTTTGAAGGCTTAATCTGAAGTACTTACGCAAGAGTGAATCAGTTTTGGATTGTAAATCCATTCTGCAGTATCTTTTTTGTATCGTTTTTTATTATATTGCTGTCCTATTTCCATAATTCTTCTGCGACACCCTGCGAGTACTGATTTTGGTCGCAAAATGAGACTTTCCTGTGCGTAGTATTTACAGTTGGATATAACACATTTTATACTTGTTTGGTTTTGTTTTAATGCTGTTGTGCATTTTGGATGCAGATGACGACCAAAATTCGTGCTCAGCGGACCTATTCTCGAATTCCACATCCATTTTCCATATGTGAACATCTGTCAAAATTCTCTTAATAGTTCCCTTGGTATTTTTCCCTATGTATATTCCACATGCAACCAAATACCCTATTCTTGAATCATTCGAAATTTTTTATTCACCACTCAGTGCGTTGAATTTATTTTTCGATAATTGATGTTTTCGTTTATTTTGTACAATGCAATTTTGTAATTTTACCAAAGCAGCAATTGTCAATAAAGTCCACTAAATATGTTTAATGGTTCCAATGTTTTTTCTTGCTATATGTCACATCATTTTTTAAGTATTCTTTTTATGTTATTATAAATTTTGATATAAAAAAAAATTTCGAAATGCTTTATTATTCACAAAATAAAAATTTTGCGAACTTTTTATTTTGTTTTGACTTTTTCGTACATGGGGAATTTTTTCCTCATACTTAATTCGGAAATATTCCCTTAGTACCGAGAAAATTCCATTAGTAGGGAATTCAAGAAAACATGAAATAAAATTTCCGAGCGTTTTAGTGAATTTTGGCAGATTTCCACATGTGGAAAATGGATGTGGAATTCGAGAATAGGGCCCCAGATATTATTAAATTCTTGTTGTTTTCCTTTCCTTTTAGTTATGTACTGACTTAATGAGTAAGGACCTACTAGAACAATTTGGAATAATATCTTCGGTATACAGATGCACAGTTCGATTGTACAGAATATTTATTTGTGTTTTTTTTTTTCATTTATTGAAATCAAACTAATGAATTCTGGTTATACAACTTGGAATTATGGTGTACGTATGTATTAAATTATTATGTTCATCTGTGTAAGATGGCAAAAAATTCAGTTACCCCTGAATGACTTTGTATACACACCAGAAAAATTTCACGCGAATACTGCAGGTGAATTTGGTCAAAGATGGCATGAATCAGTTGATCCCGTTACAAGGCCTGAAATCCTTACAATAAAGTTGACGTGATCGTCAATGAGGACCACGTCGAAATACCCATGGTCTTGGTGGTGGTGGTGATGATCGTGATCATGATCGATATGAATTGACAAGGCGGCATGAACGATTGCGATCACGTTCAAAATATCGTGAAACCTCTAGAAATCGTGATCGAAGTTGTGATCGAGGGGATCGTATCACCGATAGGGATAATTAAAATAGGAAACGTGATCGCGGTGATCGTAATAGGGATGCAGATAGGGATAGGGATCGTGATCGAGACCGAGATAAATGATTGCAAAAACATAATAATCTACACACGCATCTACACCACAAATAATTCTGTGGTGTAGATTATTATGTTTTTGCAATCATCTATCTCGGTCTCGATCACGATCCCTATCCCTATCTTTATCTCTATACGATCACCGCGATCACGTTCCCTATTTTAATTATCCCTATCGGTGATACGATCCCCTCGATCACGACTTCGATCACGATTTCTAATGGTTATACGATATTTCGAACGTGATCACGATCGTTCATGCCGCCTTGTCAATTCACGTCGATCATGATCACGATCATCACCACCACCACCAAGATCACGGGTATTTCGACGTGGTCGAAGTCCTCATTGACGATCACGTTGCCGATTACATTGGATTTTAATTTGTAGTTTATATCAACAACAATAGAAAATATCACTAACACTTTTTGAAATAGTATGTTTTAGATTACGCATACTATGTGCGTCATAGAAACAATACGGCTTGTCAAAACATTTTTGTTAGTTTTGTACATAAGCATAATTCTCGGGCTTTCCATTTTAATCTGACGGAAATTGTAATTCGTATTATATGTATAGTATGCAAATTCGGTGAATTTTGTGTTCGTTTTTCATATAATTTGCAATTTCGTTCGTACCCTACTTAACCAACATAACAAATTTCCAGGTCCACCATAATCCTAAACAGAAGAATTTTTTTCTGGTAGGTTTAGATCAATAAATGTGTTGCTTTCCCTTAGTTAAAAATGAATAATGCTGAGGATTATGGTGGGCCTGGAAATTCGTTACATCAGTTCAGTTAAGAGTGCTATTGGCCACCTTTCAGTCAATTCTCAATGCGGTTCGCTGTTTTTAAGTTTTTTATTCAGATTTAACTAAGCGAATGAAACACATTTATTGACGTAGGGAAAATTCTATGACGTAAGGATATTCCTGATAAGAAGGTTTTTTATTTTTATTTTTATGTTATTTATTTTTAGCTATATGAGAAAAAAATCTTAAATCACTCGAGTAAAATGTCTGGGATAGATTTTAAAGTTCGTACACTTTAAATAGTGTAGAAAAAAATGCCTGGGATGGGTTTTTATGCTTATGTTGTCGGAGGTAATTTTAAACTTTCATTGGATGAAAGTCTGGGATCACTTCAAGGGGGTATATTTCAGTAACTAGCAATATTCTAATCATGGTGAGAATTTCACTTTAATAATCCGCTAGTATGTCTATTCGAAATACATGTAGCCCCAATCCGAAAATTTTTTATGTTACCTAAAATTTTATGGAACTTATTCGAAAACCATACAATACAATTTTCAAATTAAAAAATTGAAATTATAGCTACATTTCATGAGACCAAGCTATCCGGATTAAATCACATTTTACATACAAATCATAGACACATTTTGATCCAAATTTGTTTTTGGATCAAAGTTTGCATGTAAAATGTAATTTGATCCAAATAGGTTGGTGTCATAAAATGCAGCTAAAAGCTGCGTTTTTTTATTCGCTCCCGATAGCTGCTATGCGGAGCAGTTAATTTTCTACACTCAAATTTAAATTTGACGTGCTATTTATTGGTAAATTACATTTATTTAACGTCAAAATATAATTTTTAATTCAATTCATAAGTGAAAACGTGAAATAAAAAATATTTAGCTCTACCTATTTCTATGGAGCCGCTATCCGGAGCTATTTTCATATGACGGCTTTCGATAGCAGCTCCGGATAGCGAATAAAAAAACGCACTTAATATCAAAAATTTTGACAAAGCCGAATTTTTTTTGGTTTGAATTTTTCAAATGACAAATAGTATTGTAAAGCATTTTCGCGTAAATTCCAAAAGGTTTAGTTAAAATAGTGCATCCCTGAAGATGACGGAATACACCGTCGAAACGTAAGGGTTGATAATAAATGTGTTAAGTTCAATACAAATTAATAAAAATTATTAAATTTTTCAAGCTTGAAGTTTTTATTAATGTTCCAGTTATAAAATATAATTATACAGAGCTTTATGAGCTTTCAAGTTAAAAACAAATTTTTTGAAACTTTTATGAAATGTTAGCTGGTTGTCTTTTATTTTACTTCTAACTGTTCACGATCAGAAAGTGAAACTAAACTTAGAAAATAAATTGAGGTTGCTCTTAAGTATTTTTGTTTCATGAGTTAAAATGGAAATTTATTTTTGATTGTTTACCATAAACTCTTCAGATTCGAACACCGAAAACGATCTGCCAATTTTTCCGTTTAATTCGTTTAAAATCAATTTTAAATAATTAGTCTGGTTGAATTTAATGTCACATCGATTGCCTCCCATCGAGTTACAAAAAAATAAAAAGTTACTTGCATCAACAGTTGGTAGATGGATATCCAAAGGTGAAAATCATCGTACCATAATTATTTCTATATACACAATCAACAATAAGAGATTCCACCGCATCTAACAATTAATATTTCCCAGTCATATTATAACACAATACAAAAGATGAAACAACAAGACACTCCCGCTGAACGGCGAAGAAATACAAACATTTTGAAAAGTTCTCAACTTGACAAAATGATCTGAGAAACATTTTTTGTGTTTTTTTGTTGATTGTTGTTTAATTAATTTCCTTCCACTTTGATCCAAACACACACAAACAATAATATAAAACTAAATTTTGACTTCAAATAATTTTGGTTCAGTTTATCATCGATTGGTAAAGTGCAAAGGAAGAAAACGTTAAGATGAAACCTAAAATCTTTATTTTCATATATCGATTGTAATGAAAGAGAGATCATGATATCCTGCAGGTTTATTCTATTGCTTTTTAAATTACGCTTAGCTGGAGATTTTTTTTTTTTTTTTTTTTTTTTATATCGTTCGTTTGACCACAACAGATTGTCTATGAAAATTTGATGAAAATAAATTGTTTAGTAATATTATTAATTAATTATGAAAAAAATAAAAAAAATTATGTATCGATACACATGTGTATATACGTAAGAGGTAAGAGGAGAGTTTTTTGTTCTTGGTCGTTTTATAAACTTATGTCTGTTAGAGACGATTGAACAGAAACACAATTTAGTTTTAATGCATTGCTGATTATATTTTAACTGTTCTTATTGATTTTATATCATTTCTCTGTTCTCCTTTAATTCATATAAAAATTAGTTTCATTTTTTATTATTTTCAATTTACTATAATAATTTACAATATTGGTGGTCAAATGTTATGATATTCAAGCAAGCAAGCAAACCGCACTCTACATAGTAATACCAGGGAGAGAGAAAATAACACAAAAAGATCGTGAAGAAATGGTATTTCGATTCGATTTAATTTATCGATTTAATTTTCTTATGGTGCTGTACACTGTACTGTACCGGAAAAATTGATCATAATTTATGGTAGCGAAAATGTCGATATTAAATGAATTGGTTTGTTACAGCTGATCGTTATACATAAATAAAATAGAGAAATGTGTAAATTAGTCTAATACATGCAATCTACTATTAGTAAAGAGTATAAACATTCATAAAGCTTTGTAGTTTCAAGCATGGTCACACACGAATATTTATTTATCCAAACCAATTTGATATGGAACTCATATTTATAGCTTCTGTAAGGATAGTACGGTTGTATTGGAAAGTAAAATGATTATAAATTAGCCGAATTATCTAGATTTTGTTTAGGTGTTAGAAGGAAAATCTTCCCGTGAAACCGTTCAATATATTAAGTGATTTTGATCCAATTCCTTTCTTCGTCAGATACAAACAACTTCTCGAAAGAGTTTTATCGCTCTGTATCAGGATTGCTTTTATGGTTTTCTTAAAAATCTTTACCTGAAAACATTATTATTGAAGTAGACAACTGAAGAATTTCATGTTGATATCTTGTTTTCTGTGTTTTAGGCCAAACCGTAAAAATTAAATTTTTACGGTAGATTTAACTTCAGAAACTTTTTTATATTAATTTGAGGTTGCTTCCATAAACGATAATTCTTATTTATTTGATCTACAGCGATAATTCTTAGTTTATTGCCCTACGGCTTCGATAAATTTACTGCGAACATTTTAGGAGGAAAAAGGTCTATTAATAATACAATTTTGTAGCTTGAATCTCACTGTTCCTTATGTTAAGCAGCAGAATTATGTTACATACATATAAATAATTCGGAAAAAGTACTAACTTTTATCTACTACAATTTTATTTATACGTATTTCTTAATCTATCCCTTTTTCTATATCTATCCCCATCAATCAAACTCTTGTTTTGTCTTTTGTGCATGCCATTGTTTTTTTTTGGAAAACTAATTACGGTATTAAGTATTAATGTAACTAGAGGGCTTCGCCCTCTTCTTGCTTCGCTCACCTTCCCCGACAACAGCTCGCTTCGTTTGCCATCATTGCTCGCTCCGCTCGCGCTAACCTTCTTTTATATCTTCCAAATTTCTATATTAGAATTATAAATATTGTAATGAAATGATACATTTGTGTGAATTAATAATTAATTATTTATTAGCCTTACAGAGCTTCAACAAATACAATATTATTAACGGACTTACTTCTCTTGCATTCGAATTTTATACCACACTTCGATGTGCATCTACATAATGCGACATATAGCTGACTTTGCATAAAAATTGTACCCGCGGAATTGACGAATATGCCAATTTTATTGAATGTTTGGCCCTGCGACTTATTAGTATTGTCTGCCCTCGTGGAAATATCTACAAATTTCATCACCTAAAATTAAAACCAAAAATTATTTCCATAAACTAAGTAATCATAACCTATACCTATACGTAATTCGTGAATTTCCCTGTTTGGATTACAGTCTAACAGATATGTAGGGAAGAGTCTCCGGTTGTAGGCACTCTCCGGTTGTGGGCACCTTCTGCATAACTTTTGACAGAATGCAAATATGGCTGATCTGAATTTTGTCGTACTTGTATTTTAACAGTACGCAGTTTTCTAGCTAATATCGAAGTGAATGGGCGAGCTTGTTCATTTGCTGCGATCACATTAAAAAAAAGTCCGTAAAAATCAACGCAATTGTAATTTTCCAATGTTTTAAAAGTGCGATAAATCAAAGTGAATAATCTCAAACAGGTAAGTGTTATCGATGTGTCTACAGTATTTTCCTTGTGATTTGGGATGCCAGTTCGATTTATATCAAAATCATGACGCATCACATTTTTTTGGTTACTCCGAGAATGGTCGTGATTTCCAGTTGTGGGCACTTAAATGTAACCGGTTATAGGCACCCTCTTTTTTCATTTAAAGCGTCCGTCTCCCCCCCCCCCTCCCCTATGGAAGCACATAAAAAACGAAGATCAATTATTAAAGGTCAAATGACCAAAATTTTAACTTTTGTTGACGCTATTATACGGCTATAACGAATTTCGAAGAGATTAAAGCACGCCTGGAAAAAACCAATACTTTGTAGACCGAGTTCACAAACTGTGAAGATAGCATGTCCGAATTAGATGCCGAGTCGGAATCACAATCAGGAGAAATTGATGAAAATTATTACAAAGCGGTTTCCTTGTTAAATGCCGCTATCTATGGTTTCACACTGCGACTCAATTGAATACCAGTCAACCAGGTGAAAATTCAATTAACTGTCATTCAGCATCTGAAGCTAAATTATCGCACCTGAATATACCGTTATTCCAAGGTACCTTCAGGAATCACAAAGTTTTTTTGACCTGTTCAATAGCACCGTGCATGAAAAGGTATCACTTGCGGCCGCTTAAGAGCTCCAATATTTAAAAAGCTTGTTGAAGGGTGAACCGCTATAGGTTTAATTAAACATTTGCCGTCAATTACTGACGATAATTTCTATTGAGGCGTATTTGATTGTTTCCATACCATCAGGGCAGATACCATTGAAGGGGTCAAGGAAACAGTATATAAGCCGTCATCTCGAACATACCCTGACCGCTCTCGAACAACTAGAGTCTCTAATACCATATCCTCCAATACCGGTAAAACTCCAAATTGCCCGTTGTGCCACGTAAAGCACATGTTATACTTATGCCCGACATTTAAAGATATGAACATCGCCGATAGAAGAATATTCTTTAGGAAGACTTCACGATGCTATAATTGCCTAAGTGATACCCACACAGTGCCACCCTGTAGATCTAAGCGTTCGTGTCAAATTTGCAGTAAACGACATAAAAGCCTTCGTAGCTGAGACCTCAATGCCAAACCAAGCAGCTTCACATCCATCAACTATCTCGCAACCGGCTAGTACTGCACACTCTCCGACAAACACACCAATAAGTTTTTCGCCATTCTCACCAACGGCAACCAACGCACCATCAACCACCAAGTTAACAACGAATGTATCGCCACCAACCGTACCTGATTCTGGAACCCAGTCTCACACCACCACTACAATTCATAAAGTTCATTAACCACCTACTAACGAACTTGAATCAAGCAAACCTAAATTCCAATCGCTACTTTCAACGGCTCTAGCCCATGTCAAAGATGCCTGTGTGAAGCTTCGACTGTGTCGCAGACATCATTCATTACCGGGGCTTTTATCCACCAACTATCCTTACCTCGGCAAGAAACAAATATTTCCATTATCGCTGTGGGAGATAGCAAAGACGTTACCGCACGTTCATTAGCAGTTCTTGAGATTTCATCGGGATATCAACCAAGTAATAAAATCCATGTTCATGCGCTAATATTACCCAAAATCACCGCAGTATTATCGCCAGTTAACCTCAACCAAAAGTTTATGAACCAGTTAAAGTCGCTTCAGTTAGCCGATGCAGAGTTTGATGAGTCAAATAGTTTAGGTATTCTACTGGGAGTGTATTGCCGGCACAGCTCAATCCAATGATAATCAATGTTCATTTAGTGTCAGTTTTAGCACTGAATTAGAAATAGATCGTTCACTTACGATGGAAGAAATTTCGTCAAGTAAACATTTAACCGAGGAGGAAAAATTGTGCGAAACTCATTTTGAAACCACTCATCAACGAATCAACCACGGAAGATTTCTAGTTCACCTCCATTTAAACAACCCAATAAAATAATGGGATATTCAAGAGATATGGCAATCCGGCGGTTATATGGGATGAAAAACAATTTTCGAAACCATCCCAACCTAAGATCAGATTATGTGGAGTTTATGCGAGAATATATCACCCTGGGCCACATGGAACGCATATCTGCCACCAACTCGAATGTTAACCCAAAATCTTCGTTCTATATGCCGCATCATAAAACTTTAGGTTGCTGACAGTTACCTATTGGACAGGCTCCGCACCATACTTAGCCACAAAGACTCTAGCAATGATTGCCGATAAAAATTCTACCAAATTTACAGCAGTTTCAACAATTATCAAAAACGACTTGTACATATATCGAAAAAGAGGCTCTCGAATTACAGACTCAAATTATTGAGATGTTGAAGCTAGCCGGCTTCAACTTGAGAAAATGGACTTCGAACTCCGTTTAATTGCTCAAAAATATACCTGCAACCGAAATGATAACTTTCATTTTAAAGTTTCGATTAACCCAGAAGTTACCAACACTAAACGAGAATTGTTATCATAATTGTTATACTCTAGTAACTAGTAACTCTATATAGAATAAATTCATCACCATCAAGGTACGCCACTTTCGTTACATACTTCGAAAATCCAGGACATCACTTCACCCACAGTTGGGGCATATATTCCCACAAATGTAAACCCTGCTGATAGAGTTTCACGTGGGTTGATGCCTTCACAATTGGGTTCTTAACGAGTTATTAACAAATCCCGACATGGATTGGCCTAAAATTCTCAAAACTAGTCTAACGGTAACATATAGTGGATCCTGAATTTAATAAATCTGAAAATTTATCAGAAGTTGAAAATGGGAACACGGATGAGATAATTGAACGGATTTCTGATTTTGTTTGCGATTTATTAATAATTGTAGAACTGTTAAAAGTAGTCGTGAATTTAAATACGGTGAATTAACAGTAAATCAAGTTGACAATGCTTTAAAAGGACTCATTAAATTCATTCAATGTGAAACTTACACAAAATGAAATTAAAAATTAAAAAAATGGGAATTATGTTGTTAAGCCTTATATTGATTCATTTGGTATATTGCGCGTTGCTGGCCGGTTGAAAAACTCTCATTTGTCAAATGATCAAATGCATCAAATGCATTATTGGACCTCAAGTTCTGCTTAGCTTTATAAGGCAACGATTTTGGGTACCAGGAGGAAAAGTATTATGCCGTAAAATAGTTTTTGAATCAATTAGATGTTTTAGGACAAAGCCTACATCTGTTGATCAAATCATGGGTCAACTCCCCAAGGTACTAGTTACAATATAGCTATACATAGATTGTTGTGGGCCGTTTGAAGTAACCTATAAAATTCGATCAAATGTGAAATGTAAAGCTTATGTATATCTTTATATTTGTACGTTTTACGACGAAGGCAACTCATCTAGAAGTTGCCCAAGATTTAACGTCCGATGCGTTTCTTGCAGCGTTTCGGCGGTTTGTGTCACGTAGAGGTCGTTGTACAAACCTTGTATAGCGATGACGCTACAAATTTTATTGGAGCGCGTGGAGAGTTGCAAGTACTCCAACATTTATTGGGTTCTGAACTACACAATATGAAGTGTTAAAGTACTGTACATAAGAAGGTATTAATTGGCATACCATACTACCTCGTTCACAGCATTTTGGGGGATTGTGGGAGGGAACTATCAAAAGTGCAAAGCTTAAGTCAAATTTGATAAATTTTCTAGAGTTAGAAAAAAATGAATATTAAATTCATTTTTCACTTATGCCAACTAAAGCTACTACGGCTTGCGTTCATAGCCTTTGGCCAGAAGGTATTACCACTTCACGTCTAATTTAGTGAAGTTAGGAGAGAGATAGGAAACGACGAAAATTGAAAATAATTTTTATCTTAAGTCGATTTAAGCTACTATGACCTATGACCGTAGGTATATTACAGGGTATTCTAAGAGACGTCAAACGAGAATGGGAAAAATACACAAGATGTACGAACTTCGATGTCTATTCTACTTCTACTCAATTTTGGTCACTCTTTAGGTTAAATGGAGGTTTTGATGATGAAAAGTGTTACATTAGTGAAAATTTTATTGTTGAGGTTTTGTAGTGTTTTTGCCGAATTTGGTTTGATCGAGGTGATTGAGGCAGGATCCTGAGCTCATTAAATGAGCTATTATAAGCTCTTCAGTTCTTAATATAAACAAATAAAAACTATAAAAAAATTATTAGTAGTCTTATAATAGCGTTCACAGGGTTGTCTCAAGGATCGACATAGACCAACAAATAGTCCGTAGCCATACC
The DNA here is from genome assembly GCA_963556165.1 of Tipula helvola. NCBI lineage: Eukaryota > Metazoa > Arthropoda > Insecta > Diptera > Tipulidae > Tipula > Tipula helvola. The sequence goes on from OY744481.1 coordinate 372,612,553, forward strand.
ACATACAAACTTTTCTCACCTCTACTAATCGAACCATCCAGAGCTTATAACGAAGTGTTAATACGCTTGACGTCCATCCCATTGAGATCCGTCAGGTCGTACTGAGGAGTGGAGCTTGTACAAATGTCTATCTGCTTTGCGCTAGATGGGGGCTTCTTCCTCTACATCCTCATAGCATCTTCACATCGAAGCTCTAAAACGATTTCTTTACTTTCAGCTTTGTTGGAAAATATTACTCGAGTAATTTTCTTTGTTCGCATGAAAAGTTTAATTTAAGTCACCAATGAGCGTGAAAGTCAAAGAGATTAAAACCTGGTTAAGAATATCATTTCCGTTCCTTCTATTCAAAATGGGATTTAGGGCTAAATCGTCAATACCACATTGCAAGTAAATTAACAGCTGTGCTAGCTGAAATCGAGTTATCATATTCTCAATAAATTTTGACGAGGTTGCGTTGGAATACCTGAAAACACCACAGCATCTTACACCGGCAGTCAAATCAAGTTCTCATCTGTGCAGATGATGTCTCCGGGATAGGACTTCATGCCAATGTAGTAAAAGAGTTACTTGATCGGCTAAAATAATTTTCAGCTTCCACTTCCATTGGTAGAACGAACAAGATTTTAAAATACGATTACGAACAGTTAATTTTAATGACAATAAATTAATTAGAAAATAAGATCCTTTATATAAATAATAATTTTGTACTATAGAGTCAAGTATGTATAAAGCATCGTCATGAAATTAATTAAATCGGACGAAGAATCAAAAAAACGCTTGCGTCATCATAATAGTAATAATATTAATAAGAAGACGAATAATAATAATGATAATGTGTGTCCTTAGACAACAAAAAAAAAAAAAAAATAAATAAATTAAAATTAAAACCCAAATCTGGGATTCAAACATCGAAAATATTTTTGTGTATTTGATTTTTGAGATATACAGACACACACAAAACATTGTGATTAATGACTTTCCTTTATATATTAGATCGGTTTTGTCTTGAGAGACTTGAGAAATATAACATAACGGTACATCTTTATACTCGTATACATAATGAAATATCCTTCGGATATGATATTTGATTTTTTTCTTCATCAATAATTTCCATTTATTTATTTATCAAACGAACAATTTCGTGGATGATAATGGCATATAGTAGAAAATAAGGCAAGGATAGATTTTTTTTTTGTTATTAAAGTCCATCTTCGAGATATATAAATGCAATATACAATATATGTATATACAGAGACGATGATGATGATGATTGGATTGTATTCCCAAAATAACAAAAATAAAATATTAAAATCGAATTTCGGCTTAATTTCAAATAAAATATTTAACTATATAAGGAAAGAGCACACACACACGCACAACCCACTGAATGCGAGAAGGAAGAAAAAGGATCTTCATCTAATAATAATTTCATTTTTATTTTGTTTGTTGCTATAGTCGGTCCAGAGCTCATGTGGTTACATAAATCACTTTGAATGTTAAAATTCGTCGAGATTAAGTTTTACAAATCGGTAAAGAGACGAACCAATTTTAAAATATTTTCGTTTTATGATTGTTGCGATTTTTTTAATTAAAGCGAATTTTGTGGTATAGTCACGCAGTCAGAAAGGAGAATGGCACTTGTTGTTTTCAGTATTTAGCTTAGACACAGTTTGACTATGGCCAGCATGAGTTCAAAGTAACTACATACTTATAGGAAACCTCGAATAGATATTCAGTTGTGTTCAACAGCGTGGCTACAATTATTTAAATATACTTTAAAAGCTCTGAAATAAAACAACTTCTGATTTACTTTCAATTCAAACATGAAATGTTTACAAACTTTTGCATCAGCCAACAATAATCAAAAAAGCAAATGTCCTTTATGTATTCCTTAGAACATTAGGTACAGGATAATCTTAAAAAAATTAAAATTAAAGGTTAAAGAATAATAGTCCTTATATCTCCGGAAGTAGGCCTTAGATGAATAAATTAAACGATCGGCCTGCTATTCCTTGTCGTACGCGCTTTAGTTGCCCTAAGTATTTTTAAATTTTATTTTCCGCTGTATCTCAACCTCAGATTCTTAATAAGGCCAGAAATGTAATTTATTTCGACGAAATTGGCTTTATTAGCCGCTCGTTGAATATGTTTGGCCCATTTTCAAATTCCTAAAGGTTTTCTTGAGAGAGAGAGTTGTGACTACTTCTTATGATTTTCATTGAAAAATTCCGGTATTCGTATCTACTTATTTGAGTTCTTACATGCTCCAAATATATTTTTGTATAGTGCCAAAAATAGCTTAAAGTCGAAGCGGCTTAATGGTGAAACGTACACTAGAAAAGCAAAAGGAAACATTTCAAGGAAAATAATGTGCTCCTACTTCTAAAAAAGCACAAATTACGTCTCATAGACGAATCTCAACCAACGTTAAGCAACAATAAAGAAAATGAACCGTATAATAATAGTAGCGGTTATAGTCCAGATTTAGAAATTCTGACATCTGCTGAAGTTCTTCCAACGTTAGCTGAAAATAAGAATATAAAGTGTAAAATTTCGTAGGATCGATCGCATTTAGTTCAAGAAATATTACCAACAATGGAGGCTACTTCTTCTAAATTTGTTCTAACGGTCAATTCTGAAAATCCCACTAAGCTCTGCATCCGCCGATCATCAAAATGCAGTAGTTCTTCAGTCAACAGCGATGAAAATGATTTTTATGATTTTGACAAAGATCCAGAATTTTTTTACAAGGCTGCAAAATTACAGAAAACATCTCACTGTAGTACGTTTAATAACAATGTATCTACATCTTCATCCAGCTAAGTATCCAGCGAAAGATCAATTCCATCTAACGAAGGTTTAGAGAAATTTTTAGTGAAATAGTTAGTGAATTAGAAGATAAATTGAAAAAACAGGGAACAAAAGGAAGGCACAGCCTAATGAGTGGAACGTCAAAAAGACGAAATTAAACAGAAACTCTGGGTTAAGTTATAAATCCGTTTCAAAAAGTTGGAAAATCTACGAAACAAGAAAATTGCGCCCTCCATGCGGAGAAAAATGCAAACTAGGCTGCACACCGAAAATAAATGAATCTAAACGACATGCAATTTTTGATGAGTACTGGGCGCTGGCCGATTTGTTCAAACAGCGTAATTATATTGCCAGCTCTATGACTACAATTAAGCCAAAGTATCGATATTCTGACTAAACGAGCCACCCCGAAAATTAAACAATGCCTTCTATTTTAAAATAGACAATGTGTGTGTTAGGATGTGCAAACATTTTTTTAAATCGACATTGAATATAACTGACCATCCAATTAGATCAGTTATAACAAAGCGAAACAATTTGGGTTATCTTGAACCTGACTTACGAGGCAAAGACAATAACCACCCAGTTGTAGCCCCAGAATTAAAAGAAGGTGTTCGTAAACACATTGAGTTAATCCCACAAATGATTGATGGAGGACGACCTGTATCGAGAATACTCGTATTCACAGAAGATTATAATACAGGTTTTTTTTATACCAAAAAAAGACCAATGTGAACTCTGCACATCATTTAAAAATGAGGAAAATGATGAAAAAGATAAGTTTAAAGTTCAATACGATGAACATCAACGAAAAAAGGAATTGTTACGAAAAAATAAAAAAAAAAATAAGGATCAAACAAATAAAAATTACATAGTGGCGGTCTATGATTTACAAGTGGTCATGATTAGTGTTCGAGGGGATGTTGCGATTTTTTATTATAAATCGAAGCCAATCAGTTTTAATTTTACAATATCGGAATTGAAAAATGGACACACAAAATGTTATTTCTGGCACAAAGGTGGAAAGGAATCGAGGGGTTCAGGAAATCAAAAGCTGTATTTTAAAATAAATTTCAAAAATTATTGACAACTGCGATGAACTCAAAAACTAGATTTCGTATTTTACTCCGACAATTGCGGCGGAGAGCAGAGAAACAATAGCTGTATATGCTTTTGCATTACAGTTCACACGCAGAACGAGGGGGAGAGCGGATACATTCCACTATAGACATTTGTCCTGTTGTCTAAATGAACTTCAGCTGGGATACCTCTTCTTGCTACAAACCTCTTGAGAGCTGCAATGAACGATTTACTTGTAAGGTCTCCAACCAGCCCTAAATGAACCGTTTTTGTTCTCAGTCACACGAATACACTTTTTAAGTTTGTTTTCCTCTGACTTCCTTTAATGGCTGCACCGATTTTACCCGAGAAATTGATAACTCGCTCATTATTTGGCGTTGCAACATGACACATTTTTTAGATACTTCTCGTACTATGGTTCATCCACCGATTTACCAATACACTTGGTGAAAAATAGAGAGCAACAAAGATGGTCATGCATGGTTATGGCTTTTATGTAAATCTTTTATGTATGATGCTGTACTCTTTTCGATTCTGCCGCCGACTCGAAGTAGATTCCCTCGATTTATGTATGTTTGAGAGTGGATGTCTCTTGATGATATGACATTTCTTGTTCATACGCACATAAAGTTTTAAAACAATAAATATTTAACAAACATTGTGCCCAACAGTTCATTACCTATAGGAATGCTCCACAAGCTTTCACCTTTGTTGGTTGTTCTTGGTTGCAGCCATAATAGCTCTCTTGTTGTGGCCATCTCATAGAAATTTGAGGCTCACACGGCTAGTGGCTCCGTTAGTCTGACATTCATAAATATTGAGGTTCGATTAGCGACAAATGTTGTCTATCGACAGAGTTCATTGGCAAGCCAGTCGAGTACAATTTTAGAATCTGTCCATGCAAAATATTGTGAATTTTGAGACTAGTTTCACGTTTTACAATTTCAATGAAATTAGCTAACAGTTTACAGCTTCGCATAACTCAGCAATAACTGTTTGATTGGAGCAACTTTAGTCTTGGTCGACACTAGCTGTATAAATACGTCTTGCTGTGTAGTGATTTTAAAATTTATGCCAGCTTTTGCTGGCATCGCAAAATCCAATATCGATGTTGGAATGGTACGAGGAGCGTATGTATCTCGGGATAGAAACTTGTTTGACTTCTTGTAGATTGCATACCGTATTATTTTCCATTGCTGGTTCTTCTCGGGTAAAGCGTTTCCACTTGAAGCTTAGGACCCAAAGTTCCTGCATGAACATTTTAACATTGGCCAACGACCGGTGCCAGCCATCCACGCGCCTCGAATAATCTATACTATAGCCTCAGAAACAACGACGCGTTTTGTAACCTTTGTCTGGTGTGACGCCTTTAATGTAAATTTGTCAGCTTCGCCTGCGCCTAATTCTTTTACATGTGTTGAAGACTCTATATAGCTGCATCATCTAATTCCTTATTGTAACCGATGCCTTCTTTGTTGCGCACGGAATTTAGGATTTCTGGACAATTTGAAACCCATATTGAGATAAACAGATGATCTCTTTTCATAATTGTATTCTTTCTTGCTCTGTATCTACAGCAGTCATTAGGTCGTCTACATAAACATTTTTCTCAATTTCGTTTCACGCAATTGGATTGAAATGTTTGTGTTCTACAACTATCTGTTTAGGGCATCTTATTACTAAAAATGTTGCATTGGATAATCCGTACGTTACAGTTAACAGTCGATAATAAGAGATTGGATTCGATGAACTTTTACGCCAAATAATCTGCGGTGTCTTTGTATCCATTTGATTGACCAATACTTGCCGGACTCCTCATGCTCCTAAGCCTCTGTATAGGGATGTTTAATGTGTTGCTTAATTAAGCCGGTGGTTGCTTAAACGGTAAAGCTACGCCTAATCTACCGTCTGCGTTCCGCCTGACGTTCTCTTCGAAATGCTGCTCACACAATTTTTCTTCAGCTGACAAAATGCTTCGTTCTTTACCTATTATTTGTTATCGATTCGATTTCCTAAAATCGCTTCAAAGTCGCATTTAAATCTGCTTCGGGCTCTATATATTTAGTGGCTAAAAATGATGTCGTAGATTCTTCTTCTTCGCAAGTACCTGATAGTTAATTCTTTGAGTGCATATAGCTGTTGCATTTGGATTCGTGATTTGTTTATCTGATGTAGAAGTTGATGGATCGCACTGAATAGTTTCTTCGGTGTTAGCCACATTAGCATGAATTAGTCTATGATGTTTACCGGAACACGTTTAGCATTGACGTCTCGATTGCCCGTTGAATGTTGCATTTCTGCGACTTCGTTGGTTGACCTTCAAGTTGTTGAATTGTGAGCCGTCGAACAAAGAATGCTTTTTTTGTTGACAAAATGCACTCGCGTAAGACATTGGTTTGCTTTCAGCTACATGGCCCTTTACAAATCCTTTATAATGTCCTGATTTAATTAAAGAGCTTAACGATTCTAATTTGTAGAAACTTACAAAACTCCTCAAGATTTTCGGGTTATCCATATCAGCTGACGTTTCTGCCCATTTTATAGCCTAACTTGAGTACTATAATCAGTGAAAATTAGCCAACAACGATTTCGAGATTCTGCTATTAAGCCAATGAATTTTAAACCCTCCCCCCCCCGCCCCTCCCACTACATTAAATTTTTCATTTTGGCAGCATTAGCGGTATGGAGTAAAGGATGTTGTACGATTGTTTGAATAAATGAATTAAAAATATGTTTTTTGCGACCTTCAAATAATTGGCTTCGGCAACACTGATGTGTTGAAGCCAGGCGATTCTTCCACCTTTTAGCGATCCTTTTAAATTCGGGTTTGCACTGGTCTTAGTCCAGCATCATGAATGGTAAGTGAAAATAGATCAAAAATAAGTGCCATTCAGTATATTGACCAGAGAAATGTGGTTAACTTCTTTTTAGTAGCTTTACTTCAGCTTGGGCAATATTTGAAGTATTAAGTGTCATATCAGCTCCTTGTAACACGTTTTCCGGTACAATGATCGTACTTTGTCTAAGTAGAAAGTTAAGTTTCGTTTTAGCGACGTAATATTTTTTACCTTCGACAATGGTAATTAGTTCGTATATTTTCAATATCTTTCAGTATCATCGTTAATTGTGTGAATGAATTTAATAATGTTCGTCATTTTTGCTTTAATTGTGGAGCGCTTTCTTAAAATCTATTTTAATTCTAGGTGCTGAACAAATATCATTATTTTAATCGGGTTACGTTCAAGGACGAACATAAAATGGACAAAGGACAAAGGACAAAGACGAGTTTTCGGGAGCATTGGAAAAATTTGGAAGAATGACGGCCTCGAGTTTTGAAATTTGATTGAAAAGAATAAAACCTAGGTTAAATTAGGTTAGGTTAAAGTAGCTGCTTAAGTACACTTAAGACCGGTGGCGATTCATTGTGATACTAATCAGACTACATCCCCTTTACCATTACTGGAACCAATTAGAGCTAACTTGTGCACACACATTTTTTCAAAATGCAGTCGGCCGCAATTTCAATACAATTACATGTAAAATGATTTTATGACATTTACTTATACATACTTACTTGCTACACGATTCCTATGCAACAAAATATTGTACAACCAATTTTGATGCAAATCGTATAGTGTACAGGAATATGTAATTTGAAGACAACCCAACAGAATAAATTATGAATTTCTATGGAAGTATCCCATTTCCTTCTCCGACTGTTTCCATAGAAATACAGAATGAACTCTTTGGATAACGAAAGATGAATCCAACCAAATTTAACTGCTTTGATCCAATTGAAAGGAATCATAATTTAAAACATTTACGTAGCTTTGCTCGGAGTCTTCGGGCAAAAATACCCTATAGTTGACGACCCTAATTTGGAGAACTGATATTCAATCGGTTATTACCAAGATTTATATAAATCGTGTTATTGTTCATATATCGACAAAGAATAGGTTATCTGACTTTATTTGGAGTTATAATAATCATCGCATTCAGCAAACAGATTTTAGAGTAGACCGTATATTCTACGAAAGTATCTTGAAGATTCGCGACAGATTTACTTTACACTTTTTACCTGCTACTTATATTTCAATCGGGTAAACTATATACATTGTGGCAAATGTGGTATTTTCAACTAATTATGTATCTCTGGTTTTCAATTAAAAAAATTAATTTATTGCTTTCAACTGATCATAAATACAATAAATCATTACCGCTTAGACAAAAACCGCACAAAACAGATAAAAAAAAATGCACAAATTAAAATTTTCTACCCATTTGGCACGAGTTTAAAAAAGTTTTCAAACCTATTAAACTTCATAAGAAATATACGAAACTGATTAGAAAAGTCTAACCGCACACACAACATAAATTATAGACGAACCAACCACGAACCACCAAAATCATCTTTCATTTATTAATTACAGTACGCACATTATATGGAATAGTTAAGATATCCAAATTTATGATATACTATTTTTGAGATCTTTCGATCTGCACGTTAAAAATCTTCTCGTTTTAGCATATATTTGCTTTCGATGCTCTTAAAACCATTATTATCGCATTACGGATGGTTGTTTATGTACAAAAGAGTGATTTGTCTATTTTATTAGACAGAAGCGAAATATGTATGTGGAATACAATGTGTTCAACTATATCTCTCACTATAATGTTCTTAAATTATACATTGATATAGGCAGGTATAGGTTTAGGCAAGAATATAATCGAAAATTCATTCGATCAAACAAATGTTCTACTTCAAACTACCAAATTAGTTTTTGGTATTTTAGACATTTTTTTTTCTACTGTTCCCCAATTTAATTATAATTACATAGTGATCGCTTGGTTTTTGTACGTTGTTCGCAGTTTGATCGTTTAAATGGAGGTTGATGTTTTTAGGATTTTTTTTTTGCTCTATATAATTGATGACTATTTAGACACAAACGACAATTTGATGTATTACCAACAAAACATTTAAGCGTGATCAATTTGATTAAAACAAATTCACTCGAAATCCAGTATATGTTATGTGAGTATGTGATGGAAACTATATAAGGACAATGCCATATGCGTCAAATTAATTTTTGATATATGACGCGCTAGATTATCCCAATGTGTCATGGTACATAAACCATTTTGTCATTTTTATACGTATATTGGCTAAATACTATTTGATACACGTCTAAATCGAAATTAATAATAATAATAAATTTGCTATGGTTTAATGTTTAAAACCAATTTTTTATTTTTTATTTTTTTTTTGCACACAAATCTTTGAATGGATTTCATCAAATCTTTGTATACAATGGGAGTCGATTAGCATAAAATTTTGTGTTCCAATAAAATTAACAAAAAAATCGAAATAATTTAACGCAAAATCTGTCATTTAATTCGCGATTCAATAGTGGTTTTGTTACGTATTTTAAAGTAACCGAAAAAAGGTCTCACAGTCAATACTGGTTGGGTAAACGACGTATAGATCAACGGTCCGATGGGAAGCAATCAGAGCTTATGGGAAAAAAAAATATTTCGCTTGAATAATTGTGTATAGAATTTTATTTTTTAAATTATTGGTAAAGAACATCATACATTTCAGAAAATTTATATTTTCGAATTAAAAATTGTAGTCTTGAACCTCTTTAACGCTTTCTTTCTGATCCACGGAATATTTGAATGCTTATAATAACATAATTTTTGCTGTTTGTTTCTTGACTTCTTGAAGCTGCTCAGAAATGAATAAAGCGTATTAATCCGTCTCTGTTTCAGTATGATTTAAAACGCGGGAATTATTCGAAGAAATTAATATTTAATAATTAATACCAAATCGGTGACATTCGTGTGACGTTTGAGCAGCTATTTGTTTACGATGCGAAAAGTTTGTCTGGCGATTTTTACTATGGAAAATAAATTGAACAACGAATTTGCTTGCAATTTTGTGTTTCCAATGGAACGGTTACGGAATCATTGAGAATGTTGCAGAAGTGCTTTGGGGAGTCTACAATATCAAAAACGAAAGTATTTGAGTGGCATAAACCATTCAGTGAGGGTCGTGAGGTTGTAGAAAACTTGCCTCATGCGACTCGCCCATCCACCTCTGTTAACGACGATAACATCGAAAAAGTGAAGAAAATTGTGCTCGAAAATCGTAGTGAAAAAGTTGTTTTGATGTAACTGCTTGGAAAATTAAGAAATTAGTATTTGTTGGTGCTATAAGTGATTCAATTTTTTATTCGGCTTCAGCACTCTTGGTATTCTATACTTTTTGGCTTAACATTTTAGAATTTTACAACATAATTTAGACAAATTGTACGCCGGAAAGTTTAAGGTCGTGACTATTGGCTGAAACTGAACATTTTATTTACAAATTTTTGGGAGCTAATTTTTGTTGGTTACTAATTCAATTTTTATTTTTTTAATCTTCAATAATTTTGAAACATTTCTTGTTCGTATTTTTAGTCGGGTCATTCAAAAGTTCTGTCATTTTGTGAAATTTGACTTGTGCAATTTCAGTTCGTGCGGGCATGATATGTACATATAACGTTTAGCAAATAGAAAATTAAAATTTGGTTTATCAATTTTCTTATCTAACGCTTTTTGTTCTCTCATCATTTTTTTGATTGTAAAATGAACTTCATTTTCCAGTCGCATTTTCTCCGTTAAAGTTTGCTCCCTCCTGCTGACACCAAAAATGACTCATCACTCACACATTTGCTACTTTGATCGCCTTTTGGTTGGTGAAAATCCAAATTAAAATTTGTATTAGACACACATTTGTAGCTTTATTTAACAGGATTTTCAACACGTTTTATACTGGTTACTGTATACAGTTTAGCAATATTCAGATACAGTTGCATAACTAAACGTCCTAGAAATGCTTTTTGTACCTATGAACAAGTAAAGCTTTTAGTAAAATTGCTTCTTCCTATGGTCTAGTCTCGAAATCGATGACACGAAACATCTTGCAACTCAATGCTCTGACAATTTCTAATGTGGTTTTCGATTCATCCGAAAAAAGCAATACGTTGTCAAAAGATTGACTTTTGCGCTGTCAAATTGTTTGATTCGCCAAGAGAAAGCGATCCGTCGAGCAAAACTTTTACTCGATTACAAATCTCGATTTTTTGGCAGATTTACTCCTCTTTTACTAATACCAACCACTATAATACTGTAATTTTCAGCAAAACTCTACTTCCAGAAACGTCAACAATGTTTTTACAGATGACAAACACACGCTCATATGTATATGTATATAAAAACGGGCAATTCGATTGTATTTTTTATATGTATTTGCAAAAATTGTCAATTAATTTAAGTTTGATAATTAATTTAAATTATTTTGGGTTTTAACTAAACTTTTAACTTTGACATTTAGATTTTTGATTAAATGTTTCAAAATGTTTTATTTCATAAATTATTTATTGGCAAAAATTCAAGAACTTTTAATTTTAGAAGCTTTTAATTATTAAAGCTTTTTTAACCAAACCATTTTACTCAGAAATATTATTTTACAAAGGGTTTCGGAATTTTGGCAAACATGTAGAATATTTGTTCTCCAAGTTAATCATCAATCATCAAAAACTTTTAGTTTTAAGAGGTTTTCAAACTAAATCATTTTACTCCGAAATTTAGGGCATCGGAATTTTGGGATACATTTAGAATATTTGTTTTCAATAAGCTTTAAGCTTGATAACTAATTCATAATTTTTGGGTTTAAACTTAACTTTTTTGAGCTTTTTATAATTTCAGGTTTTTATTAAAATGTTATGCTCATAAAAAAATTCTGTATTTAATAAAATTGCCAAGATCTTTAATTTTAAGAGCTTTCACTTATCGAAGCTTTTTCAACAAATCATTTTACTCCGAAATTTGATATAACAAGGGACGACGAAATTTTGGGTATGTTTTAGAATATTTGTTTTCAATGTAAAATATCAAGAGCTTTTAGTTTTGAGAGCTTTTTAAAAGAAACCATTTGGCTTTCGAATTTGATATTTTAAAGGAATTTGGTATTTTAGGAGATTAATTTAGAGTATTTGTTTTCAATGAGCTTTAAGCTTTATAATTTATTTATACTTCCTCGATAATGTACCTTTCCAAAAATTCTGTCTTTCGTTAAAATGTTTTATGAGCAAAAATCATGTATTTGCATGAAATATCAAGAACTTTTAGTTTTAAGACCTATCAATTATAGAAGCTTTTCAACCCAAATCATTTTACTAAAAAATTTAATATTACAAAGAGCAACGGAATTTTGGATAAAGTTCAGAATATTGTTCTCAATGTAAATATCCTTCATACAAAATGTGTTTCCATTTTCGAGCGTTACATGTGTAAGATGTAAGATACCAATTGGTTTACTGAGACATATTCGGGCTATCGTTCAAAAGTAGATGAAAGAGAAAATGATTCATTTGAATGGCCTCAAATAAAACGAAACGTCTTGCAACTCTATGCTGTGCCGATTTCTAAATCTATCTTTGAAGCAATACAAATTTAGAAAATAATTTGGAAAATTTCAAGAATTTGGAAATAATCTCAAAAATGTCTAATTTTCAAAGGTCTCAAATATCGAACTATCCATAAGTATATGTAAACCAAAGGAAATCCTATTTATGCTTATAACCGCCACATAAAACGGAAATATCTTGGACATTCTTGAATAATTGCAAATAGCCTTTAGGAAATCAGAGAAATATCGAAATTTCAGAATAACCATTTAAATTCGAGAATCTTTAAAAATCTCGAATAATCCTATAGGAATGTCAACGAAAACTTAAGAAATCTAGAATGAAATCTCTATATTAAGTGAATCTCGAACAATTTTAATAATACCGACAAATCTGGATATTAATGAATAATTTCGAAAAGACTGTACAAATCTAGAAAACCCACCAACATTTTGAAAAATTCCGAAAATTCGTGTAAATATTGAATTATTTTTCAAGTAACTTAATAATGACATGCTACTAAGGCTAAACTTAACAAAACGGTATGCAATAAGAATAGAACCCTCGGATCTTAACGGATAATTTTTTAAATATCGAACAAGCGTATTGTTGGAATATGCTCTGAAATTCTCAAGTAATATCGAGCTATCAAATACACCCTAAATTCTCAAACAGACTCAAGTAATCTCGAGAATCTCGAATAACCTGACTGTTTCGAAACGCAGAATCACCAGTTAATTAAGTCTTTCAATTTTTCTTTCGTTAAGCCATTTATTCTCACGCACCTCATTAACATTAAATAGTGATCAAAAGATGAAATCTGAGACAAGCGGATATGAAATCGGACAGCCAGAATTTCCAAAGTCAGGAAAACCCACCATAAGAAAACACCATCACTAGTTGCAAAATAAAGTTGGCATATAATCAAAAGATCCGGTAAATGAGAAACTATAAGTCGATCGAACGCTAATTGGTTATAGAGGCTGACTAGTTTCGCTCAAGTGAGAGAAACAAGAATTTATTTGCAGTAGGGGTTAGGTATTTTTCTAGTTTCTTCTTGAATTTTATGAACATCAAAATGATACTTCGCAAGCTATTAACACCAGCAAAGCAGATTACTATAAGCTCCCTTTAACTAGTCAGATTATCCTTTTCCAAATTAAATTTAAGCTTTTTCAAAAGAATGTTTATCGGTTGGCAAATCAAATTCAACAAAAGCTTGCTCTTGACAAACGGTATCAACAAGTTGATGAATAAACACAATCGATCAAAGCTGTCTGGATGTGTGGCAAGTTGTACAACAGTTGTACACTTTTAAATTTTTTTATAGCTTTGGTTTTCATTAACATAAATTGTGCAATAATTAAGGTAAACGTCAATTTGGCCTGAAATTTTGTTCATGCCTCTCTATTATTTAATCCAAAAATTCGCGTTACAGTAAGATTCCTGAAGCGGTTGAATTTTTCGTACTCAGCAGGTTTATTTTCTTCGAATGGCGAACCAATCTATAATTTTATATTTTGGCCAGATGTTTTTTTTTTTTAATTTTTCTAGTGTTAAAACTTGGTGAATCTCAAAACTTAAGTGTCATTTTTAATTACTTACAACGAAAATAACTCAAATATTAGATCTCACAATTTGTTAATTCGTTTCAATTAACATACCTAACACACATAATTCATCAAAAATGCAAAAAATACCGCCAACACTGACTGAACTGCATTACAAACAAATCTAACTAAAACTTTACAAAATGCAAAATACAAAAAAATAAACAACAGTCAAACTGTCATGTAAGCAATTTAGTAATTATTAGTTTCAGGCATTTTACTTAACATTTTGTTTTTTTGTTTTTGTTGATAGAAATCTTGATTTATACAAAATATTCAAGAAAATTAAATTCACAAACACACAAAGCTTATCGTATATGGTACGAGTAAATGCTAAAGTTACAAACATTTATTTCACGGATATGGCATTTGTGTTTGTTAGTTTTGTTTTTGTTGTATGGGTAGAAAATCATTGAAAAATATTTATAGGCTTATAAAATGTAAATTTGTGATTTAAGTTAAGCGTTTAAAATTTGGAACCTTGCAGTTTTTAGAGGCAAACTGCATACAGGTTAGTTTCATTATTTTACTACAAAGCAGATTCTAGTTTGGCTTTAAATATTACGTTTGGTATGTAGTGAAAGAGGGATAAGATGGCGAGTCACTAGTTTCATAAAATTCCACACAGTAATAGTAGATTGTTCTACAAGTAAAGAAAAGTGATAGTTTTCCAGCGAGTAAAATTGTTTAATTTACGAGCGAGCGAGTGGATTAACAATTTTACGAGCATGCGGAAAACCACTTTTCTTGCGTGACGGACATACTATTTTTTCGTGTATTTGACGACAAATCAGGTAAAAATAAAAAAGGTAGATCCAGTTTGGATCAAAGTATGTATGCATAGCGTGTACATAACAATCGCAGTAAGCAAATAAATAAAAGTTAAAAATTCAAAAATCATTTGGAAAAAACGCGTTTCTATGAAGAAAAGTGTTTATAGTGAAGAAATGTGTTGCTAAGGAGAAAAGTAGCAGTTTTCTTTACTGTTTTCAGCCAAGGAATGACACTCTTTGTCAGTAAGGACACGAAAAACACTTTTTTCGTGTACTTAATGGCAAAGAGCGTCATTTCTTGGCTGAAAACAGTAAAGAAAACTGCTACTTTTCTCCTTAGCAACACATTTCTTCACTATAAATACTTTTCTTCATAGAAACGCTTTTTTTCCAAATGATTTTTGGATTTTTGACTTTTATTTATTTGCTTACTGCGATTGTTATGTACACGCTATGCATACATACTTTGATCCAAACTGGATCTACCTTTTTTATTTTTACCTGGTTTGTCGTCAAATACACGAAAAAATAGCATGTCCGGCACGTAAGAAAAGTGGTTTTCCATGCTCGTTAAATTGTTAATCCAGTCGCTCGCTAGCGCTCGCTCGTGAATTAAACAATTACACTCGCTGGAAAACTATCACTTTTCTTTACTTGTAGAACAATCTACTATTCCTTGTTTTGTGTAGTAATTTGTGTACGCATGCAAGAAAAACTAAATTATGCTCAATGAAATTGTAATTCAAAGTAAATTTTTAATTTAAGTTGCCATCAAGATTATATTCAATTACAGTTTAGAATTTATATACTTTATACATCTTGATGCTACTAAATAATTTTGTTGCTTTATTGAAATCATGCTTCGTATTGCAATTTTTACTAATTGCATTTAAAATTTAGTTTGGAGTAGTTTTAAAATGAAAACTGAAATTGAACTATAAATTTTGTATATTCAATTATAACTCAATTCCTCCTTTAATTTTGTCAAATCGAATTTGGAACTTCCCCAATTTGCAACCAAAATTATGGAATTCAAACTCATTTTGAAATTTTTATTTTTTTTTTCACATTATCAGCATATTCAGTAATATGCTGATAATGTGAAAAAAAAATAAAAATTCCAAAATTAAATATCAGCGAAAAAATTAAAAATTTATGAGAATTCAAACTCAACTTATTCTCAGAATTTTGCCTTCCCTAAACATAAAATTTTGCTCAAATCTATTTTATAATTGCAGCCTAATCTTTAATTTTTCGCTAGCTAGTCGAATTCGAAATATAAACTCAACTTTTAAACTAAAAACTAAATTACAGTTATGTTTTTGCTCAAGTTCAAATTACTATTTAAATTCAATTTCTACTCAACATTTTATTCAATTACTGCTTAAAATTTAAATACTTCGATTCTTACTCAGATTTCTGCTCAAAATTTTGATACAAATTTAACAAACCATTTGACCCAAATTAGAGTTTTAAATTCTACTCTAACTAAGCATTTCTAATAAAACTCAAATATTTCTTAAATGCACTTGCAACTAATGCTGAAGTTGTAACCTAAATTTCTAATCAAGCATATTTAAACAAATTTAGGTTGGAATTATTACTTATAATTTGTAAACAAAATATCACAAAATTTGTACATTAATTTCACCCATAATTTTGTGTTAATTAAATTTGGAATTCAAACTCAATTTTTAACTATTTTTTAATTAAATTACATTAAATTCAAATCCTCGATTGGATTGAAACTGAATTATTACATTAGTCCACATTTCGGTTGAAATCTTGTTTTACTCCGTTCTAAATAACAATTTTAGCTGGAATAATTTTAACTAAATATTTAAAATTGACTCAAACTGTTATTAAAGGCAGTTCGGTCTCCAAACTCAATTTTTAAGCTATAAGCTCATGTATTTGCTTAAGCCAAATTGTAATTTAAACTCTATTTCTAACGAAACTTCCTAATTAAGATTTTATTCAATTACGGTTTAAAATTGAAATGCTTCTATTATAAAACAAAAATCATTCAAATTTTTGCTCGATTCCCGATTATCTAGTTAAACAAAAAATTTGTTGAAATCGTAGTAGAATTTAATCTCAGTCACATAAAGTGCATTAGATATTTTGCTAAAATTGTTTGAAAAATGTGTTTCCTAATTGCAATATCACAATTTCTACTTAAAATTTCACTCAAATTCATTACTTGATCAATTTCCTCTCTGTCGTTTGCAGTTGACCAATTTAGAGTAGATTTATGTTCAAAGCTTCGCTTTTTATTTTGTTCAATTTCGAAAATAGTTTGGAACTAAATTTTCGAAAACAGTTTGGAACAAATGAAAATTTAAAACTTTAAATTTCACTCAAGTTTTTATTGTAATTTAAGTCAATGAGCGTGATTACAATTACACAATCAACATGCAAGTACAGTTTGTAAGTTTAACTCAATTTCAGATTAAAATGTCACTCAAAGTAGGTATATTCAAATCCAGATGTAATTGTAAATTTATTTTATTCTGAAAACTCAATTTCCAAGGTATTATTCGAGTCCATTAAAACATTGGTTTATTTTGTTATTGGTTGTATTTTGGTTTTCCCTTCACATATATCTATTCTTTGATCCACCTAATTTGTGCAACGTAAACTTATATAACTCTCAAAATTTTGTGAAACCAAAATTCGAGTTGTAAATCAATTTCTCTAAATAATTTCACCAAAGATTTTATTTGGTTTGGAATGCCAACACCATTTTTTTAAATTTTAATTCCTAATTCAAACTTCACTCAAAATATCCGTTACAAATTTAAAAACGAAATTCAATGAAAATTTTGTTTCTTGTTTGAGATCAAATCTGGTATTGTAACCCAATTCTTACCTAATTGCAATTAAAATTATGTTTAAATTGTAATTTATAACACCAAATTTACACTCGAATTTCTTCAATTTTCTTAATTTCTATTTTAAATTTCACTCAAAATGTTGTTGGCGTCGTGGTTCGAATTGTAACGCAATTAAAATTGTAGTTGTTTAATTTGAAACTGAAAATTAATGGATTTAACACCGGAGGTTTTTTTAAATCCACTCAATATTTGGTCAAGCTCTTGTTGGAATTTGTATTCATACTCTGTTTATAACTAAATTTCTGCTGAAAACTACGTTTAGCTTTTGATTTTTATTTAACCCACTTAATCAAGTTTGTAATTCTAATTGTAACTCGAAATCGACTTCTAATGTACCATTTTGGTCAAATAATGCAGTTAGTAATTCACACTTAATAATTAAATTTACAATCAACATTTCTCTCAAACATATAATAGCTTGGAACTTTTTGGATTAAAAATTAATGAATGTCATTAAAACTGTTAATAGAAGAACTATGGATCGTCCAATAATATGTAGTACACTATTGAGATATGAGATATTTTAATTTCACGTTTATTTGGTTCTTAATTTATTAATCTAGCTTAGTGGGATTTCCGCCAAAGTAAACTATTTTTAACTTCTAAAAAAAATATTTCTTGGCCTAAATTTAAAATTTGGCTTATAAAATATTTTTGTTTTATCAAACTTTAAGCTATGAAATTTGAATTCGTTATTCTTGAAGAAAATTTAAAAATATTTGGAATAAACCATAAAATATGTGGTAAAACGTAAAATAAGTGGAAATTGTAAAAATATGTGGTATTGGGCTAGATACTCGATACTCTAGCAAGTCGCAACTCTGTAAATATGGCGGATTTGCTTATCGAAACTTTGCTTGCGTAAACTTCTCGATTATTTTAGCAAAGTAAAATATATTTTTGTATTGAATAACTATCCTACAAATTTTTGGTTTGGATTTCCCAAAAAAATAATTTTTTTACCTAAGAATTCTAAGCCTATTAATCAGTAAACTAAGAACGGAACCCCTTTAGATACTATTCACACTTATATTAATAAATAATAACTGATGAACAAAATTAATAGGGTGTCACTCCTACTCCTGGTTTCTTTATCCTGGAATTCCACTGTCCCCAATCCGATCCAAAATCTACAGTTTAACTTAAAACTATACTATTATAAATAAAACATTTTCGTGAACCTGCCACCTAAAGTATAGAAGTTTGATCTGTGATGACTGTTCTATAATGAATATCACCAGTACCCAAAATTAAAGTTATGAGAACCAATTAGTTTCTAAAGTATGAATTCAGTATAGGAATTCCGTGCAGTTCAGTAAAACTAACTAAATTAGAGTTTTTTATCAGTTGTTTTATCCCTTCAACGATTATTTTAAATAGTTTCTATAAATTTTCAAATAAAAATAATCAATTCGCATGTAGATTTTTTTCAAAAGCACCAGATAAACTAGTTAGTGGTGTATATGGTAAAATATGATAAAATAGTTAGCACACGACAAAACAATTTCTACGCTACTAAAGCTGAATGCTTGGAGCTTCTGTATGCTGAACGAGGATTCACCCTTACTTCTGAAAATCCAACTCAAAATTAATTAATTATCTCCAACTGCCACATCAAAATTAAACTAAATAAATATTTAAACTCTCATAACATAATGTAATTTAATGTATTGATAGGCTCATTGCTTCAGATGTATAGTCAAGCATTATAGCAGGACCTCCTGGACACCCGGGCACACCTCGTACACCTTACTAGTATTATATTAGTATTTTATTTATATAATTTATAAAATTTAATGCTATTTACCCCTTTAAATACCCCGTATTAAAATTAATCATGTTTAAAGTATCCGCATACTAAGTAGACACAATATGCACCACTCAACGAAATGTTCAGTACAAGTGTTTGCTTCGAATTTTCATTCGCTATAATGGACATTTTAGTTTAATGAAGTAAATGGGGGATCCGTGGCATCTCAGCAAGGTTATAAAAGCCAAGGATGGGCACAAACATATTAATACTAATTACATCTGCTATATACATAATAATGGGTTTAAACAGATTTTAGTTATAGTGGATTTATTATGTTATTTTTAATTTTTTCTTAATGCACAAATAATTTTGAAACGGAATCTGAATGCATACATAATTTTGAAATGAAATTAAATAAAGTTTTCTTTTTGTATGAATTAAAACAAAATAAAAATTGTTATATTTAATTTGAATTAAAAAAAATTTCATCCAAAAGTATGGCAATCTATGTACCTATTCCCGAAAAAAAAAAATTGGTATTAAACGTCAATTGTAACCCGAAAAATAAGTTTGTGACATATGCACGAATGCTAAATGAAATTGGACTAACCGCCATGGATCGGATTTTGCCATTACCACTCGAAAAAATAGCACAAGCAAAATTTGAAACAAATACAACGTCAAATAAAAACGTTTCATACGGATTCGAAAAAATTAAGTTTTTGTTGTTTTAATAATTTAACGCTTCGGGTTCGATACTATTTACAGAATTTATCACTATAAAAACTGAACTAAACGAGATATAAAACGAATGCATGACGATATAAGAATCGTTGATCGTTTAATATTCATCCAAAAAATACTAAATATGTTTGTAACCAAAAGTAACTGTAGGTAGCAGTTCGGGTTTTACAGCCTTTTTTGCCGTAAAATGGAACATTACAAAATGAAAAATAAGCGAATAAAGGGCGTACATCACGCCAGAAATCCCATTTTAGAAAACCCAAGTTTTCTATATATAAATCGCAGTATTGGAATTGTGCAGTTTTGTGCCTGTGATTAGAAAATTTGTGCATAGCGTACTTTAGGAAACAGTGTGGGGTTTCTCACGTGATTATCACACCAGAAATCCCATATATACCGTTTACCTAATAAAACATATTTTTCGGTTAACAATGATTTTACAATATTGTGCGTTACTAAACTAACTTTAAAAATATAGTTTATATTGGCCAGAATCTTGGTTTTTCCAAGAAATTGTATGGGTGATTTCCAGAAACCTCACCTTTCATTAACATTTGAATTAAAACAAAATTTTGTTAATATTCTGGCCAAGATTCGCGTTTGTGCATATTATACTTTAGCCAGGATCGGCCATAGAACATCCACAATTTATCAAAATCGCGGTTTTTCAAAGAGGTTGTATAGGTTATTTTCAGAAAACACATCTTTTATTAACATTTGAATTAGAACATAGTATAATTCATGTGGTTGTTCTATGGCCGATCCTGGCTAAAGTATAATATGCACAAACGTGAATATTGGCCAGAATATTAACTACACCATGTTCTAATTCAAATATTAATAAAAGATGGGATTTCTGGTTGGGTTTAATAAACCGAATGATTTCAATTCATATTTACGTCCGCTTGTTGATGATTTAAAGCAATTATTGACAAACGGATACACTTGTGGTTTGTGGTAGCAATAGGATTAGTGTAAAAATTAGAGCCTTCATTTGTGATGCCGCAGCAAGATCAGGCTTACTAGAAACACAGTCACATACAGGTTATTTTAGTTGTCTAAAGTGTTCAGAGGAAGGAGAATTGACCAAAAATACGATGATTTTCCCGGTTGAGAACAGCTGCAAACTACCTTCTTTTAGACAAAGAACACAACTTGAGCATTCCAATTTTAACTCAATTTTGGAGGAACTCCCAATCGTTATGGTTAAACAATTTCCTTTGCAATATTTGGCCGCCTTTTGTTTTAAAAGAGATAATTTCTATTGAAAAGTACAACCATTTTATGCTATGGAATGTTAGAGTCTTGTTATTATACGCCATAATGTCTTTTCAAAAACTAAAATAGAAGTAGCCGATAAAATTTTAAGGCAATTTGCGCATAACCCTTGTTTTATTTGCGCAAGGCATCACTTAACGTACAACATGCATTGCCTAACGCATTTGATACAAACAAGATGTTAAAGAACTTGGCAAATTAGATCATTTTTCTGCTTTTGCATTTGACAGCTTTATGTCTGTTCTAAAACGTCTCTTAAAAAACCTAATCAACATTTAGCACAGATTTGCAACATAATTCTAACGAAACTTATCCTAAATTACAAAGAAAATATTTACAGGAAGATAGAACGTTCTATAGTAGGATTTAGTTTAAGAATTTTCAGGTCCGATTTTCGGGTCCACCCGTACACCCTTTATACGAATAACATGATCGAAAGAAAGGAAATATATGTTATAGCATTAAAGACTCGACTAGGTTCCAGACACCTACCATAAGTAGTCGAAAGTTAGTAAATTTCTTAATCACAAGACAACACAATTTTTTCTAATACAGCGCTCCCTGTTGTAACCGCAAGATCTTAAAGCCTTTAATTTAATTAAATATTTGTGTCTTCACTGTTTTTTCCATCGGCGGTTGGTGGATGGCAGGGGCGAGATTTCATTCCATAATCATGTTTCCCAAGCGGTCACCCAAATTTGTACTAACCGTAGTAAATGTTGCTTGACATCGTTGTTGAAGTTGTTGCGTTTCTTCTGTCTTGTTTACTCGCCCATACTTCGGTTGGTGTTAGAAGTACAAAATTATTGCAACACGGAGGCTCCTGTAACCTTGCTGCAGATGCAAAAAAGATGAAAAAAAAGGAAAATGTATTAAAATTACATAATTTAATATTTTTTATATGAATTACCTACACGTTCTAAGTTGAATTACAAATAAAAATGTATATAATTTAATTGGTTGGATGGATACTCAATTGAAGCATTTGACTTATATTGGACGATCCTTTATACCGAATATTTATAGAGCAAATATTAATTTTTACTCAGTAAATTGTCAACCTTGAAGACCAGCGGTTTAGAATGGTTAATACATAAAATTTTTTGTTAATTATGCCTGATATTTTGCTAAGTGTAAGGCCGTTTGTTTTAACGACAATAAGTCCATAAAATGTTTGTCCGGTAAGTTTAACTAATTACAGTGAATTGAATCAAGAAATATTAAAATAACCGAAGAAATTCTTCAGCTGCCGAATGATACAGATATTCAGGACACGCTAAGGTTTTCCAAATTAGTGGCTATTTGCCTACTTCGAACCAAGAAAGTTTGAAAAATAACCACATGGTCCTAAGTCTCAGGACAGTCAAATTATATTATCATAATTTTATTTTGTTTGTCGAGTAAGATTGCGATTTTAATTGTGTCTCTCGATTTGGACCTAAGCCTTTTGCATAATAGTCTACATGCGATATGGCACTATGATTTTTTCTTACTGCAGTTAGAGCCTACCAGCGTAATTAGTTACAAAGATGAAAAAATCATTCTAACGGAAAGGTAACGAACATATTGAATATGAAAGAACTTATTCGAATCAGCCGTTCTATACTTTGTACACTTTCCTAATCAGCAAAAATCTCATACTTAAAGAAACTTCCTGTACCCAATATGTGCAGTTATTAATAAATGAAGCCGATTCCATCGACTTGATGAATAGCTAGATAAAGTGAATTACTTCATTACTTGTTTAAACTCTCTCTCTCGCACATCCACCAAAAACGAAGCATCTTCAAAAATTATTAATTCATCTTTCAATAAATTAATTTCCATCTGTAACTTTATTTTTCATCTGACTTGGAACAACACAATATAATAATAAAATAAAAATCTGTCAAAAAGAAATTAAACTTTTAAACACAACGGAAAAAAAAACAAAAAATAAAGTTAAAGAAACGCGCGAGACAATATAATAAATTCTTTGTAACATGTCATCTTCATCGTTGTCGATGGTTTTTTGTTAAATTGTATTTTGTCTTTTTTCGATTATCTTGAAAGATTTGTTACTTTTTTTTTAGTTTTGTAGTTTTGGTCATCATTTTCTCATATGTGATTATTTTTTTTTTTTTTTGTATTTCGTTAATAAATAAAACTATCCAGCAGTGAAAAAATTGAGCTATAATAATTTAAATATAACAATTCCATAATTCATAAACATACCATATAAACGATTTTTTTTTCTTAATTTTAAGGATAATCATAAAGAAGAAACTTGAAGAAAAAAAACGAAATTCACCCACTCAAGTATAAAGTATAGATTCGTTATTTTGATCTCAATCGATGGTTGTTTATTTTTTAATTCTCACAGATTTCTTTTTGGTAAAAAAAAAAAAACAAAAATCAGAAAATATAAATTGCATTTTTGGTATCTGTCTTCTGTCCGGCTATTTTTTTTTTTTTTTTTTTTTTTTTTAATTTTTTGGTTTATATATGATTATGTTCCACAGGCACAGAGGAATACTGCTCATCATCTTACACAAACCAAATTCGTACATATTGGAAAATTATTATTTCGTTTTCTTTTGAAATGGAAATTATTGTTATTATTTTAAGAATGACTCAATTTTTTGTTTTTGTTGTTGTCTTGTTATTATTATTGTTATTATTTTTTTTACTCTTCTGATTAACTTTGATTATTTTGTTTATATTGTTATTATTGTTATATTATTATGTGATCAAAAGGAGATTGAATATTTTTTGTTGTTATTGTGTTGTGGATAATATTCTGTTGCTTGAAGAGAAGACATGGTGAAGAAGAAAATAAGGAAATCTGTGATCGCGCGGTATTATTATGTTTGAATATATTTGTTGCAGGTATTATGTAGGTATATGGTATACTGTGCGGTTACATTTATTTTAAAAATTATGAGAATGAAAAATTAACTGTGTGTTGTTTTTTTTTGTAATTTTATCGATGAGGTTGTTTGATATGTAGGAGGCGATGGTTAATGAGAAAAAAATATAGCAGGTAATGGTATTAATCAGAGCATGGTGTGAAACATGTTTAATGAGTATTGGTTGAAGGGATATTTGTAAATAGAATTTGACTTCGTATATGTATGAACATCATATAGAATTTCTTTTATTGCTTACTGCAAATGCCCATTTAATATCAGTATGTAGAAAACTTAGGCACAATGTCACAAGGCAAAAACGTAACAATTGGTGACAGCAGTGGGATAGTGAATAATAATACAAAACAAAGAAAATGATTTTCTCTGAGCTAAGAGTTCCCGAGTTAAAGAAGGAACTGGAGAAACGGGGTTTGTCCACTGATGGTACTAAATCAGCTTTACCAAGCGCGACAACACAATTTAAGGATGGTGACCCAAAGGGAGGTTCCATTTTTTAAATTAAATATCCAAGAAAGAATTAAAACTGAAGTTCAATGAGAAGTAAACTATTATCGATTCGATTATTAATTAGAGCTAATGTTGTATAACGTATACAGAGATTCTTTACGCACAAATTAACACCAGAATTTTTCTGATCAGATGATTCGTTCTATCGTTGCTATTTTGTAGTTTGTAATTTTAATTAAAATTTATGTGGAGGAGTTTAATTATTTTAACCACAGTTTCTTTAAGCACAAATTAACACTAGAATTGCTCCGATCAGATGAGGGGTTCTCTCGCTACAGTGCTTCCAAACATTGTAAATCGCTATTTTGTAGTTTGTAATTTTAATTAAAACTTATATGGAAATTAAATTTAAAATAAATGATCTGCTACTAGTTCTTTGATGCATTCTCCTATTACAGTGTTCTCAAGCTTTGTAAATCACCATTTTATAAATAATAATTTTAATTAAAATTTATGTGGAGATTAATTATTTTAATTACCAATAAGTTATCTGCCACAGTTCGTTTACGTACAAATTGACACCAGAATCACTCCGGTCAGATAAGCGATTCTCATGGTTGATTGTAAATCGCTGTTTTGTACTTTGTAATTTTAATTAAAATTCATGTGGAGATTAATTATTTTAATTTAAAATAAATTATCTGCCACAGTATAAGTACAAATAATTACTCGAATTGGTCCGATCTGATGAGGCATTCTCTCGCTATAGTGCCCTTAATATCTCAGTAAATCGCTATTTCACAATTTGAATTTTTAATTAAAATTTTTGTGGAGATTAATTAATTTAATAAAACCACCGGTTTTTTACGCTAAAATTGACACTATTGGATCTCCGATCGGATGAGCCATTCTCTCGCTACACTGGCTCAAGCATTAAAATCGGTCGAAATCAGAGGTTACATAAGGGCTAAATTTCGGGTCAGTTTCTGAACATGCGGTGTAAAACGTTATCACGTCAAAATTCCTATGATTACTAAGGAATATCAATAAATGTAGCATCGAAAAGAAAAAGGTACTGT
This sequence comes from Tipula helvola, assembly GCA_963556165.1. Taxonomy (NCBI): domain Eukaryota; kingdom Metazoa; phylum Arthropoda; class Insecta; order Diptera; family Tipulidae; genus Tipula; species Tipula helvola. The sequence continues at coordinate 372,638,384 of OY744481.1, forward strand.
CACTGTAAAATAAACGCGTAATCATGTCATACATTTCGAGCGGGGAATATTTGGTGCAGGAGTTGGTTAAATTATGAGTAACGGATGTTTTCCGTTGGGGTTATGTTAATTCTACAGTCTACACACTAATAAACGAAATTCTATACACAAAATATAAAAACCAATGATTTATAGATTCTAATCAAACATTTTAAAATAAATTTAGATTCATATCACATGACTATTAAAAACTAAAATTTATCCTGTACTGTAAATTCAAAAATCACAGATTCACAACGTAATGGAATTAAAATTTTAAATTTTTTTATTTTTATTTTTTTCAATTTAGACCGAAAATTAACTTTATATTGTATCTGAATTTCGGTGAAATATGTAATTTTAGAATAAAATACAAATTCGATTTATTTAATTTGAAGTGCCATCTGTTTCAATGATTTTGTATAAAAGAAATTACAAAAAAGTAAAATAAAATAAAATAAAATAAAAAATAGATGAATTGTTATTAAAATGAGATAAGACCCCCCATTTAGGTAATTATTATTCTACAGAATCTTAAATAATATAATAACACCACAATTTAATTATTATACATATTTATGTGAACCAAATTTATTTTTATATTTGTTCATAAAAACCGAAGAAATAAAAAATTAGTTTTAATAAATCCCAAATTGGATATAATTAAAATTTTTTTTGTTAAAATTAATAAATTTCCGTAAATATATTAATAATAAATAATCAAACAATTAAATGATGTTTGAAGAGAAACTCGTGCCAAAACTCATGTATACTGGATTGTTAAAAACAAAACTGGAAAAACAAATTATTATTGTTAATTATCGTGAATAATAATTTGCGGATCATTATTTTTTATTGGTAAATAACGTGTGTTATTACTGTTTAAAATTTGGCTGTTTGTAATTAAATCAAATATATGTATGGATATATTAGCTAAATAAAGATAGATCAGGTTTGCGGTTTTTGTTAGATATTTATAATGAAATAAAATAATTTATAATGTTAGGGCTATTTATTATGAGTATTATGACAAATCTGACAAGCAAATCAATCCTAAAAACAAGTAAAAACAAATCTGTAAGGAACCTACAAATGATAACCTGAAATTTCAAAACCAAGAAATAAATCATCTTGACGTAATCTCAAGTCTACAAGGTTGTATAGAACTACCCTACATCCTGATTCTCTAAAAAATAAGATAATGAGTAAACGTGTAAACTTGTAAAAATTAAATAAATTTTTTTTTTTAATATATAACGTTTTTAAAATGGACTAAAAAGAAAAAAATAATTTTTCCTTGCCCACAGTACAGAAAATTCTGAGAATTTACGATTGTAAGTTTTCAGCAACTATGAGAATATTTGGAAAATTTAAAACGGAAAACGTGGAGCGCATCTAACGAAGTTTTGATACATGGTTCATTAACAATTTAATTATGCTCCCTGACATGTGATGTTAACTATAATTCTTTTAATACCTTTTAATTCTTTTAGTATGTATTATGAAGCTATCAGAATTGTATTGTACCATTATATGCGCTCCACGATTTTCGTTTTAAATTTTCCAAATATTCTCATAGTTGCTGAAAACTTACAATCGTAAATTCTCAGAATTTTCTGTACTGTGGGCAAGGAAAAATTATTTTCTTCTTTTTAGTCCATTTTAAAAACGTTATGTATATTAAAAAAAAAATTTTATTTAATTTATTTTCTGCTTTTTTAGTGTTGCCAACAAGGGTGCTGATGTATTTTCTAGTACTCGGTTATTTTATATTCATGTATTCAGATACTTGAATATTTTATGATTATGTATTCGTTTACTTGGAGGATAACAAACTTAGAATCAACTTTTGTTCGGCAACTTATCGAACCTGTCGCCAAATAATTAATATAACTTAGAGGTGCCAAGTAGTTATTGATCGAATTATTTTCTTCTGAATTTTTATCAGGTCTTCATTGAAATACACTTTAAATTTTTCCATACTATAATTTTGTATGCATAGAAAAACAGCATACTATATGATGTTGGTTTATCATAACGATGTCGAAAAACGTAATTTACAGCATCACCTGGAGCCGAAATATGTCGCAAACTATTAATTATTGCATTGTCATCGAGTTCTGAGCTATGTTCAAAATTTCAAGTCTCTAGGTTATCGGGAAGTTGGTTTAAAATCGATTTCAAAATTTGTACCGGACATACAAGAAACGAGTTAATAAAAACGTTATAAAAAGCAAAGCTTCCTTTTATTAGTTTGCAATTTTTTAATTTTATTTGAAGGAGTAGTCAAATCGAAAAATTGCGACCTCATTAAAGCAAGCTTCGTTTTTTGCAAGTTTACACGTTTACCCCTTTATTAATTTATTAATGCGTAAAGCGCATTTATGTGCCATTTAATAATGTCTGTTAAAGTGCATCAAGTGGTTCTCAATAAGCACGCAACAGAATCGATTTTTTAGGACTCGCCATTTCAATTATATTTCCCGCTTTGCTATGTTTCTTATTGAAATGCCTTTCTCTTGACTCCTCTAGATGTGTTTCTTGTTTGGGTGGCGCTATAATCTTTATATCAGCGCTTTATTTTTAATGGAAATCCAATTTATTACTAATGGAAATCCGAATTTTTTGAAAAATGGAAGTTTAATTCTGTTCTTTTCCTCATTTGTTGTAGGAAATCGTTCGACAAACTTGGCTTAAAATTTTAGAAAAAGTCGGTTTAGTCAACCCAGCCATAAACTCATTCCCGGTACCAGCCTGGTAACTACCTTCCGCCAAAAATCGTAATGTAGCGGCTAACTTTGAATTTGGGATAGTAAAAAGTTAAACGCTTCCTTATTGAGCCGAAAGTATTTAGTGAATCTAATAGAAACAGCATAATTAAGAAAATAAATTTATGAAATGGTAAATGGAATAACTTATAAGGTATTAAGCAGTTCCAAAACAAATGTCAATGATCTATCAAATATTAGGACATTTATTAGTGCTGCTAGATGCGCCTAGTTCATGACATTTGCCACATCATGTCACTTCGATCGCATAAGAGAATACCAATTTATAGTCGAATTTATATACCTAATTCTAAAATCTGCCTAATGGATGGAACATTTAAAGTGGTACCTACTTTATTCAGACAATTATTTAAAATTCACGGAATAATAGGCATCAATAAAAACAATGAAATTGTGCCGTTAACATATGGCATAATGACCAGGCAAATCCAGAACTGTACGGGGAAATGCTGGGTGGTTTGTTTAACCCAGAGTACATACATATAAAGGCCTTCGCAGAATTTATTTAATGTGCTAAATTTAAGGGTTGCTTCTTTCACTTCGGAGAGATCCTGTGGTGAAGAATTCAAACGGAGAAACTTGATAGGAGATATGGTACAGATGAGACATTTTCATTAGCAATACGGATGCTTGCATTCCTTCCTTCTGCGGATATCCCGAAGCATTTTGAAAAAAATTTCCAGCATAGACAACGATGTTGCTAAAATAATGATATTTTTCGCAGAAAATTATGTGGTTGGAAAAACAGATGCTAAATGTGTATTGCAGTGCATTTTCGCCATCATTTTGGTCGGTTCTTTAATCGGTTTTTATAATAAATTATTTAAAAGAAATATTGATATAATATTGAGATTTGGTCCTCTCGGGATTTTGTACCTTCAGGATTTTGTACTCTCGGGATTATGAATCCTCGGAGTTTTGTACCCTCGGGATTTTGTATCTTCGAGATTTTATACCCTTCGGGGTTTGGTCCCTCGAGAATACGTCACCAACGGGAGCAGTCCATAATTCAGACTTTCAATATCCCGACAGGACAAAATCCCGACTTTTTTGTCCCGACTCCCGACGGACATCACAAAGTTAGAGACAAAACAAAATACGGATAAGACGAAATCCCGACAGTGCAAAATCCAGATATAAAATTTTTTTGAATCATATGGGAGCGTATCGAAATCTCTATTCTCAAAATCTTACCTCTATCAAAATCTCACTTTTTGACGAATCTTACTTTCTTGAAATCATGATTCTTCAATTCCGCATTTTCCGGAATTTATTATTTTTTGATGGGATCACTTCAATTGCCTGAAAAAATACATCCATAAATTTTAAAATCCAGAATAGTTGAAAAGTAAAAATTCAGATCAACAAATTCCCGAAAAAGAAAATCTAGAAATTACCTACCTAGAAAAAATTTAATTTTATAGGCATTTTTAGACATTTGTCGTCAGTTGAAATATTTGTGGTACATATATCAGTAGAAGCGATTTGAGTGATACAATTCCTTTGATCTGCGCCTGCAAGATTGACGAATCATTTACGAAGCATTAAATAGGCAATTCGCTCTAATATATTCGTCGATAACATACTAACCCAACGAATTAAGCCAACCACAAAATGACTTGATTCATTTGTGGTAGAACTGTCAGTATAAGCTATATGAGCGATACGATTCCTTTGATCTTTGTCAGAAAAGTTGACCAAGCAATTTCCATTATCGTAAATAATTTCCATTAAGCACTTTACTGAAAAAGTAAAATTCGATAGACGTTTTATAAATTTTAATTCTAATTTGGTCCGCACTTTGATAATTTTGATAATTGCGTTGGGTGTACCATGAAATCCCGAAAGACAGAATCTCGATTGACAAAATCCCGAAAATCGTAATCCAGACGCGATCAAATTTATACAAGCCAAAATCCAGACAAGACAAAATCCAGATAACCTTTGACGCGCGCGTCCTGTCTTTCGGAATTTCGTGGTACACCTTACTAAATCTTACTTTTTATAAATTTTGGAAAATGGCCGGGATTTTCCATTTTAAAACGAAAATAACGGAAAATTATAAATTCTGGTGAAGGAGAATTTAATTTCAAAACGAAAATATCAAAAAATAATAAATTCTGGAAAATGCGGAATTGAAGAATAATTATTTCAAGAAAGTAATATTTGTCAAAAAGTAAGATTTTGAGAATTAAGGTTTCAATACGCTCCCATATGAATCATAATAAATTTTTTTATATCTGGATTTTGCCCTGTATTTCGTCTTGTCCGTATTTTGTTTTGTCTGAACTTTGTGATGTCCGTATTTGATCCTGACTGAAAATTGTCTAGTCTGTATTTTTAAGAAAAGCCGGGGTTTTGTCCTATCGGGATATTGAAAGTCTGAATTATGGTCTGCTCCCAATTGCGTTTCTGGGTTTTAATTTTCTGGGTTTTTATTGTTTTTCTGAATTTATTTGTTTCTGGATTTTATTTTTCTAGATAAAAAAAATTCCGCCTTCAAAATCCCGAAATCAAAATCCCAAATATGAAAATAACGCTTTTTAAAATCCCGCTTATCAAAATCCTGCTTTTCCTTGGTTTTGAAAGACGTAAATTTTTAAATTCGAGCCGCTCTTTCTAGGGAGGAGTCGTAACGATATCCCGCATTTCAAAATCCCACTTTATCAAAATCCCGCTAAAGAAAAAAATCCCGTTTTTTAAAATCCCATTTTCATAACCCCGCTTTTCAAAATCCCGATTCTGCAAAAATAAAAATCCCGGTTTTCAGAAAATCCCGGTTTTGATTTTTATTTTCCTTAAATTAAAATTCTTCTTCACCAGAAAAGGCGGCTCGAATTAAAAAAAAATGGGATACCATCATATTCCCGAATGGAAAAATCCCCCAAAAAAATACCGAAAAATACAAAGTAAACTGCTCCATCGAAAGGGAAGACCCCAATAACTTTTTGATAACTAAAATATGAAAACAAAAGAAATCTACATAATTTCATGTCATCTTTGCGCGGAAAGGATCAATGCTAAGCGGCTTTGAGGAGCTTTTTATTTTAGTGTGTGAAATACAAGCGTAAATATTTTTACAAATGTTAATATTTTTGAAATTTTTCTGACGTTCTCCTGTCATCCTTGCACAAAGGGCCCAATGCTAAGCGGCTTTGGGGAGTTCTTTATTTTAATATGTGAATTATTATTCAAAAATACAAATTTTTCAAAAATGGTTCAATCACTATGCATATTAAAATTTCAAAAAATCGTCAGGGCGGGGGTTTGGGGCGGCAGCCCCCATCCTCCAAGGTATAAAACGAATTAAAATAATATATCAAAAATTTGTTATTTTTAAAAAAACTTGGTTTTTTGGAATTTTTGTGATTTTTGGGATTTTTCTATTTTGGATAACGATACCAACCCAAAAAAAATACTTCTTTCAAAACCAAGATTTTGAAAAGCGGGATTTTGAAAAGCGGGATTTTAAAAGTTTCGTAATCATTATTTTAATGGATAATGAGTGATTAATTCATTGATCCTACATTAACCAGCCGTGATTTTTTCATCACCCGCCGGGAATCGAACCCGGGACCTCCGGGGCTTAAAGCAAGCATGCTAACAACTGTGCCACCGGGGCGGAACTTACCTTCCCCAACATAAAAAGTAGAACCGGGATTTTCTGAAAACCGGGATTTTGATAAAGCGGGATTTTGAAATGCGGGATATCGTTACGACCCCGAAGGAGAATTTTAATTTAAAGTAAAATAAAAATCAAAACCGGGATTTTCTGAAAACCGGGAGTTTTATTTTTGCAGAATCGGGATTTTGAAAAGCAGGATTATGAAAAATTATGATTTTAAAAGCGGGATTTTTTTCTGGAGCGGGATTTTGATAAAGCAGGGTTTTGAAATGCGGGATATCGTTACGACCCCGGATTTTCTGTCTGGATTTTATGTAATCTAAATTTTGTCTTTTCTGGATTTTGTGTTGTCTAGATTTTATTGTGTCTGGATTATGACTTTCGGGATTTTGTCAATCGAGATTCTGTCTTTCGGGCTTTCGTGGTACATCCGCCACCAACCCTTTCGAGATATCAGTGTAAAACTTCACTTTTGCGCCTAAATGTCGATTTTTCCATTTCTGTCCCTTGGGCGAATGTGCCTTATCACACATTTTTTAAATTCTACGACCAATCTACTAACCCTCTAATGCATGAACTTTTAGTCATTTTCTATCAAAACTTTGGCTTCAACTCGGAATTGTTGAATATGCATATTACAACAACAAAAACCATACCGTTATGACGAGAGTCATTTGAAAGAGAATAACTCACGTACAAACTAAAGAAAAAATATTCTTGATAACGTAAAGTTACATAATTCAAGATAACGTAAAGTTCGCTTTTAGGCGGGGTTATGCATTAGAGGGTTAAATTCAGAATTTCGGCCTAAAATAATTTTTTTTGTTGTTAAACAGCCAAGCAAGCTAAAAAATATTTGTTTGGGTGGTTTAATTGAGTAAGAAAATTAAAAACCCAGAATAATAAAATATTTAAATCCCAGATAAACCCAGCTGAAAGGGAATTACCAATTTTTAGTTCTCCAAACTTTGGGACATTTTGTTATTTTTTTTTTTAAAGAATTTTTAGTGCATCTTTGAGATAGAGCTATATTTCAATCCATGTTTAATTAACTGACAATAATTAGGAAATTGCTGGAAAAATCTGAAGAATCGTTTTGGGTAAAGAACCTTCCAAGCCGACACTTTTCCAGTTATTTTCAGGATATTTTTCTTGATGAGGTAGCCCTTACAAGAAGCTATTTATAGCGGTTGTTTTATATCTCGGATTTTACTTAAATTATGTACAACTATCCTATTTGAGCAACCAAAAATAAATTTGCCGGTTAAGCAGCATTTTAAACACCTATAGCTACATTTTATTGAAAACAATACCTATTTCCATTGGGAAGTTTATCGCCTCTAATCGGCCATTAACTCTTATTTTGCTGCTAACCAAACAGAAGATAATTGCCTATAAACAGCCTTCAGGCTTTTATTTAAACAAATGTATCTCTCTTGTTAAAATGGAGCATTAAGTAATAACTAAATGGCATAATTTGAGAGAAAATTTCTTTGAATTTATGTCGCTAAATTTGTATGGACATTACCGATAATTCAGCAATGAGTTTTATTTCGGTAAATCCCAGTGATTTTCCTGTAGCAAGTGAAAGTGTACTTATCAAGCTATTCATAGGGCCGAAGCCTTCGTTACACATAGCAAGATGATAAAACTTGAATTTTTCAATAATTTTTTGATACAATTATACATTAGAATTATGAAAATATTAAAATGCAAGATTCTTCAAACAATAGGTTGAAATTAAATATGGCACAGTATAACTCACAGAGGTGATTGGTTTTTGGGGCTATTCTTAGGCGAGTGTATATAATAATATGGTAAAAATTCATTCTAAACAAAATATGTTAATCAGGTAAATAAATAACTAAACCCATATAACAAGAGTTGGCAGTTTGACACATTACAATGCTTAAATCATTCCCCAATGTTAATCATTCAATTCTCAAATATGTGTATGTATGTACATATATATATATAGTCATGTCATACCATTCGATAATAAATCTTAATTTTAATGTTCTGCTTCTTATTTGTTGCCCATATAGTCAAACAAATTTTCTCTTCAATCCAGCTCGTGTATAGTACAAATCACAAAACAGGAAAAATAATAATGTGAGAGAAAAATGGAAAACCTGAAAATGAAACAAATGAAAAAAATTAAGAATAGACACTTATAAATTGAATCCAAATCGTATAATTGAATTACAATACAAATTACACCGGAAAAAGTATCAATTCCCTTCAATTTTGATGTTTTGCTCGCTTCTTGGTACACCTTTAAATAGAAACCAATAAATTTTATATCAGTCAGGTCTACCGATTCGTAGAACCACCCCCGTATATTTTGTGATATTATATATTGTATATATACCACATTTATAATCAAAATCCTTAAAAATTTACCATTTTGTGTAGTATACCTGTGCATCTGCATATAAATAAAATATTTTCAATTTTCTTAACATTTCAATTTCTCATCTTGTTGGGATACACTGTATATACAAATCCACAAATTATACGCAACAATTCGATCGTGTCATGTTGACTATAAAATAGAATACACTCACATCCATGGATAAAAGAATAACAGATTCGCGATTCACCGTTCACATACATAAGTTATGTGTATATACAAAATGTAAATAAAACATAAAAGAATCAATCAATAGTACATACATTTATGTTGAATAATCTAACAAACCATATCTAATTGATTAAAATGATTCACAAATAAAATTTATAATAAATAAGAAAAGTAAAAAAGGCAAAGCAAACCAAAAACTATTGAGTTGCTGTTTTAACTCTCGACTCGCGAGATACACACTCTGCAACAATAAAAACAAAACCAAATGTTGAGTTAAAGGGTAGATATAGGAGCATGTTTTATCTCTTTTGATGGAGAGGCAAATAAAAATGGAAGCAACAACAACACCATAATACACATAATTTTATTTTTTTATGCTACATCTGATTAAACCTACTTAATGGTTTTACCATTCGATACGCTTCAGCTATGCTTAAGAATTTGCACTATTCTCAAATGTGTGTATTTTATATGGGTATAGATATGTAATAAAAATGTATGTAGGTACTTGTGTGTGCCTTTACGATTATGTTAATTTTATTATGCGGTAGGTATAGATATGTGTGTTTCTCATTGAGCTTCCTTAAAAATCAGCCCCTAAATTAACGTTTTCGTAATAATAAGAGGAGTGTATATCGAGTGGGCCTCTTAACTTATCTAGATATATCAAAAAATGTGCCAAGACAAAGTTGTTTGGGTTCGAGTGGAAAATATTAATTAAAATAAAAGAAAATGTTTTTAATTTTCCCACTATAACGAAGTTATATTGGGTAAGTATTGTGATCACGAAAAAAATTTTGTTCCAGATTTACTCATTTCTCGACGAATTAGGTTACCAGTCGTATTAGGTTTTTGGTCGAAATTTTGTATAAAGAGAGATTTTAGTAATAAGCAGTTTGTGTTGACTTTTATGTCCATTAGAGTCTAAAATAGACCATTGTAGTGGAAGAGAAAACTAAAGATTTATAACTGGATCTATACTAGTGATGTATAACTGGATATAATTATTAAAGGTCAAAGATGACAAATGGCGAATGCGACTTAGATTACTACTCAATAGGTGTCAGTTCTGAATAATCTAACATTATTTGTGAGTCTGGGATTTGGCGGTATTAGAGTAGAAGCTCTATATTGTCGTGCTCAATTATGATATTGGGGAAGAGGTCTCCAAATTTAAGAACAACCGTGATATATTTTAAGGACCTTGCCTGCCCAAAATAAGGGAAGATGTTTGTAAAATATAAATATTTGGTTTTTGTGATCTGGTGATCTTTAACAGATGATTTGTTGGAAAAGTGTCGTGCAAAAGTCTCTATGTACTAGGAAGACTATGAGAATATTATCGGGTAATGCGAAGAATCACCTCCGCATCCATGTTCCCGTTAGTTTTTGAGGTAAGGAGGATATGACCAGAAACGATATAAACTATAAAGACTTTCAGCACAATAGAAAATGCAAGTAAAATGAAACTGGGTACAATCATGGTCTCAATGGGTACAATCAAGACCCGGACGACTGAAATTCAAGCCTTGTAAAATAATATTTTAAAGGTTGATAATGAAGTTCCTGGTCGCTATCAAAATATCAAAAATTATGAATAGTTCTTAAATTCGACTAATGAAATTTGTCAAAAAAAGTCCAATAATACCACAATACCGCTATTGATATTGATTCAATGCCCAGTAATAATTCATATAATAAAGAACCCAGTCCCTCCTGTAGTTATTGCTTTAACCAATTAAAAAACTCTTTTCATTATAAAGAAGTATGAAAAAGCAGTAAAGCGCATCGAATTATTGCTAGATAAAATGGTCACCTTACGAAAAAAATTATTGAACACTAAAAAAACTAATTAAATTGCGAAAAGATAAAACAGGTAATTCCTGCGCCGAAAAATTCTTTAGTTTGCAAGCAAATTGGAAAATTACCAAATTTATGTGCAGAGGCAAGAGAGTTTCCTAAGAGGATTATAGATATAAGGAAGCAATGGCCGCAAGAGCAAAACAATTTTGCACAAAAAAATCTCCTGCTTGTTACAGTTACCTAAGAGATAATTAAAATTTACATATGTCTTCAAAATCTTCGTTGTTTGGATGGAATCCGATTAAAAATATAAATCCAGGTTTGAATGATTCGATTTTGTTAGGTCTAAAAGAGAAAGTTGATATGATGAGCGTAGACAAAAAACATGTTGTGTTAATGTTCGACGAAATGTCCATCAGGCCAGGGTCTATATTCTTGAAATTCACCCGAAAAAGTCGCCGATACCTTTCTAGTGAAATGCGTCATTTCAGTCAAAAATTTAAATTGCTTTCTACCAAAGTTACCGCGGTGACGTTTTTAGGTGAATTTCAAGAATACGGGCCCAGATCTAGAATACGATCGAGTAAATGATGAAATCGGTGGGTTTTCACAAATAAATAAGACAAGACCCGCGGCTATTGCGAAATATGTAACGATATTTTTGATTCGTGGACTTATGAAACAATTTAAATTCGTCAAATCTTATCAGGCAAGCGAAAATAATATTCAAGACAATGTTAGGGTGTTGTTAAATAATGGGCTTAATGTGGTGACGGTCGTTTGTGACCAAAGACCAAATAATCGGAAACGCTAAACATTGCTTAATGCTGGTAAAGAAACCCCTTTCTTCTACTATAACGAAAACAACATTTTTGCCTTATACAGCGCGCGCCTCACTTTATAAAATCCATAAGGAATATCTTTATAAGCGGCAGCCTACACACACCTGACGGAACTGTTTCCTGGAATGTTCTGATAGAATTATTTCAGACAGAAAAACCAAGAACCACTAAGTTGTGTCCAAAGCAAACAAATCGACATATTTACCCAAATCTTTTCGGAAAAATGCGAGTAAAACTTGCAACTCAAATTTTTAGTCGAAACTTTTGTTTTCGCCACTGCAAATTTCCTTGAAAAGGTCGATAAGCTTTTTAACAATTTAAACAGTAAAGTTATCTTTGACCTAAACCCATATCAGATCGCCCTAAAAATAGATAATCGGGTACATAAAAATCTTATTCTATGTTAGGTTACTTCTCTCAGGTTAAAACGACAAATAGGACTATCGTCTACAGTTTAAATAGAATAATCCAAACCATTAGTGGTGTTTTATCTTTGTTTGAATATTTAAAAGAACATAATTCTGGGATCGATTTTATCCTAACGGCTCGTTTAAACCAAGATCCCATAGAAAATTTATTTGGACTTGTGAGGTAAAGGGGTCGATCAATTTATTTTCGAATTTAATCATATCGTAGCGAAAATAGTGGCTATGCATTTTTTAGAAAACTTGGCATTGACCAATTGCGAAATGGATGCAGACCAAACGCCGATACCCGATATTTTGGCAGTTGATTGACGATCATATTTTAAAAAATTCCGGTAATGACATACATCAGTCTAACATTACAAGTGAAAATGAAGATTTTGAATTAATTATGGTAGAAGCAGATTCTGATTATGAGGACGAGTTTGACGACTCTTCCATACGATATTTTATTGGATTCGTTGCATTCAAACATTTAAAGAAAGCGAGAAGATATTTTAAAAGCTAAGAGTGAACGGTTTATCATTTATAAAAATTATAGTTATAATACTAACTTTGGTTCCCTTCATGCACCTAGTGATACTTTTTCCAAAGTATTAAAATTGCACATTGAAATTTTTTAAACTATTTTTAAATTGCAACCTCATATGGAAAATATCAAGAGTTACCTGAGGGATGTCTACGTGACACAAACAGTTCAAAAGGAAGAATTCAGATTTTGGTTTGACGAAAACAGCCCATGCTACCAGCATAATTTAGATCTTCAGGATTATATACTACAGATCTTGCTTAGAAAGCATTCAAAATGGAGTACTAAGAAGTTCACAGGGGCTATTAAATTAGCAAAAAATAAAAATTCTAATAAAAAAAAGCAACAAAAATCTAACAGCAACATCCAAAACTAAAAATTCTAACCGCTTAATCCAAGTAAAGCACAACAAATGAAGACCTTGTGAACCTTGCTTCAAACCTGAATTATTCAAAATTATTTTTTCTTGTTTTATAACTTAATTTTGTTTAACTATATATAATTCAATAAATAGAATTAAACATATTGTTGCATTCTAAAAATTATTGTTTTAGTTGCTCTATATATCGATACCATTTCACAAGTAATTATTTTAAAAGAATATTAAACTGTATTGGCTGAATCAACTGAAGGGAAAGTATAAAAACAAAAATTAAAACTTGGATATTTTATTATTCACACGGCACCTTATTCTAAGAGCAAGGTAAGAAAAAGTGCCGCCTATTTTTGAGTAAAGCTTACCCTTAATCAGCGGGAAAGCAGAGTTGTTTTTACAAAGCATAGAAATCTATAAACCGATTTGTAACCAGTTATAAAATAGCCTGAATATGGCCACTTTACTTGATTGGATAGGTACTGAATTTTTGTGAAAATGCTTTTTTTATAAGTTTCTCAATCAATAAACTAAAAGAAACTACATCCAAAAACAAACAAAATATGATGTCAACATTTATTTCTACACAGGTTTATGGCTTGGGAATTTATCTGTAATTGCCCTTGGTAGTTGTTTCCATATGATGCACTGTCTTTAAATTATTTCGCACAGCATGCTCACTACGCTCGGTTTTACGAGCTATAGCGCGGTTACAAAATCCCTCCATGGTAGACATCGATTTTTGCCCTTTATATGTATTTAAAATATTTTTTCTACCCATTTTAATTTTTAATCAGCTACTGAATGCTTATTTTGAAAGTCTTAAAACACAAATACTTAAACTTTACACCGAAATTTACTCACAAACACTTAAATTATGCAATGCTTCTATTCAAGTGAACCGATAAAGTGCGTTTAATATAAACTATACCAAAGCAACCTTGATTATACAAGCCATAATCTAAAAATCGAAGCTTTTATAAGGGAATTAGAAACGAGGAAAAAACCAAAATTTCCATAGTAAAACACATAAAACATATGGGAAATCACTTTTTTTCCGAAGACAAATTTGTAAATGAAAACGTTGCAATTTCTTAATTATGATTTCTGAAATATTTTCATAAATGTTTGAATTTCTACATATTATATAAATCTCGTTTAAGTAAATCGTTTTCATTTTCTTGGAAACATTGATTTATTTAAACCAAAATATAAAAAAAAGTTCATAACAACAGCTTTCTGGTCAAAATAAAAAAGAAAAGCTTACCACAAAACGTGTGCATTAAGTCAATATACATAGATGGCAGTGGGTAGTAAACATTTTGAAAAATCGTAGCAAAAATTGCGACTTGGAGAAATTTCAAGTTCAAAAATTGTAGGAAAAGCAAAAAATCCTCAAAATTTTAAGAACGTGTCATAATTTTGTGATTAAATAATTTTTTTTCGTATTTTTCTGTATAAATCTGAGACATCTAACGTACACTAGTAAAACTAAAGATAAATTTAGCAAGTATTATTTTAATTCGTCAGAGCCGACTATGATATATTTTTCAAAATGAAAGATCGAAAAATATATTTTAGAAATAATTTAATTTTAAAATTTCTGCAATTAATATTTACTTAATACCAATATACCCTTCTTGTATATTGCTGTTAAAGATATGTAGAACAATTTTGTATAAATATTTTGTAATATTTTTGCTGTTTTCATTGAAAAACTTGAAGCTAAAAAACACCGTTTTTACTATGGATTCCTATGGAAATCAGTGAAAAGTTATACCACTAAAAAAGCTTCTAAAAAATACGTCATAATGATTATGGCTCTATACTCTAGAAGGCTCTGACTATACTCCAAAAAACAAAGGAAAGTACAGTTTTATTGCTATGTTTAAATTTTTATTCATTAATGTTTTACCATAGACATTCATACTAGATTTCTCATACAAAAACTTCTGATACTTCCAATGTATCGTTGTGTTGTGTATTTTATAAGGCAATGATTTTAGAATGCGTTGCAAATATAATACGTATATGCAATACATCGATAATATTTGAATGGAAAATTTTTGTTCTTATTTTCTGTTTTTAGTCAAATGAGAGATCTATTATGATTGTCTATGGTTTTACTGAGCACTAATTTTCCTTTCTTCTCAATAAAAATATTTTCTTGGTTCTGCGAAAAATTACAGTAACATTTTCATTTAAAAGTAAAATTGCAAGTGCTTCTAATCAAGTGAACCGTAGTGTATATGGGTGCCGCTTGGTACAACTTTACAAAATGAAAATATCTCCCACAGGTTACAAGATAACAAAATTAACAATTTTCTGACTCTAGTACATATGTATATACACGATTATTAAATGAAATACATATTATATAAATTGCCATACAATCTCCTATAAACGCACATATCGAAACCTCATTTATATTATAACAATTTTTTCTATGTCTAACCTCGCTAATTGAACAAATTAATTTCAATTTTAGAAAGTACATAAATATTTTTTTTTTTTTTGTCTAACCTACACTAATTTTGATAATACACTGATTAGTAGCCATGAGTAATGAATGGCAAAGAGTAAAAAAAAAAAAAAATTCAAAATAATTGCTTGGGTGGTAAAATATGGCGATTCATCATAATTTTATATTTTCCTCCGCGTATTTATACCTACAGACGCACACACAGACGGAACCCAATTTTACATTTCATTTTCTTTTGCCGAAGTTTTCTTATACACATCATAACTCTCGTACTTCTCGCACACAGACCTCCCATTTTATGCACCGTAATGTAATTTTATATTTTACTTACTTAGGTCAAATTGGTTTCATTTATCGTAGATTAACTGGTTGTAATTTTGATGTATGTATATGTACAAAATGTTAAAAGTAAAGGGATATATTTCTGTTTTAAATTACGTAAAATATGAAAAATGAATTACGGATATGCGTGTCCAACTTTATTAAATTAATAATAAATAAAAATGTAAAACTGTTAATGATATCGCGTAAACTATCATGGGAAATCATTTTTTTTATGTACCTAAACTAAAGAATCTGCGAATTATCTAATTTCTTGCAGTTGTTTACAAAATAAAAATTACAAACCTCTAAATGCAATCAATTGAATAATTTTAACCCTTTCATCGGTATATTATACTGTATACCCGCTCGCTCTAATAAACCCAATCAATCGACTCTATATTAGAGAGAAATATTTTTAATAATTTTCCCGATCTACTAACATTTCAAGTCTCTTTTAATAATGGTTGAATCAATTTGATTCTTTGAATGTAACCCCTTTTCGATTTTTAATTGAAAACACTGTACGCATTGCGTATAATAACGGTTTATATTTTAAGACAAACAATTGTTAAGTATAGTGCTTTGGGGAACTGAAACTGCATAAACTGAAAAGAACATCGATGTTATGCGAATATTTCCCTTGAGGACGGTTATAATTGAGCTGTGTTAACGAAATTGAATGCCAAATTTATTTTCGTTTTATTTAATTTAATAAATTTGAAAATTACCGTAAAAAGGTTTACTAGACATCTGCTAATTAAAAGATGTGCGGACCCACAAACAATTCAGATGTTGTTCAGATGTACTCAAGGCTTAGATGATTGATTGAGGACCCTACAAAATATCTACCTTAATTACTCATATGATGTTCGCATATATTCTCTATGTCAGTTACCGTAAAAATATATCACATCATTAACGCATTGTTTTGTGTTAAGAAACAAACCATAAACTTTACTTTTTTATTGATGTGAAATGGAATTTAGCGATTTTTTACCATTGAAGGTTAAATGAAAGTTTTTTCAAATAGTCCTCGAGACGCTTTATATTGTAGGAATTCGCACTTGCAATGGATGGCTGTTCAACAAAAGTTCGTATATGAATGAATTGATGATATGCCTTTTACGATCATACCTCTCTTTTAATTTGTTCAATGCGCCTATATAATTGCCTTCCGTAACACTTATATGTCTCAACAAAACGGCTGCTTCTCCACGTATACTAATCCTTTAAGGTACTGAAATTTTTGTACTGGGCTCAATGAAGTTGACTCATGGATCGTGCTTGAGAATAAATCATAGAATGATTGGCATTCCATATATTCTCCCGAAAATGGTTGTATATTGATCTTGGGTAGTTTGATTTCATGACTGGCGCCTGCGTGGGTTACGTTGAACGACGTTTCGAATGCCAAATTGCCAGCGCTCATAGTTCTGGATTGAATCAATGTGTTTAACCTCGTAATAGCGGACATTAATGTTTCTACACGAGCCAAACGTGTTCTAAACTCCTCAATTGAGACCTCCTTGGTCTCAGTTTTAAGAAAGTTTATTGTGTTGGTGAGTCGACCCTTATTAGAAGATCGCTGTTTTTTATGCGACGCAAGTTCAGCCATGGTATAATCTAATTGGCACACGGTTTGATAACACTTAGGAAATAGTTCAAATTTGGGTTTGTAAAGTTGACAAAAATTCACGTGTAAATGGTTTTATCACAACTCACTAACTTCACAAAAAATGATTTTTATTAAATAAAAATGGCTACTTAACTGAAACACGTGCTGCAGCGTCCTTTTGAATTGGATACGATGTCCCTTGTTGAAAGCAGTGAAACAGGTTTCTCAAAAAGTCGCAAGCTTGATGTATATAATTAAATGTATTTGATTATGTAGATGCTCCACAATAGTGGCTGGTTTTCCTCATGTACGGGTTTCAATGTCTCCTTCAATTTTCAACAATGTCTTATAATTCTGCTCAAAATGGCCAGCACTTTGTTAAATTGCTCATCTACATTTGACATTTTGCTTACGTATGAAAATTCAAGGTTTTGTTTACAAAGTTGAAGAATTTAAGATAAGTCAATTTACTATTATTTAATATTACTAAATTAATAAATAATTTTCATTTTTCTTTTTAGATACAACAAATTATTACATACATAGATTTTTCAATTTAATATAAGGGAAGTAAGTTAAATTACAGGGTATATTCATTTTTTTTCCTTTCAGATGACGGGAACAAACAGTACTGCCCTACGTTTGATCTGAATTTATCCGGCTGCCTGGGTAGGTACAAAGTGTTTCAAAATGAATGCTCTTACGCTCTGGGTAATTGAGGCATATTGAATATCGCTGGTACAAATAAAAATTTTGTTTTCTGTACCGATAACTTATCTGAAAACGCTCGATAATCCCTTTGCTGTTTCAAAATTTGTAAAGGGCTGTAGATAATTAGATAATTTATATACATATTTTCTCTGTTCAAGTAATAGAATGACGATAATGTGGGTTCCCCACCCATTGTGGCATTGAGGACAATTATATTGCTGATTCTCTAGCAAAAGCTGGGGCTGGGTTTAAGTTTATCGGTCCCGAACCAGTTGCTTCCTTAAAAGCTGCACTATAAACTTTTTATTAGTGGACCTAACTTGAGGGTCACTAGAAGAATCAGTTGAGAGTCATCTCTCTCATTTTAAAGTACACTTTAAGAGCATGGGGCAAGTGAACAAGGTGATGACTGCATTCACTTCGTGTGCAGTTGTCCTGCTTTCAACGGAGTTAGATTGAAATTATTTGACTCTAGGTCTATTGCTGAAGTCCAGCCCTCTTCCTTGCCTTTTTAGGACGGAATCACTGGTTTGCACCATGAGCCCTTCGTGGCACTGAGTGCGGAACCTCGGTTGGTTTCAACAATTTTCTTGATAATAATAATACCTACAAAACACTGTTGTATATATTTGTAAACTTTGGTAATTACCCATATCGATCATTGATCAATTACTAGTGTATTCCATATTATTTGTTGCATCCTTGTTCGTAATTAGATTTGGTAATTAATTTTTAAGACACAGGAAACAACAAATTTATCATCCGAATACAGAACAATTATTAATCATCCTCTTAGTCTCTCTAAGACATAAATTGTGTGTGTATCATCTTTGTGTGGCAATAATTTTTTAAATATAGACAATTACAATCGTATATGTGTATATATGTATGATATGAAGTACATTATTGAAGGAAGATAATTTAAATACCAGAAAATGACCATAGCTCTGTGTACTCGCGTCATTAAAACACAAAGTCGAAAAAAAAAAATTGTATAGATTTGTATACAGCATATCAATGGCACCCAACTGGGTGTAATATTTTGTTATTTATACTCGTAGTTGTGAACTTATGGGAACCAATTTTTAATTTTAGTTTTACTTTTTCGTTACTACATAATTGTCTTCTAATCGTATTTGTAACACTTAAAAAATAAATGTGTAACTCAATAATATTACGCCTGTATTTGATTCCCGCTCCGACCTTATAGGTATATACCGTGTATACTATAATCTGCCCACTTACATGAGTAATGATATTTTTTCTCTCCCAACAAAGTTCATCATCAATTAGTATATGATCTTATATATACGTACAAATCACGAATACATATACAGATTTATTTTATGTAATATTTTACTTAAGCAGACAGCATGTCTTAAAATCATTTATCTTTTTCACTATAGAAAAATTTGTATTCGAACAGACCGAATGAACAGACGAAACCAAAAAATTCAATTAAAATAAATTTTTATTTTATAAAATTTTGTCAGATGACTGATTGATTTCATCAAAATTTGACTTTTATATCGAATTGATATTAATGAGGTCAATGTTTATACATAAACGTGTATACACGGTATTTTCATAAATTATAATTATTTGGTTGGTATCTATGTGATCCTATGTACCATGCTTATACATACTTCTTAAATACTTTCTTTCAAAATATATTTTTTTCATCTATTATTACCCAGAAGAATTAAACATTTTATAAAGACACAGTTGGTGATCAATATTGATCATATGTCATGATCGTGTCTGATTGAATATCAATATTTTATTTCTTTTGTACACATACTTATGTATATCGTTGTACTTAAGAAAATAAAAATAATCGACATCAACTCTGCGATACTGTAAGTACTCTGTGGTGCGGTGGGAACACATATAGGTTGATGTTCTTTGTCAATTTTGTTGATGCATCTCATACTGTGTTTGTGTGTGCCATGAACATTTTATTTTTCTTCTATTAACTGCGGTCATTTTACTCCTGGGAATATTATTAAACAAAACAAAAAAAAATTGTTAAATTCACTTTTACATTTCTCTTGTGTTGTAGGTATCTAAATTGTTGGTAGGTAATTGATAATAACATTAAATTATCACTTCTTGTTTACGTCAATGAAATGGGTGGGGCGTACATATTCGACGAGAGACCGTACCTATTACATTATTTGAAAGAATTTGTGTACATACATAATTAATTGATGGACATTTTTGAATGCGCCGCCATTGAGGAATGTGAAATGTTTAATATTTACATAAACTCACATGTATGTCCAGATCATACATTGTATATGCTCATGCAGATACGTAAACATACATAATATGTAATTGTAAGTTTTTGTGAAAGTAATCATAGACCGACAGCTTTTCTTTCACGATTTTCACCTCTGGATATCATGTTGATGAATGCTATAAACAATTCAATTTATAAAAGTTTAAAGGTTTCGTTGGAACGTGTACCACTACTTAAATTACTAAATAGCTAAATTTTAAATTTACATAATGTATATATGAGCGATGGATGCAAGAGTGCCTGCAATCGTGCCCCACATTTAGATCACTTAAATTTCAAACAAATTAATATTCAAATAAAAATAATGTTTGTTTGTTTGTTTTACACAATTTGGTTTGGACCACAGGGCACTCCCAACTCTTTGGCAGTTTACTTTTAGCGTCATCTTGTAACAAATGTAGAAGTATAGATAACATCAGAATTTAAGGATTCATTATTTATCCTTTGATATCAAGTACCTGCAGCATATTTGGTTAAATGATATCTCCAAACAGCCAATGAAGATTTATCATCTGTGATTGAAATTAAATAAAAATAGTCGCCCAAAATCGAAGTATAAGAACCGATGTAACAATAAAAATATAAAGGGCTGAAACCTCATTAGGTGGTCAGAATTACAATCTTCAAAATTAAGTCTACCCCTAAATCAATCCGAAACCGAATCTCTTAAGTCAGAAATCAGCTCAACCTCCAAAAACTTCATAACATCTATTTCATAACGGATTTTAGTGAAATTTGACATACGCGACAGAAATGGGATCCTAAAATGCTTTTTCAATAAACTTAATATCGAAAAGTTGGATGGAACTTGCCTATTGCCCAACCGATCATTATGAAATTTGGCATGTGCGTTGAAAATGAAATTTTAAAATGATTTTTGGATGAAATTCTGGAATATGGCCAATTAAGGTAGATTTTGGCTATTCATTAATCGATTATGATAAAATTCAAGATTTGCGATGGAAAGGTGATTCTAAAATGATTCTGCAAATTTCGAAACTCTACACTACCGTTAGTAGTTTTAATTCCTAAGCGCGTGTACACCACACGCTTCATTTTTTAAGCAAGGCCAAAGGTACGGGTTGGCGAGAAAAGTTTCTAGGCGAACTTGAATATTATTTAAAAGATATTCTCGATCTTTAAGCAATTGAAATAGACGTTTACGCTGCCTCAAAGAAACTTAAAAAGCTGCATGATTTATAGAAACCTCATCAGATAATAATTTAAAAGACATATTGTTCCTCACAACCTGTATTTTATTATGCTTCCACAACGTAAAAATGCACAAACTTGCAATTAAAAATAACACTCGCTTTCTTTCCACAACAAAATATGAAAACACTCGTTCAACGCAACCTTATAATTTATTTTCTGTGATTATATAATTATTGATTTATTTTATTCTTATCATGCGAAAATCTGCAGAGCGTAAAGATTGGAATTAAAAATGAACTTGTCGATGCCGCGATTACCAATGTCCCTTTTTCACACTAGTATTGTGATTAAATATACGAAACTTTACATGCACTGTACATCAATAGGTGTTGAGATCTGTAATTGTGATGCCAACGAGTATTTAGCTTGCTCGAATATTTCTACACATTTTGTGGGAAATTTAATTTTATTAAAAATCAACTGAACAAAAGCGCACAAATTTAGAGCTTTAAAAATCGAAAATCTGCAATTGTGCTCCGATTTCAATGATTGATACCTCTATCAATAGGTGTTGAGACCTGTAATTGTGATGCCAACGGGTATTTAGATTGCTAGAATATTTCTACACATTTTGTGGAAAATTTAATTTTATTAAAAATCAACTGAACAATAGCCCAAAAATTTAGAGCTTTAAAAATCGAAAATCTGCAATAGTGCTCCGATTTCAATGATTGATACCTCTATCAATAGGTGTTGAGACCTGTAATTGTAATGCCAACGGGTATTCAGATCGCTCGAATATTTCTACACATTTTAAAATTTAATTTTATTAAAAATCAACTGAACAATAGCCCACAAATTCAGAGCTTTAAAAATCGAAAATCTGCAATTGTGCTCCGATTTCAATGATTGATACCTCTATCAATAGGTGTTGAGACCTGTAATTGTGATGCCAACGAATATTTAGATTGCTCGAATATTTCTACACATTTTGTGGAAAATTTAGTTTTATTAAAAGTCAACTGAACAATAGCCCACAAATTCAGAGCTTTAAAAAGCGAAAATCTGCAGTTGTGCTCCGATTTCGATGATTGATACCTCTATCAATAGGTGTTGAGACCTGTAATTGTGATGCCAACGGGTATTTAGATTGCTCGAATATTTCTACACATTTTGTGGAAAATTTAGTTTTATTAAAAATCAACTGAACAATAGCCCACAAATTCAGAGCTTTAAAAAGCGAAAATCTGCAGTTGTGCTCCGATTTCGATGATTGATACCTCTATCAATAGGTGTTGGGACCTGTAATTGTGATGCCAACGGGTATTTAGATTGCTCGAATATTTCTACACATTTTATATTTTATAGACAATACAATTTAATTGAAAATCTGGGCCCAATAATTCAGAGCTAAAAAGACGTTTATAAATAAAGTTGACCGAAAATAAAAATCTATTATACAGATTACGGATTTACATTCCAGCGGCAAATAAAAAATGTAATGGTGTTCAGCCGAAAGTTTACAGGATACAAAGATTACAATAAAAATATTTGGCAATAGTCAATAGTCTTACGTGAAAAACTCAGAAAAATCCAATGAATATTTTAAATTGGTATGTAGAAACTTATCCTCTCTATTCAGTCTTTATGTGATTTATTAATAGCTACCGCTGGAAAAAAAATCTGTTACATTTTCCTGTGGCAAATCTGAGAAAATTCGATTTCCATTGTGTCAAATCAGCCTCTAAAGGGTTGTATCTGAGAATGCACTGCGTTTAAAAGATTCGTGAATAGCTGATGCTGGAAAAAAAATCAGTTTAAATTTCTCATGGGAACGCTTGGAAAATTCGATTTTCCAAAAATCATTAGTAATTTTGTTATAATTGGCCATTAGAGTGTTATGTTTGGGGATAAATTGCTATCGCTATGGAAAAAATTCAGTTCAATTTTCCCGTGGGATATTGCGGAAGATTTGATTTTCCAAAAATTATTAGATATTTTGCATAAAATTAGCCTCTAGTTATGTCTGGAGATGGATTGTTCATTAGTTATCGCTAAAAAAAATCAGGTCAGGTTTCCAAAATTGATAATACAGATTGTGTTATCCCAGCATAAAATTAAAAATAAAGTCATCAGTGCTTAGCCTAAAATTACTATGGATGCATGGCAACATTGAAGTATTGGCAAAATTCTTGCGTGGCATAACTTCTCGCTGCTATTTTCTCGTGGAAATTGTGGAAAACCCGTAAAAACCAAAAAATATTTAAAAATGGTTTAAAATCTTCCACTAGAGTGTTAGTTCTGGATATAAATTGCTGTGATGTGATTTGTTAATAGCTATCGCTGGACAAAAATTCAGTTCAAGCTTCTCGTGGGAAATTAGAAAAATTTGAACTGATTATTTTTTTTCAGCGACAAATTACATCAACGTAATCTATCTCATTCTCCAGACATAAAACTCTAGTGGAATATTTTTTTAGAGGTGCAGAGTTATATACATTTTCTTAGATAGCAATTTCCGTAACTAAACAAAAATAAGAAATTACCCGATTTATACTTTATATATGGGTTTTGAACCCAGATTCAAGTTCAATTAAGCTCCAACAGTTCAAATACTATAGATTGAAGCTGAAATAAAATTGGAGAAGAATGTTATATTCCCCAAAAGGTATATCTACATTCTCTGCCATGAACAGTTCACGTTCAAACAGCCACCCATTACCGGTTTTAAACTATTGTTTGGATCTTTCGTACTCCAGCATACAATACAATTCAATACTTAGTCATGAACTTGTTTTGCTATTTTCTTCCAGAAATAGAGACCTCTTATAGAAGATCTATAGATTTTGCGGCACCATTGTGGGAAACCATTGGTTTAAAGAATTTGGAACCCACAAATTCCTTACTGGAAAGTCGGTTAACTTTTTCTTTTGGCTCTATTCGCAAATAGATTCGATATCGGTATAGTAAGTGATTTACTCACTTTGTTTAGAACAATTTAAATTTTTGTCTTATACCGAAATACGATGTGGTTGGTTACTTACGTAATACGCCATACGCAGCAGCATAAATATAACTGAACACACCTACAATTCTGTACATAATAAACAATCTACCGCCATGCTAGATATCATATGTCATCACCAGATAATCGGGGTCGAATAATTTTCAATATCATATTATACACTCGGTATACGTATGACCTTCAATCATCACATACTTTATGTACAAGCATATATGCAATTTATGATTATAAGCTTAAGATAATAAAAAATAAAAAAAACTAATTTTAAATTAACAAATTAGAAAAAATAAAAACAAAACGAAAATAATTTATAAATAAATTAAAGATTCTTAGGTTTTGATTAGAATAGTAATAATTTAATTTTTTATTTTTATTTTTATATTTCTGCAATATTATAGAGAAGAGGTAGGTGATGAATTTTATGGTGAATTGTAAATTGAACGCGCGCTTAGATAAAAATCATTTATGTGATTTATGTATTTTATTGCACTATGACATTTTGACGTTTTTGTTGATTTTATCGCACAAATTACTAGTTACTTACAATACAAATTGTTTTATTATAAAAATATCGAAGGGATATGAATTTTAGCTATTAAGTAATATGGTTTCAATTTCTTCAATTTCTAAACCAGGTGTGTTCCTGTTAAACTAAAATTTTTAATATAACTACGCAGGAACATCCTGAAAATTTTATATCATGTTTTGTGTCATTTCACGTATACAAACAAAAATATGCGCTAATTATTGATTGATTTCGATTTTATCTGCCGGCATCTCATAATTTCCTCAATTTTCTGTTTTATTCTTTCTACTCGCCTTAATGTCTTACCATTAGTCTTGTTATAAAAACATAAACATAAAAACAACAGCAACAACCGCAATCATAAACTAAAACAAATCATTCATTTCCTTCCTTGAAGCGAGGCAAATAAAAAACAACAACAAACAATTTGTATATACACTCAGTAACTCACTTTGTTGTCCTTTAATTGATTTCACATAGTATTCGTATGTCATTCACTCATTCCACATTTGATAGTTAACTCAAAATTTTTTTTTATCGATCAATCGATTTATATAGGGAACAACATATGCGATGGTCATGTTTGATTAATTTCCTATCAATTAGCACAAAAATGAACAACCTTTTAGAAATTCTGCACGCATCTTGTACGTCTCTAATAAGACAGGATTGAGACAAAATTATCTCAACAATTTCGGAAAATTAAGATGAAAAATCACTCAAGATTTTTTTGTTTTTTTTGTGTTATTCAATTTACCAGAGATACATATAATATATCTAGTATAATATCCAGTTCTTTCAACCCTTTATATTCACATTTTCCATCGTCATCATCGTCTTGTTTTCTCGATAACAACCTTATTGAATTTTCCTTGTTTGGTTTTTAATTTCATTTTCTATTATTACTGTTATTATTGATTGCTATTGAATTTCAAGCGAACATTATTCTGTATAGAAATTGCCCTAAAGGGTGTCACGTAAAACAATTGTTTATCGAAGTAATATAAAAAAAAAATTGTTGTGTACAATCAACTCTTTACGTTTTAAACATAAATAATATTCTCAAATGTCAAATTTTTTTTTGTTGTTGTTGCCTTTTTTCTATTTGTACATAAATATGTATGTATATAGCCGTAGTTTAGCGAAAAGTACAAAATGAAAATGATATAATTGAATCTGCAAGACATTTTCGTTTAAAAATGAAATATTTTTCTCCCAGTATAGCTCATAGTTTGTAAGTTGATTATAAATAATCGTTAGACCTGTAATTTATGACAATCGAGAATGTATTTATGCGGTATATGATATACAGGCGATAGTATTACGATTTATAAAAACGATTTGTTTGCTGCAGGAAATATTCATAAATAACCACCGTAGATTATGGGGCGAGTTTTAAACGCGACATCTGGATCAAACTTTCTAAATTATCATACTTTGGTATGCATTCAAGCCTTTTTTGAAAAATGGAATTTTTGCTAAATCTAAAAATGTGAATTTGTTTTAGTATATCGGTGATAAGATACCCTTCAATTTTGAATGTGAAAGGTTATTACAGGCTACTTTGTTCGGAAATTTAACTAAGAACTAAATGTAGGCCATGGTCTACATGGCGAGAATCACCACATATTAAAATTGAACGACCCTCTTAGCTCTAAGAGAACTTCCAAAATATTTTTGATATTGTGACCAATATTCACAAAAAATTTCGAATATACCCGAAAACTCTGAATAAACTTAGAATCATTAAGAATATCGATTAAATTCAAGCCCATTAATTTAGGATAATCTAAAAACCATAAAATCCCGAATTGTGAGAATCTCATCCAACGGTGGCTCGACAATATTTCTACAAGCTCGGCTTAAACATTTTCTTTTCTATGGCTTTCAATTTCGCGAAATCTTTTATTTAATATTTTATATCGATGCTGCTGCCAAAGTTGCTAACCCTGTGAGTCAATCGCAAAATTCCAGTAGAGCTTTTGTGGTGTGGTATTACTTTGAAATGTCTGCAAAATGATTTAAGCGAATAATCCAATTTTGCGCCTACATCAACCGGTTATTTCATCTATAAGGTGCAGCCACTCTTGACACATATATAAGATCAATAACCCCATGCATGCTGCTTAATTCAACTTCAAGTGAATTCGAGTGCCGGTTGTACTCTATAATTATATACGAACAATAAATTTCATACTGTTGCTTTTCCTTTTTATCCCATCGGATTGCTTTCTGTAGTTGCAAGGTGGTGGTTTTGCTAGAAATAAATGAAAGAGAAGTTTGTCTGGATATGAAAATCAATAAGATTCTTTCGGCTTTTTATAGACAAAATATATTAACAATAATGGCATTCACAACATTTTTCGATTGGGTAATCAGAAAAAATACAGAGGCCAATCATTTATAATATACATATCTACCAAAACAGTAGAAATATCAAAATTCCCCACGTACTTTAACCCAAGAGTAATACAAAGTATATTAACCCTGAAGAAAAAATGGAAACTCTCCTTGAGTTCTCTATGTGGTAGTTTGGTTTCGTACTGAAAGGGTGAGGGTTTTCCTTGAGTTTTTGATTTAGTGAATATAATTCGCTAGATCAGTACGTTCTTACCACATACTTTATGTATGAAGTGAGAATTGTGTTTTGTAGTTTGGTCATAGCTACCTGAAGAGTAGACCGAACTGAAAAATTTAGTCTACGAAACCAAACTACCACATAAAGAACTCAAGGAGGGTTCTAAATTTTTGTTTAGGATTAATACACTTTGTACGACTGGACGGATTTTGATATTTTTACTGTTTTGGTAGAAATATTATAAATGATTGGTCGCTTAATTTTTTCTGATTACCCAATCGAAAAATGTTGTGAATGCCATTATTGTTAATATATTTTGTCTATAAAATCCCGAAAGATTCTTATTGATTGAAAACTGACGAAATATCGATTCCATAAGCATTTTCCACATACTCCTCAGAGTATCCTCGTTAAACTTTCTTCCCACTTAAGGCAGCATCACTCGATAGCTTACAATCCGCCCCACGATTTGAATGGACAGTTCCCAGACTAAAAAATTCCTCTGCTGTTTAGGTATGTTAACAGGCCCATGGACGATGCTCCAAGAGAAGAGCTTGAAATCCCATTTGTGCGGCTTGTTTGACATACCTTGACGCAGAATAGTTCCTGTCATTTTAGTTGCGCACAACGGATCGGCTAATCATTTTTTCTATGCTAAGGATCTAAGCGGAATAAAGTAAAACAAGAATTTAATTGTTTCAATTGTTAGACCGAGATATTTGAAAGATTGAACGAATTCAATTTTAAAACAATCGTCAATACAAGCGAAGCTTGATCACAATTCACATCATTAATTTTGAAAAACATACCCTTGGTATTAGTGCTCAACAACATAGAATGAGCAATATACCACTTGAACGAAAAGGTTGCTTATAGAGAAACACTAAGTCGTCAGCAAAAGCTATCAACTCTTGCGGAACGCCATCGTTAATGGTTATACCTTGACTCCAAGCATATTAATTTTAACAACCTGAGATCGCTCGTTTTCAAAACCACTGCAAAACAAACACCACATAAACCATCATAGGAAAGTTTTTTTAGTAAGACATATTATGATTCACCATATCGAATGCTTTTGTTAAATCTATAAAAATAGAGCCATCCGATTCTCTCTGATCCAGACCTTTGTTTAAAAAATTTGTAAACTCTAATAAAGCGTTTTCAATACCTCTAAACTTCCTAAAACCGTAATGTATAAAACTAGTGCTCATTAAAAATTTAGTAACTCTTAAATGTACTAGCGTTTCTATAATTTTACCAAATACGAAGAGCAATGAAATTAGTTTGTGATTAACAATATTTTTTTATCGCCTTTTTTGAATATTGGAATAACAACTGCTTCTTTTAGCCTGGAAGGAAAAATACCCCAAAAAGTATTAGCCGTAATGCAGATATAGTCCCTAGAAGCAAAGATAATATTGAAGAACAGCAAAATCAAAACCTTTTGACGAATTTGAATGAAAAACAAACCTACTTTCATTTAAAACAAATAAATAATTACAAGCAAAATCGTTATTTCTGTGGAGGCTTTATCTTAAGTTATTATTATACACTGAAATGAACAATAACTAGTGCGCAGGAAAAATTGGAACAAATAAAAACGAAAATTGGGTGCTGTTACGTCGAAAATTGTTGTCACAGTATAGTGAGATTTATGAAACATCAGGTAGAAAAACATCTAAGGTTTTCTTGAACAATAAGGAAGATCGTCTAAGAGCTCGGTTACTATGATATCAGGAACTATATTTTCCATTCCTTTTACTTGGATTAGTATTCTCCAAGTAAATGATAAGGTTGTAGCTTTAAGCTTGATCTTGCTAGACATCCGCTGAGACCTTTCTGGCTCTTAACTCATTTTAGCCTGGCGTGGTCCATTAAAATTACGAATTTGTGATTTTCGTAATCAGCGGGAACAGGTTGCGGCCGTAAGGCATTCCAAATCGGTAATTGGTAATTCTTTTACGAAAATACGATCATGGAATCTATGAGAAACCACATTGTGCATAAATCTGCAGAATCTCTGAGATGCGTTGCAAAGTCTAAATGACTTTAAAATGGTATAATGGTATAATCCCGAAGGCATCTTTTAAATCTATATACTGCTAATAAATTTTGTGGCTTGCAGTCTACCAAATAATATTTTTTTCAGTGGAAAAGGATACGCGGCATTCTTAGCAATTGCGCTTATTTTGCTAGGGTCTAAGCATAATCGGGATTTGCCAGTAGCTTTCCGAACAATAAACACCTGAGAACCCCAAACACTGTAGTTTCCTCGATTACGCCTAGCTCCAGCATTCTATCTAACTCTGCATAAACCAATTTTAGAATAGCTGGCGATGGCCGCTGCTTGATTTGTGAAATTTCACTGACATCAATCACAGGCCCTTCGAAGGTTGTTTTGCCTAACACGAGACTCTCTGATGACGAAAACATGGGTTATATTTCATCCAGTGTTTTTTATATAGGAAATATATTAGTATCTGATCCAACTGATAGACTAGACATTTTCTAGTTCCAAGATGAGGTCAAATATTTAAATAAAAAAAACTGACGCCAACATTGCATCGAAGCCGCACAACTCCTGTTCCTACGCACTTACCTCTTGGATGAAAGATTTCACTCTCCATTCGCTTTATTTATATTTCTCAGCAAATCTTGAAGCAGCACTTGTTGTTATATCTGAACGAAAATTTTTAATAACACAAGCTTAAACAACACAATTACTGTAAATCTTTGTTAAATTACCCCTCGCCCCGAAAAGCTTCCAAAGTCTCACAAACAAAACCAAATCCAATATTGAATTTCTGATATTGAATTGAATCTCAATCGATTTGATATTATTACACCATATCAAAATCACATCGCTATTAAGATCTCTTCCACTTCATTTCACCGTAGTTTAGATTTCAAAAGTTTTTTTTTTTAATATTTGTGTGTTATATTTAAATCAATCGAAAATCCATTAAGAAATCATGGTTGGTAGGTAGGTAGCTAAAATGTATAAAAAGATTTAATTACAAAAAAAAAAATCTTTACAATATTGACAATCCGACAGTAGAAAAAAACGATTTTAAGCAAAGTTACTGAAATCTCTGAAATATTTTTTTGTGATGGATAAATAATGAGATCGGCGCGGTAACTATGAACGACTCGCAACCAACCAACCAACCAACCAAACACAAAATTTTATAATAATGATCGTATTATTCGTGATCATCGTCAATCACTATTGTTTGCAGCGGTGAATGAAGTTCAACTTTAGTTTTTTGTTGTTATAAGTAAAGTAAGTTTTAATAACAATGTAAGTATTAAGAATTTTTTAAGACGTCGACGACGCGAACGGTGCGGATTCAATACAGTAAGTTGTTAAGTTCGATTTGGTCTTTTATTTATGAATTATTATTTCATTTTTAATAACACAACACTACTGCTTAATTTGAAAACGTCTTATTTGGTGCGGGGATCTATGAATGTCATAATAGATTAACTTTTGTGTTGTGTGCGCGCTGTTTTCGTTCGCTCGTTCGGTCGAGACATAAAAACAGAGACATTTTGATTTTAGATTTTTTTTTTATATAAAGATGAATGACAAAATAATTTTGATTAATTACAACATTTCGTATGGTTAATTTTGAGATTTTTTTTTTGTATGTACATATTTGAAACCGTCTTATTGTTAGCGCAGATTAAACCACGAAAAAATTACGTTTTTTGTGAACTTTTAATCCATAATACGTATATATGTCTATGATTATTCCGAGTTGTGGAGTTTAACGTGCTGTGAGGTTTTAATTGTTGTTTAGGATTTTTTTTTTTGGTTAAATTTGACACAAGGTAGTATTGTGATCGTATATCGCTTTACATCAAAGTAAGTCATTATGGTTTAGAGCGTCTTTGTGATTATAAAGTAACGAGTTCTATTTACGTTTTAATTATAATTTGGAATCTTAATAATTTTAAGGTTGATTAAAATCTTGATTGTTTGATATTTTATGAAGTGAGATTTTTATTGTTTTGGGTGTGGTCCAAACTTTTATTTTATACAGCACGGATATAATAACACAATTCATTTATATGCGATAGGTCAAGGGAAATTCTTTGTCTACTAACCAATCTTAACTGAATATAATATCAATATAGATATTAATTTCGGCTATGTTCAGCACAGTTAACAGGAATTCACCATAAACAACAATAAATTGCTAAATTGTATAAGACTTAAGATAAAAAGCATAAGGGTGAAGAACTGCACATTTAACTTGTTCGATAGTGTAAACGTTAACAAAAACCAGCCCATGCTTAAGGTAAACTATTGTAATGTAATTTTAATCCGCTTTGACGAATATAAAAATTTCAAATTTCAATCGAAATATGAACATTTTTCAAAAAATTGTGTTTTTTGTAATAATTATTCACATACTAAAATAGAAAACCCCCACCCGCTTAGTATTAGACCCTTCAGGTAAGGATGACATTAAAACGTGTCACAGTTGAGTTTCTTACTAAAGTCGATAACTCGTCACAGCCGCTTTCACAAATTAGCAATCGAGCTAGAATCCTAGATCGCCTAAATTGTATAACGGCGATTTTAAATTGCTTAAAATGTCAATATCTACCGAAAAAAAAAATGAAAAGAAAAAGCTTTTAAAGACTTAGGCTTTTTATATAATTTGTTTACGAATTTTTACGTGGGCAATTATTTTATCTTCCCCCCCCCCCCCCCCCCGTCTCCTATCTGATCAAAGTAAAAAAAATGTTAAATTTTATGTAATTATTCTTTTTAAATAAGGTTTTGATTTTTTTATGAAACACCCCTCACTCCACTGACCAATAAGAAGATTGAATAAGTAATTTTTTTGAAGAAATACGGGCCATCATACAATTACACAGGCTTGGAAGTTCTTATACAGTTGGTATTGGGATAAAGGTTAGCGAAACAAAACAGAGGAGATCCGATTTATAACAACAATTTATTTCCAGAGATATCGTAACTCAAAAGAGAAACTTTTACTGAGAAGAGGTAGGAATACAACATTGCATCAGACCTTTGTCACCTATTGCACAAGTCATCGTAAAAATTTTTAAATCGTTTACGGTGCTATGAGCAATGGCTAAAGTGTTTGGAGATTTATAGTGGTGCAATCTAAATTTGAATGAAACAACTGATATTTTTTCAAATTTTTCACGTGAAAGTGCATATCGATCGGCCAAATCTTGAGCAAAAAAAATGTATTTCGCTAGCTAAATTCTACGCCAGCTCGAGCTGCGTACTTCCTTCCTTCCTGCCGCTGGCACTACATTCCATGAATGGCCGCCTCAACGATGATCTATCTATAGCCTGCTGCTATCCTCGATGAAATGTCTACATAAACAGAGTTTTTTTCAGTGATCAGTGATCCTACATAAACTCTTTTACTCTCTCGCACTGTGTATCTTCTGAAATTAATTTCCGTATGCCAACCTGCCCCTCGATATTTATACTTTCGGCTGAAAACTTTCAGCTAACTTTAATAGTGATTGAACAATTAAAATTAAAGAACAGTTAAGGGGCTGTTCACAAATTAAGTAACGCAATTTTTCCCGTTTTTTTAACCCCCCTCCCCCAGAAGAATAACGTAACAAAAGTTAAAACAATTTTTAAATATTTTTTAAATAAATTTTTTATTCAAATAAAAAAAAACAAAATTCATTATAACTTTAAAATAAAAAAGGAAAATAATAAATAACTACCCGATTTTCCAGTTGAAAGCGAAAATGTAGGGATCAGACTAAACATTGGCCAATATTTAAGTCCTAGAGATGCTTTTGATAACTTATTTAGTAAAGAAATAATTGAAAATGTTTATTTTTTGCGTACTTAATGTAGAAGATGGTAGAAGTTATCTCGAAAACAGTAAAGTTTATTTAATCACTAGACCTAGCGTGTACTGCGGAAAGAAAAATCAGTTACAGTTAATTATTATGATGCTTCATTGAATGGATCTCTTTAGGTTAATTTATCAAATTAATAAAAATTTATTATCCAGAAAAATTATGTAACTTTTTGGTAAAAAAGAAGAAATTGTTTGGTTACGTAACATTTTGAAAAACACCCCCGCTCCCCATCGTAACAAATCGTAACGAAATTTTCAATGCCCCCCCCCCTCCCCTAAGGCCGTTACGTAATTTGTGAACAGCACCTAATATTTTATATTTCCAATTATCTGCGCAAAAAATCGTTGCGACTCAAATAACTCAAATGTCACCCCCTGCAGACCGTAAGATGATTTATTAGGAGTAAAAAATGATTGCTGAATGATCATTTACAGATTATTCACTGACTACGCAATGCATATCTCTCACAATTCATTCATTGTTCAATCATTATTCCCTAAATTGCGCTGATTATTACACATTCATCAGTCATACTCCACTAATCATGCGACCAACACCCATTGCTCATTACTCATTGTCAGTGAATAAACAGGTAACTTATCTTTCACCTTCTCATCTTTGATTAATAAGTACATTAGAAGGAATAATCAATGAATAATGACTAGATAGATAATCAGTGAGCACTGAGTAAAAAATGAGCGAAAATTTAATTAATCGGTGAATAAAGTATTAGCCAGTAAACAAATAATGAACAATAAGTGAATATCAACAATGAATAATGAATGAACAATGATTGAATAATTGATTGACTGATTGATTGAAGTGTACGAGGCACGACCAAGCATTAAGAAAGTCTCTGGCAGGAAGCTGGGCTCGCTCTTGCATGTAAGTTAGGTGAGGAAATGAAAGGAAATGAGAGAATCGACCCTACTAGCATAACATGGTTCTAAACTACGTTAAACATAAGCTACATTCTGAAAATTGATATTTTGTTTCCATTCGTTGAATTGCTCCCCTGTTTATAATTGCTTCTTGTAACATAAATTTAGCCATGTGTAGGGGAAGATTTCATGCCTGGTTTCACACAGCTCAAACCACTCGGCAGTTCATGGATGAGGTTGAACTCGGGGCGATGAGGTGGCGAGCTCTCAGTTCAGACATGAATCCAATTGATCATTTATGGGTTAAACTAAAACGGAGGGTCCGAGCCGTTTTAAAAAAAATCGCCTTTCTGTGAGCGCTGAAGGTTTCAGTCAATTTAGTTGCTCGGAAGTACTGCCTCATATATATATACATATATGAGCCAATTTTTGTTAACACAAAAATGGTTAATGTTTTTTAGGGTGTGTTTGAGCACATATTGAAGCCTATCATTTCTAGTTTCTGAACCAGTGTATCAGTTTTTGAAAACGCATGCCGGCAAACCTATATGGCGGCTACAAGGTGACGTCCACCCCTGATATTGCAGTCTTATCAAGATTACGATCGCCCAAGTCAAACTAAAATTAAAGGAAAAGCTTAACACTATGTATTTTTGGCCGCTGATTACGAATCCAACATCAGTTTTGACCAAAAATGTTTTGTGTCATTCATAACCTCAAAAATCTTCAGAAAACCCAGGTTTTTATGTTAAACGAGGCCACATGATTGAATCTGAATTAGAATAAGCCATTTTCATGATTTGATGATGATTTGAGCGATCATTAGGCACAAAAAACTGCATTTTGCAAATTTTTTAAGGTTAGGAACGACGTGGTGCGGTTTGCGCCACAAATAAGAATAGATGTAGATCTAGCAAATAAAAATACAAGAAGATAAGCCGTACAAAAGTAAGTAGTAGTTAAGTATACAAAAATGCGTTTTTAAGAGGTTTTCAGAGGTTAGGGACGATACAAAGGGTGTTCAGCTAAAAGTGACGTTGAATTCGTATTCAGCGACCAAAAATACAAACAGGTAAATTTACCTCATAATTATATTATGATTTGAGCCTCGTTTAATACAAAAAACTGGGTTTTCTGAAGTTTTTTGAGGTTATGAACGACACGACAAGTATTTCTAGCCAAAAGTGATGTTGGATTCGTAATCAGCGGCAAAAATACATAGTGTTAAGCTTTTACTATAATTTTAGCTTGACTTGAGTGATCGTAATCTTGTTAAGACTGCAAACTTAGGGGAGGACGTCGTCTTGCAGCCGCCATATTGGTCCGCTGTCATGCGTTTTCAAAAACTGACACACTGCTTTACTGCTTCAGAAACTAGAAATGATAGGCTTCAATTTGTGCCCAAACATACCCTAAAAAACATTAACCATTTTTGGGCAGGGGAGGGTCTCTCGTTGCCATAGAATGCCTCATACATATGTTTATGGGGCATTCTCTGTCAAATCGGCACCCTCCCTGCACATTACATTTTTTGAGATAAATAAACTTTTTTGGGCTTAAAATTTTGCTTATAGAATGTCTACTTTTTAATGCCGTATGGCGTTTTTATGGCCTCCTTTAATTTTCAAAATGGCGGATCATATCTGCTAAGGAATTCTTATATTTTTAATAAAATTGTTATAAAAACGTAATTTTAACTCTGTTAATTTACTCAAAAGTGTTTTTGGTGTCATAAATTACAGATTTTTTATTATTTTTTTACAATTCCGAGATGGCGAATCCAAGATGGCCGCCAAAATTGGCAATCGGGTTTTCGGGGTCGGTGATCATTAATTTAGGGTCAGAATTTGAAAATTCATAAAAATGTCAATTTTTCAACGTTTCAAACATGATCCTGGGGGGTTTTCTGGGTCGCTGATCACGAATATGAGGTAAACATTTAAAAATTCTCCCAAAAAATTACCAGATTCTCTGGTAGTTTTTTGAGAGAATTTTTAAATTTTGACCTCTGATTCGTGATCAGCGACACCGAAAACCCTCTAGATTATGTTTTAATCGATTTTCATAACCGTTGAAAAATTGACCTTTTATGGCGGCCATCTATCTTTCAAATTCTAATCCTAAATTAATGATGAAATGAAAATTAGCCTTCCTTCGATATTCGACCACCATCTTGTGTCCGCCATTTTGCATATTGAAATTCTGACTTCAAATTCGTGATCGCAGCGACCCCGAGAACCTTCTAGGACATGTTTCTAACGATCTTTATGAACGTCGAAAAATTTGCCAATTTTTGCGGCCATCTTAGATCCGCCATCTTGGAATTGAAAAAATAAAATAAAAAATATGTAATCTATGGCACCAAAAACACTTTTGAGTAAATTAACAGAGTTAAAGTTGCGTTTTTAAATCAATTTTATTAAAAATTAAATATGTACTTGCTTAGCAGATATATGGTTCGCTATTTTGAAAATTCAAGGACACCATGCCATACGGCATTAAAAAGTAGACATTCTAAGCAAAATTTTAAGCCCAAAAAGTTTATTTATCTCAAAAAATGAAATATGCAGGGGCGACGCTGATTTGGCAGAGAATGCCCCATATGTGCAAAAAGTTTACGAAAAGAAAAACAATTTAGTAGATTACAAAATAGTAGATTACATAACGAGGCGGTGTATAATCTACTTAATATAGAGACGGTGGTCCTTCTAACGTTTGCAATTTAATTTGGTTCTAAATTCAAAGACGAATGAATATTTTTCAGAGTGGTTTGTTTTATTGTATCTAGTACATTGCCATGAAGTATAGAAACACAATTTCATTCATATGACTTCCACGGTTGGCTTTACAGTACCGTATTCTATCTACCCAATTTTTCAAAACATTTTCGATTGTATATGGGCTCCTATCTCATCAATAGCAATTGCGCTGTAAATGCACGTGCTCGTGTTGGATTTTCTAATAACAATCCAGTTTCACGAATTCGCTTCCCAAATTGATTCACAAATTGCCTTGTAGGCCTTCATTTCTACTAAATTTTCCAAGTAAATTTTTTACAGTTTGGATAGACGACTCACCACTTTGAAAGTAAGTTTCAATATTTTCCAATTTTGTGCAATCGTAAAGTAAAATAAATAAATGTACCGGGGATAGGTTCATTTTAAGAACGAATATTTTAATGAAAAGGCTGTATGTGTCAGAAATAAGACCTAAGATAGTATTCATTTGTTTGAGTTTTCCAATATACCTTACAGCCAAGTCAAAGCAGCACAAATAAATTTCTCAACACGTCGTGTTAATGTTTCAATTAAACGCTCGCCTGTGATTACAATCTCCTAGTTTTAAGTAAATACAAACACACGTCTCATACAAAAACTAAAAATTTAATGATATTAAATTATCTTTCATATCCATTACTTCCAAATCCGATTCTCATTTTTTTTACTTAACAGCACACCAAAGAAAATTAAAAAAAAAAAAAATCGCCGTAAGCATTTCAATTACGAATGAATTAATAGATTGTAATTACATTTAAATTACTTTGTTGTAAATACATAAATACTCGCGCGTTATAATAAGGACATTATGAATGATCCAGCAGCTTCATACTTAAACGATATTAATTAAATAATTTAGCTACACAAATTAAATTGTTTAATTATTTATTGCTTGGTCACTATATAGATATATGTAACAGATTAACGTTTAAGAGGTGCCGCCACGCTGTACGTATGGAATAGGTCATTCTTGAATGTCATTGTAAATAAATTTCCTGTCTAAAAATGATCTCGTATATATATTGACCATCTTTGGTATAATTTAAAATTTGAAGATGATACATATATAGATTTCAATCTTCATCATTGTGTGTCTTCAAATTACTTTTATTTCTTAACTATATACTTTGTGTGAGTGAAATCAATAATAACAGGAACAGCAAAATGTTGTAATTTATATTTAGTTTTATGAAAATGGTAACCATCTGACACTAAAAATAAATTTAACATCATCAACCTTAAAATCCATCTTACTTATAGCATAGCGTTTCTATTGAAATTACAAACGAAAAACAAAAGACTGTTATAAGAAAAATGTAACAGCCTGTCTTGTCTCTTTATGTATTCCCTTTTTTGCCAAAGTAAACTTCACAAAATAAGCAGAAGAAACGAAAAAAATGATAAAAAATCGGTAATGATTTTACTCCGCCTACCCGTTTAAGAAATTACGTGATTTCATTGTTTCCCATCACAGTCTTAAATTGTTTCTTAATTTTTTTTTTTGTTTTGTTTAATAATGACGGTTGATTTTTAGTTTTGATTTCTTGTATATACCATGTACTACATTGAGGAGATATCAGGAGTGGACGACGATGACGAAGAAGAACACAGATTATAATGACTCTAAAAAAATTGAAAATCTTAAGACAAAACAAAACGATAAAGGATGACAATGAAATATAGTTTTTAAGTGGATATGGCCAAAATAAGAGGATGATAAATAATGGACCAGATGCGAACGGTAATTTTTAATTTTCTAGTTTTGTTGTTTTTTTGGGGCGTTTAAATTGACCTGCCTTAGATATTCGATCAACAACTGATATTTAATAATTTTGCTGAATCGCTCTTTCGGGTCGCGCAATGTCTATTTTGATATGGGAGTAAAACAAATTTCTATCCTAATAGTCCTCATAGACTACAGACGATGTTCAGTGTCTGGAAGAGTACCTATACAACTGAAGCAGGTGGAGATTGCCCAGCCCACAAAATTAAATGATTATTATTTACCCCTCCACGCCATTCTGAGAGAGAAAAGCACGACTACCAAGATGAGAGTAGTATTTGATGGTTCAGCGAAAACGCCAAATGGAATTTCGTTAAACGATGAGTTGACACTGTGTGCTACGGTGCAGTTAAGTTTGGTGGAGATGGTATCAAACAATTATTTGGAGGAAAAATCGCTTAGATGCCCTTAATACGTACCAATTAAGCACTGTAACATATATGGAACGGCTTGTGCTCCATATTTGGCTACACAAACTTTAATGCAACACGCATCAGATTACATGGCATAGTATCACAAGGCAGCTGAAGTGATGAAATATGACTTTTATGTTGATGATCTGTTGTCTGGAGCTGATAGCATAGAAGAGGTAGCTACAACTTGCCACGAGTGGGATGACGAGTTACCAACTTCTATTGGAGAAGAATATATTTCGATCAGAGCAAGTATGATCAAACTTGAAGAGATCAGAATAGTTAGATGGTTCTGTACTCATGGTCAAGAAGTTGAACTCCATAGATTTGCAGACGCCTCTGATCAATGCTTATGCTGCAGTTCTCTATAGTAGAGTGAAAACTGAAACGGGTTTCATGGTGAACATTGTTCACAATTATTTTGAACAATTAGTATTCCATATGCCTCGAGCTTTGTGGTGCTGCCTTAGTCACAAAACTGATGATATTATTATTAGAACCGTTAGGCAACAACAATACAATTAAATATTATCTGTGGACTGACTCAACTATAGTCCTGAATTGAATAGATTGCTTCCAGATCGTTACCCTCTTGTCAATCGGTTGTTAGAAGCAGAACGATGCTTAAGTTTTCAAGTGGTTTAAAATGAGACGTTTACTAAAAATAAGCGACGGCAAAGTGAGCTCCATTATCCACTGACGCTGTTCATTTCGTACTTAGTGCCGTGCAATACAATGTTTTCAGGACAAAGATAGATGCGCTTCTTAGTCGTAAACAAATATGCAACAAATCAAAACTAATTTCTTTGTTTCCATTTGTAGATAAAACTGGATTGCTGAAAGTAGGAGGGAGGTTACAAAATGCAGATGTACCATATGAAGTAAAACATCCAATAATCTTACCTGCTAAACACCGAGTTACGACGCTAATTATAAGGGATGAGCATTTGAAGTATCTGCATGCTGGTCCAGCCTTATTAGCTGATATAATCAAACAACAAAAGCAATTGATGGTATAGTCCATTTGTATCGTCCATTTTATATGACTGGCATTGACTATGTGGGCCCTTTAAAACTACAGGTATCAAAAAAAGTTGCGAGGAGCCAAAATATTAAAATCCTGTCTAGCTTTATTTGTCTGTATGACTACTAAAGCCCTACATTTGAAATTAGCCACTGATATGACAACGAAGGCATTAATAGCGGCACTTCGAAGGTGCCAGGCCAGGCGTGGAATTTGTAGCCAGGCGGTGGTTGTGAAACTAATTAAATAACCAAGTATCAAACGCAAGCGATTCAAAGCGAAACGTCAAGTACGGATAATGGGGGACCTACCATAACGGTAAGCTACACTTTCGCAGCCATTTAAGGAAATTGGTGTTGGTTATGCTGTGTGCACTTTACGTAAAAAACGCATCGAAAATCAAAGGAGGTGAGCGAATGAAACGTTACTAGGCGGTATTATTGGAAGCAAAGCTGTGCATTTAGAGCTTCTATTAATTTTTGAAAAATCGGATTTTCCCCGAAATTCCCTTGCGGTGGCAAATAACGAACGTCGTCTTCATGTGTTCAAACAAAATCGATCAAGGTCTCGGAACTATTCTCAAAATCAGTCGCACAATAGTTCATCCTCAAATTCACGTAGCCGTTCTTCCTCTGGTAGACGAAAATTTTGTTATTACCATTTTCGATTTGGTTCTGCAGCCCGACAGTGTGCAGGAGGTTCATGTGAGTTCGTTGGTCAGTCCCTTAATAATAATACTTAATACGAATAATAGTAGAAACGAAAAGCTGGGAACTAACTATATTCCAAAAATTCTAGTGGCAAATGATGGGACGCATAATACTCGTCGCAAATTTATTAAATGTGCCAAAACTAACTTTAGTTTTCTGATCGATACAGTGGCCGACGTCTCAGTTACTCCTGAAAATTATTTCAAAAATATTACACACGCAGTAAAATTTTCGCAGCAAACGGTTCTCCTATAGTAACTTATGGAGTAAGATTACTCGGCATCGATTTAGGTTTCAATACCAAGGACATAAACGATCCATTACCAGCAGTTGGCCTGAACCATTCGGAGATCTATTTCGATCATTCCCTAGCCTAACACAAGAACCCAGATACGATTTGCCAATTAAAAATGATGTGCGAATCATAACGGTTCGACAAATCCCGTTTTCAGGCGCACTTCCTTTAGACAACGAAAAACACAGGATAGCAAAGAGCGGGTGCGAGTACATGAATTCTCTTTATTTTTGCACCTGGTTCCTAACTACGAAAGTAACGATTGGCAACCTTGGGATGATAATCGGAGACTTAACGATGTAACAGTACCAGACAGGTATCCCCGTCCCCATATTCAAAATTGTTCACTGATCTTGTAGGGTTGTACTATTTTATCAAAGATAGACCTGATTCGAGCTTACCACCAGATACCAGTAGCAATGGTAGATGTATATAAGACAGCGATCACAATTCCTTCTGGGCTTTTTGTGTTTATAAGAATGCCGTATGGTCTGCTCAACGCTGCCCAAACTTTTCAGCATTTCATTGTAAAGTCACAGGCGGGTTGAATTTCGTATATACTTGTAGGGCTAGCCGGTCAGAGTTCGAATACTTAAAACTCATGTACATCTTCTTCCAACGCCTTTCAGTTTTCGGCATTATCGTAAAATCTTTGAAGTGTGTGTTCGGTGTAGATTCGCTAAATTTTCTTAGTCACAAGATCTCTAAAGATAGAATACGACCATCTTCAGAGAGAATCGTGACTATAAACATTTCTTTCCAACCCACATCTATAAGGCAAGTCAGGGTTTTATCGGAATGATTAACTACTATCACCGATTCATTCCTCACTTAGCCGAACTGCATGCTCCAATGCACTCTCAATTAGCAATAATTCAACAAGGAAAAAAAAATTTATTTGGTCACCTGATTGTCAGGCAGCTATGGAAAAAACCAAAGGTGCCCTGGCTCAGGTAACACTTCTTGCCCTGGAGCATGGACAATTCCGGATAACCACGGACGCTTCCAACATGGATTGGAGCAGTACAACAAAGGATGTTGGGAATCATTGTGATTTTTCTCCAAAAAGCTCCCCCCACCCGAACATAAGTATTTTGCCGTCGACAGTGAGTTTCTTGCAATATATTGCGCCATCAAGCATTTCAGATGCTTTGTCAAATGTAGAGTATATTTACT
The DNA here is from genome assembly GCA_963556165.1 of Tipula helvola. Classification (NCBI taxonomy): domain Eukaryota; kingdom Metazoa; phylum Arthropoda; class Insecta; order Diptera; family Tipulidae; genus Tipula; species Tipula helvola. Next base: position 372,681,023 of record OY744481.1, read on the forward strand.
ATTCTTCCCGACCATAAACCGCTGACTACTGCTATGTCCTCAAAGTCGGAGCGAAGTCTTCGACATGCTCGTGAGTTAGACTATATATCTCAATTTACTTCCAATATACAGTTTAGCAAAAGTGTAAGTAACGTGGTAGCAGATACGTTATCAAGAAACGACGAAAACGAACTATCTCCTATTAAGTCACACTGGTTTAGATACGGAAAGACTCATCTCACTTCAGGAATCAGACAACGAATTAAAAACGCGCCTAAACAACATTCATCCAGGTTCTAAATTAAAACTCCAAAAGATTCGTCATTCTGCCTCCGAACTAACAGTATGGTTTAAGACATCAACGGGCATTAATCGTCCGTATATACCACCAGAACTACGTCTGGAAGAATTCCAGAAACTTCACGGTTTATTACACCCCGGAATACGGTCATCGCGTAAACAGGTATCGTCAAAATACTTCTGGCCTAGCATGAATTTAATCACGGCATATTGGTCCAAAACCTGCCTCGCCTACCAGAAGTCAAAGGTCAATCGACACACGCGCCCCGAATGCGGTCGTTTACATGTTTTTTTTGGCAGGTTTGAGCTTATTCATATCGATTTGGTTGGACCACTACCTCCGTCAAATGATTATACTTAGGTACATACTGACCATAATTGACCGATTTACGCGATGGCCGGAAGCTATTCCTTTGATGGATATGCAAATAACAATCGTAGTGCGTGCTTCGTAGAACAGTATATCTCGAGATTCGGTGTAACGCTCGAGATAACGATTGACCAAGGCAGTCAGTTTGAAAGTAATCTCTTTCAGGAATTTAACCAACTGTTAAATGATCATTATCTCATTAAACGCTAGAGAAAATACCCTGAACTGGAGCACTGAGCTACCATTTATTCTCCTTGGAATTAGAACGTCAGTCATGCATGACCTCGGATGCACCCCTGGAGCACTTGTAATGCATCCCTCCTGTGCAATAGCGACAGATTTCACTTCACTGTTCGATCGCATGCGACAGTCGATGCGCAACGTCATACCTCAAAATACCCGAAGTTCTCCTCATAACAGTATTTTTATACCTAACTAGCTGAAACACACGGCGTTGCTCGGGAAAAATTAATAATTTTATGGTTACCATCGTGGGTAAATTTCATTTTGATGGCTGGTTGATCCCATTTCAAATCTACATACATGCTCAATTTCATTATGATTGGTGTATAAATGGCTAAGTTCCATTTCTTTCTGGCCATGTTGGCCATATTCTGGGACTAACGGCCATGTTTCGATGTGGCTAAGTCTAATATGAAATGAATCAGAAAGTAAATAAAAGTATTTTAGTGAACATAGATTCACCGTGAAAACACATCATTCAATTCAATACCCTACCTTGCGTTTCTGTGGCTATGCTGTGGAATGGAATGAAAGGGAAGGAAGAAAAAATTTGTTTTCATATAGAAAATCTATTTTTATTGAAAAGCTAGTGGATTGACTTCATTTTTTGTTTGTCCATCTGCATAAATATAAATATCAGACGGTTTACCAACTCTGTAGCATATGACGTATAATTGCCCATGAGAGAAGCAAATATTTTCTAAATTGAAACCCCCCACTTGCAAAGATCACCCTTGCGCTTATTGATTGTCATAGCGAACGTAATGCGTATTGGAAATTGAAGTCGTTTGAACTCGAATGCCATGTTGGTCAGAATGAGTGGCATTCGTGGAAGTAGTACGTCTTCACTGGTATGAGGTCAAATCAGTATTGTTGCCTCAATTAGATAGTTCATCAATTTTTTTACTACTAATCGTATGCCATTGCATAACTTTGGCTGATATATGTTTCGGAGTAATATAATTGACTTTCCAATTTTCAAATTAAGAATGTATGACGGTAATCCGAGAAAATCGAAAGAATTCAGAAATTCCGTTGGAAAATTTACTATTTCATTTTGGTTCATCACGGAGACAATGGATTTGTATGTCACCGTTTCACCTGCGATTCTGTTTAAAATGCTGTTGTTCATATCGTATACGTCGACATTTTTAGCCGCTAGAATGCCTCTTCCGCTCAACCATGAGTGATTTCGATAATTTGTTTCGATGCTTTGGAAAACCTTGTCTACTAATTCTTCTTTTGAATTCACTATGTTGCAGAAATTAGATGGGAAGGTGATTTCTCTTGTTTCTGGATTTGTAGGTACGGTACCGTTACAAACCTCGAGTAATTGCCTTAAAAATATGTCAGCGGTTAAATCGGTTTAAAGCTGAACTCTCATATTTGTTGTTAAATGCATTTTTTGACTGTGTTCCAAAAAGTTGAATATTTCAAGCAGGCATGCAATTCATGAGCTGGTGTTGAGCATGGTTTCATGTTTAATGGCAGTTTAAAAGCTGAATGTTCTGTTCTTCTTCTTCCATCAACGTGACAGCATTGCTTGAAGAAGCAACAGCTAATCCAATATCGCCATTTGAACGGATTTGAACAAGTTTCTATGATGGTAGCAAATGCTATCTTTTGTTCTGGAAGGAGTTCCGGTGTTTTTTCTTGGACGAATAGCTGTCAGTAATTTCTGTTGTATGATTGCTCTCTGATCATTTATCTGTCGAATGTTGCATTGGCCCGATTTGGTGCTGTCATTCCCAATTGTACTAACAACTTGTGCCGCCCATTGCAAGATAAAGATCCTAAATGAAGATTAGCGCTTCATTGTATATTTCTTCTTTAAAATGCAAGACATGATTTTGTGTTTCATGACGCATTCTGCGCAGAATATCTTCGGTCATGTAGTTTTTGTATTTCTCCCACAACTATATTGGTTAGGCCGGGGAACATGTAGATAAAATAATTGAAAACAATATGCATATTTGAAATGGATTAGAAGTAGCGGATGAATCTTCAATTTACTTGTCCCAATGATCGTCGTTTTCCAGCAAATGAAGTGTCTCGCACGCACTACAATACGTATTATATACTATTCCATCCACTGTTCGTAAATGTATAAATGATGTTGGACCACGAATGGAAATCAGAAGCAACCGGAAATAAAAGCATTCAGCGTTGTTCGGATGTACAGTGTATATTCTTCCTAAAGCATTTGATGAAGATATTCCAGGTTGCCCAACTACTGCTTTGCCTGTCTTCTTTTGTTTGACATAATAGAAAAAACGCTGTAATTGTTGTGTTCGGTGAATTTGTTGCTGTGTCCGTTATGTTTTTTTTTCGAGAAATACACCCTTTGTCTGCTTTCAAGATGGACTGCAAGATGAACACAATTGGATCCCTCTCGTGGATTGGAAATCCTAACATACGCCACACAGTTTCATTGCTGCTGACATGATTTTGAGAGTTCATCTAAATTACTTCTTGTTGAAATTCCAAACACGGCCATATCGCTGCCGTCGTCAATCGTAAAAATCACACCGAACTTCATATGTTATGATTGTAATAATGGGACCTTTTATGGATGCAATGTACACAATTCGAATATCATAAAACAGTGAATTAATATTCAAATTTCCAATGTAATAGCAGCAAAAACAATAACATATTCGCACAATCGAAAATGGCAATGCAAAAAGGACACCTGTCAAATTGCAAAACGTCTAAGCCAACATACAACGCCATCTACTGGGTTGTGGCATTAATGATCACACCTCAGCGCAATCTCTTATATATCTCGTTAACTTTGTGTTTTTATCAATTTATTTCACGATTTTCTGAGTTTTTTCAAGCTTTCAAAATCGTCCAAAATCATCAAAACATGCAAAAAATTCAAATGTTCATAGAAACAAAAATTAAATTTTCTTCGGGTTTTTCCGGAAGTTTCCGAGTTTTCCACTAAGATTTTCCAATTGTTCTCTTCTAAAAGACCATCTGGACCGCATACGCGCGAAATCCCGTGCAAGAACCTCATTTTTTGATTTTCCTTATTTCCCAACTTTTCCGGTGGATTTTCCCAAAATTTTCTTTCGTAAGAACCATCCATCCAATTTCATATATTTATAGAAGACTTAACGAACCGTGACCTAGTTTTCGTCAGAGTGAACAGAATTAAGATCGGCTTAACTCCTCCATACGAGGGGCCATTAAAGTAGTGAAACGACTTCGTAAGTATATTTTGTTATATGAAGGGAAAGAACGTTTCTATATCCTTAGAATGACTTAAACCAGTATATAGTACATGACGGAGTCCTTAAGTGAAAATAACGATCCACTTGAATCAAATTTAAAAAGGAAAGTAAATTTTAAGATGTAGGCCATGATTCTATAAATCCCAGGTTAGCTCGATTTGTCAAAACACGTGTTCGTGACGTCATGCAATTCTTTTTTACTTTTGGTTTTTTTATTTGTTGTTGTAATTTATATACGTATTGAGAATTGAGTGACGTCAAAAAAGAAAAGATGGCTATTTGTTTACATATTTCGAGCTAACCTTGGTTTTATTGAATCATGGATTTAGGCATAATTTACTTTCGTAATGCTTTTACTCCGGGATGAGTGAATGTGGCGACTCAAAATATAATTAATTTGAGTCCACACAAAATTATATGTTCTTTGCAGACTATCCACGCTTTTCCACATTTTGCTCAACTGCACCCTATTAAAAATCAAATTGTCATTAACTAACAAAATACAAAATATTCCGTAATGCAATTCATGATCGAAATGTTAGTGAACAGGCATAGAATAATTACTATCTTGTGTTACGTACATTACCACCTAGCTGCAAGATATATTTAGTTTGGGATCCGCTCGAAACGCGACATTTCAAAATGCGATATTTCAAAACGCTATATGACGAAAAGAGATATGGTACAAAACGCGATATTTCAAAACACAACATCATTCAAATGTCCTCGACGGATTGTACGAGTGAAATACACTAAAGTGAAGTTTATGACAAAAAAAATGACAAAAAAAACAAAACCTGACAACAGCAGAGTATATACACTAAAAAGTGTAGGTAAAGTTTGATGGCCATTGACAGGTAATCGCAGATATAAGTACGCAGAAATGACTATGCCTTGGTATTTAGTAGGATTTCATGAATATTTGTGCCAAACGATATTTTTGGGCGACCCTCAGGGGCTGAGATTTTTATTTTAACAAATTTCCCTATATAAAAAAATGTGTAGCTGGAGTTTGATGGCCATTGACAGGCAATCGCAGAGATAGGTACGCAGATCTAACTATGCCTTGGTGTGTAGTAGGATTTCATGAATATTTGTGCCAAATGATTTTTTTGCGCGACCCTCAGGGGCTGAGATTTTTATTTTAACATATTTCGCTATATAGAAAAAATGTGTAGTTGGAGTTTAAAAAGTGTAGCTGGAGTGTGATGGCCATTGACAGGTAATCGTAGAGATAGGTACGCAGATCTGACTATGCCTTGGTGTTCAGTAGGATTTCATGAATATTTGTGCCAAACAATATTTTTGCGCGACCCTCAGGGGCTGAGATTTTTATTTTAACAAATTTCCTTATATATAAAAAAAAATGTGTAGCTGGAGTTTAAAATGTGTAGCTGGAGTTTGATGGCCATTGACAGGCAATCGCAGAGATAGGTACGCAATTCTGACTATGCCTTGGTGTTCAGTGGGATTTCATGAATATTTGTGCCAAATGATATTTTTGCGCGACCCTCAGGGGCTGAGATTCTGATTTTAACAAATTTCCCTATTTAAAAAAATGTGTAGCTGGAGTTTAAAATTTGTAGCTGGAGTTTGATGGCCATTGACAAGTAATCGTAGAGATTGCTACGCAGATCTGACTATGCCTTGGTGTTCAGTGGGATTTCATGAATATAGTTACACATTTTTTTTTGTATAGGGAAATTTGTTAAAATCAAAATCTCAGCCGCTGAGAATCGCGCAAAAATATCGTTTGGCACAAATATTTATGAAATCCTACTGAATACCAAGGCATAGTTAGATCTGCGTACCAATCTCGACGATTACCTGTCAATTACCATCAAACTCCAGCTACAAATTTTAAACTCCAGCTACACATTTTTTTTATATAGGGAAATTTGTTAAAATAAAAATCTCAGCCCCTGAGGGCCGCGCAAAAATATCGTTTTCACAATTATTCATGAAATCCTACTGAACACCAAGGCATAGTTAGATCTGCGTCCTATCTCTACGAATACTTGTCAATGGCCATCAAACTCCAGCTAGACATTTTTTTTTATATAGGTAAATGTGTTAAAATCAAAATCTCAGCCGCTGAGGGTCGCGCTTAAATATCGTTTGGCACAAATATTCATGAAATCCTACTGAACACCAAGGCATAGTTAGATCTGCGTACCTATATCTGCGATTACCTGTCAATGGCCATCAAACTCCAGCTACACATTTTTTTGTATGTGGAAATTTGTTAAAATCAAAATCTCAGCCCCTGAGGGTCGCGCAAAAATATCGTTTGGCACAATTATTCATGAAATCCTACTGAACACGAAGGTTTATCCAGATAACAAATGACAAAATTATGATAATTATCAAATTTTGCGAAAAATATAATATGCTGCTACACTTTTGGCTGTTGTAAGGTTTTTTGTCAATTTGTCATAAGCTTCACACCACCGTGAAATACTACTCTTTGTTTACTCATTGTATTAAAAATAAATAATTGACATTTAAATTTGCTCATGACACCTTAGTTCGTGAATTCTAATTCATCATACCACCGAATTTATTTTAAGAACTTCTAGAATTGTGGACCACTGCATGCAATAAAATTAATTTTCTTTTTACGATTTCATTTAATGAAAGTGTGGCTGAAAAATTTACTTCAACAAATTGTACTCAGATGTCGTAAACTGTTTTAATTTTTGTGAGTGTTTTTTATAAGCCGATGACTTTGAAATTAATACAAAATATTAACGCTTCTATTGATACTGAACATAAGCAGAATGTAGTTAACATATTTTTACGCTGGTGGCGAATAAATAGACTTTGAATCTTATAGGTTACCTAGGTTGATGCCCCATGTTTGGTTTGGTGAACAATTGAGTATATAGAGGTTATGATTTCCGTGATCTGGGAGTCTGAAAATGTACACTTGCTAATTTTAGTAAAACGTTTTCATAAAATCTCATATACATATACTAATATTTCTCTGGATTAGCTAATTGACCGTTTTCAAAATAATTTACAAACTTTTATGCACAAACAATTATGTATATAAACATTCTCAAATTGATCCAAAATTGAGTTGGAAAGAAATCTCCAAATTTCACATGAAAGCCGGCTATACATCGCGTAATTACTTAAGTAGTTATCGCGCACATTCCATTCCAACCAAACCTGCGAGTTGTTAGACCAATTAATTGTGTCTCTGTGAAATTTATAAAAGCCTGTATGATACAAATCTACAGTTTACTTAACTAAAAAAAAAATGCCATCAATTTTTTTTTTTTTTTATATTTTGTATACTCAAATCTCTAATAACAGTGACATGCAATCTAACAATAAAAAGTTACAAAAAATTAAATAATTTTCTCTATTAAATTTAAATTAAATATAATTTTTGGTTTGTTTGGGTTGGAAATTTCCAAAAACACAAAAAAAAAAATAAAAACATTGATGATCACGTGGATATCTAAACGAAAAAGTTTTGGTAGCTCGTCGACGACCACTTTATATACCTACCTAATTAATTATAAATTAAATTTCGATTATTTTTGATTTGTGCGCGAAGAGAGAACGCGATTAAGATCATTTAATTATGTTTTTATATCGTGTATGCGCGATGCGTTTGTTTTAAGTACTTTGACGAGAATTCACCGAAGACACACCACAAAATTGACATACATTGTGTGTCCATATACACAAAAGAATTCGAATTTGTATGTTACAGTAATAAATTAAGATTAAATTAAGATTTTATATGTTCATGTTTGCATCTCTCGTGTACCACCAAAAACGACGACAACGACGATAATCGATATATAAGAAGAAGAAAAGTAAAAGAAGATAAGCTTTTTACAAATTTTATGGTCATTTTTAAATTATTGTATAACATGTTACTGGACTCGTTATGTTGTCGCCTTATTCTGGTATACTCTTTATGAGACAAACAATTAAACTGACATTATGATGGGTTTCGGAATGTTTACCAATATTTTATAAAATTCATGAACTCGATATAAATTTAGCCACTTGCAACAAAACATCTGTAAACTATATAACCGTTATGTATTCCTATAACATGGTCCCGTAGGAATAACGAAAGAAAAGGGTCAAACATTCAATCATCGATTCCCTGGTGAATCAAAAATAACATAAATATTTTATGTCTTTGAATTATAATCGAGCAACATAAAATAAACGAACCATATCCAAATATATCACCCTTTTATTAAGATTTTCACATGTCTTCCCAAATCCTTAATCTGAATACCCATCGAAACCGAAGTATTTTTCGATATTTTGTTTCTATACTCTTACATAGCTATACATAAATAAATATATGGTTGGTATGCAATGTGGGGGGTTTATGTCAAAAAATAACCGAAGAAAATATATTTTACTTACATGTCCATACGATTTTCCAGATCTATACATTCTGATGTTTGAAACAAAGCCCCACCGTAAAAGACCCGACACAAACATGTATTAAGATTTTAAATTATCGAACAGTACAAAACAAAATTTTCTTTATCAAAAAGGATTTTTAAAATTCAAAACTTTTTTTTTTGTTTGTTTCTGTTAAGCTTTCAGTATATACATAGTAGTATTGTTGTTGATTGAAATAAGCTTTGTGTCTTCACAAAAGTTTTATCGAACATGTAAAATACAAATTTAGTATTAAATTTTCCCAATGGATAATAAAAGCACAGAATGGTACCTACAGAAGAGATGAAAGCAATCAGTATAAAGTTTTTTGACATTTTTGGAAATTTTTTGTACTTTTTGTTTTTACTTTTCACAAAGAAAGCAACAGATAAAAGTTTGGAAGAGTTATAAATGGAAATTTAAAAGTCCAATGATGTATTGCTGAAAGGGGTTTTATGTGATGTTGAATCAACGGTAGCTTGATGATATATTTTTTTAGAGATAAGACCACATTGAAATAACTTTTTGGTCAATAGATCTGAATTTACTCATTGTTTCTTTGTTTAAGGCAACAAGTTTACCGACATCCACCTCCTATCTGTAATAATGAAAAGTTAGTGAGAATAACAAATACCTGTTCAATATATTGTATATCGATAACTTTACAGTTGAATTATACAAATTAAATCCAAAATAAAATAAATAATTAAATATCAATTCAATTGTACATACATACATAAACTATAGTGGTGAAAACAATTATAAAAGATAAGTTTTTAAAAGCCGTGTTTTTTATAAGTCTCGATAGATCTCAATAGATCGCGTCCAGATGTTCTCTATTTTTGTGGTTAAACTGCAATTGATTCAGTTTATTTTAATCAAGAATAACATTTTATTCAACAGTTTAACGTTTTTAATTCATTTCCTTGAATTACATAACTTATTAATTGTACATGAAAATCTTGCTTTTTATCCAGATATGCTATCGAGACTACAGATTTTCCCTTTTATGAGTAAAGACACAAATTAGAACTTTGTATTTTAGCATGGACGCATGCAAACGTCAATTTTTAGTACATCTATCATACAATAGGAAACTAGTAGCTGATTTACATTTAATCTGTTGCTCTATTTTAAAAGACAGAATATGTACGATAAAAGTATTAATTTTATTATTATTTCCTTCCATTATGAAGATGCATATTAAAAATGTGTTATTTAATACTACTTACCGCAATCCGCAACTTTTTTTTAGCGAAAAAGAATTGAAAAATCGAAAAATGAACCTGTTTATCATTTTTCGTAAAAGTTGCTCAACATTTAAAAGATCATAGTAGCATTTTGAAAGAAAAAAAAAGTTTTAATGTGTCCGTCTCATTTTTATATATGGATAAAATGTATTCGCACTTTTCCCATGTATTTATAGTTTTGGAATAACAAAATATAATGAAAACAACGCGTAGCGTTGTCAAAATAAACACAATTCTTACTGCTGCGAGTGCCAGTATTTTTAAGTGGATGATAGGAGTAGCTACAATTTCCCATTTTTTATTTTTGCAAATATCTGAATAGATCTATCGAGACTTATAAAAAAACACAGCTAAAATAGTTCAAATTAAATTTTAATTAGACTTACAATTTTTCTACGACGGACCATCATAGCCCAAAAGGCAGCATAAGATGCAAATTTTTGTTATTGGGCATTTAATTCACCGAGCACGTTGTAATGTTTTATGTGTTAATGAAATAAAATTTCACCTTTTTTTTATTTTAGATGTATTTTTATTCGATGCTTTTAAAGTTACACCTTTTATTCTTTGCTTTCTATTTTTCGACTCCTTTCAATTCTTTTTTGTACTTAAAACTAAAATTATTTATGTACTATTTCCGATTCAATTTTTAATTAATTAAAAATTGCATATTTGCATAAAATTGCAAGCATATTTTATATAGTCAGCACAAATTAAAATATATTTATATTTAATTTGTGGTTTGATGAACACGACGCGGACCAGGCCATCTTGTCCTGGAATTGTTTTGACGATATCTGTGTCACATAAGCCATTTCGTTGCTGGTGTATCTTTATCCTTGACAACTACGAGATCCTCAGGCTTCGGATTGTTGGTAGTAGACTTCCATTAAGTACGTTTTTGTAATGTTAGAAGACATTCTTCGGGGCATCTATAGTAAGCAGGGGCGATTTGACTCATACACACTTAGAAATGTTGTAATCTTCTGATGCAAGTGTTGCATCAGGTCATATACGATACATCTAATATCACAAAAGTTTATGAAAAGTTGAAATTTGGTTTCGTTTGGAATTTATAATTCCAGGTAGTGTATGTTTTAATGATACTTTGAATGACTGACATCACCAAGTTAGTTTAGTCGGCGGGTTAGTAAAAAAAATCTGTATCAGGCCCACAGTACAAGTACATTATTAATTTTGACTACAGGATTTAGAAAGTTTTATTCTAACAACTCAAAGTTCTTATATTTTGTGCAAAAATTATTGCAAACACGATACATTGAAGGGCTTATCAATCTTTTGACATCAAAATGTTTGTACCACCCCAGTTCAACACAAATTACATGGTTAGCATTAGCGGTTGTGGAATTACTTCCTCAGTTAAAAACCAAAGATCGGGAAAATGGTGGTATTGTAAGTTTCGTAAAATTTTCCTTAACTTTAAATTTTTTTTTAATAAAATGACTATCATTTAGCCCCACAGAATATTTTTGGTTTTATAGAATAATATTCGTTGTTAAACAACACTTCAATTCACTTCATAATTACTAAAATATTACACATAAAAGAATTACATATTTGACACGAATTCTAATTGCCGATAAAAAATTAAATTTGAGTTTGCTTTTTATTTAAACATGCATTATACGACCGTATACATAATCGTGGCTATTTAATAGACACACTGAATCGTGTTCTTCATAAATTGGGAATAGGTACGAAAGGCCGAATGTCGAAAGGCCGAACGCCGAAAGGCCGAATGTTGAAAGGCCGAATGTGTCGAAAGGCCGATTGTGTCGAAAGGCCGAATGGGTCGGAAGGCCGAATGTCGAAAGGCCGAATGTCGGAAGGCCGAATGTGTCGAAAGGCCGAATATCGAAAGGCCGAATGTGTCGAAAGGCCGAATATCGAAAGGCCGAATGTGCCGAAAGGCCGTTTATGTCGAAATTGATTTTAATTTTTCATCTTTTTATGAATTTAATTCATATTTTCATAAAAATTTGTGTATAAAAATGTTTAATAGTAAATCGCCTTAAATATTAAAATCTTCTTAAGTTTTTTTTGTCATATAAAAATTAATTAATTATAATAAAAAAGAAAAATAAATAAATTTTTTTTCGACAAAATTTGATCACATTAATATGTATGCTAAATACACAGGATTTACATTTTATGTACATTACGAAATAAATTCAATGGTTTTAAATATTGATGTCAATCAATTAAGTGAAGGAAAATTTAATGAAAATTTGGCCTTTCAACCCAATCGGCCTTTCTACGGGCTGGCCACGTATCACTGTTTTTCAAAAGATTGTTTACAAAAGACTGTTTCTAAAATCTTTTCTCCAAAATCTTGTTTTACAAAATCACCAAAAATCTTTTTGGACAAAATCTTATTTCTCAAGATCTTGTTTTCAAAATACTGTTGTTTACTTATACATATAAGGATAAAATATATTTGCACTTTTCCTCGTACTTCTTTTGTTTTGAAAAATTATAAAAAGATTATGTATAAATCTGATATTAATCAGTTTAATTTGTAACGAGAGAAAATTAGCATAATTACATTGATATTTCAGAGTGTTGCATATAGAACAGAAATATCATGAATATTTCTATTGTAAAATCCAACAAGGGTTAAGATATATTAGTTTTCGAGGATACCTATTTCACTTAGAAAGACAGACAACACAAAGATGTTAATAGATGCGTTTGTGAAAAAAAAAAAAATGAATTTTTGTAAAAGTCGTGTAAACTCTAAGCTGAATAAAGACGACGAACATCAAATAATAACGGGCCCTTCAGAACATTGCGATGATCCATCAGTGCATTCGAGGCATATTCATCTGGCAAATTCCTACTTAAAAAGAAAGGCGAAATCAACGGCGCCACCATCTTGAATTATTAAAAAAAAACATTGTGAAATGTGATGTGAGTTCGAGGGTACAGCTGCCGAGTAATCAAGCGCAGAAAAAAAAAATTGTAAGAATACGGAACAAGTATGTATTAAAAGAACTAACGTCAATTGATGAAATATGCATTCCAAATAATTTAAAATTTTTAGAAGGGGAATTATTTGTTTTATCTGAAAAAAACTTTGGTAAGGAAAAGGATATTATATTGGGAACAATATCCCATTTGAAAATATTAAGTGAATGTGATTGTTGGTTGATGGACGGAACTTTTAAAGTTGTGCCTACAATTTTCCATAAATTTTTTTCTATTCATGAAAGAATTAATAACTAGATTTTTCCACTAATTTTTTGTGTAATGACAAAAACAAAATTCATATTATGAATCCAAATTGCTTGTTCTCATTCCATTATTCCATTAGTATTTCCTACAAGAATTATTTCAGATTTCGAACTAGCTTCAGTTTCTGCACTAAAACATTTCCTGCCGGATGTAATTTTTAAGGGTTGTTTATTTCATTTTACCCAAATTATTTGCCGAAAAGTGCAGAAAGAAAAATTGGCTTTCAGATATGGTAACGACATAGATTTTAGTATTAAGATTCGAATGCTAGGTGCCCTAGCCTTCGTTCCACCTGATGAAAATTTTTATTATTTATCTAAATTAAAGGATGTTTTGGATGAAGATCATGGTTAAATACAAATTATTAAAAACAACAAATTATTAAGCCGCCACGATATAGTCCCAAATTTTGGTCTATTGCAGACTCTTTTGAGAATAACTTTCCACAAACTCAAAGCAATTTAGAGGCTTATCATAGGAGGCTGCAAGTTGTTGTTGGAAAATTAGATGTTGGACTTTATAAGCTAATAGATGAATTGGGCAAAGAACAAATATTTATTAAAAACCGAATCGACAAAATGAGATATGGCAAGCAATTAGTTTCAAATAAAATATCTAGAAAAAGAAGAAAAGCTGAAATATATCATGATAAATCGACGGCATAAAGAGGAAACGTCATCCCTTAAAGGCATCGCAAATAATATGGTTCTTTATTGATTTGTAGCACTAATCCATTAAATTTAGTATAATTTTTATAATTATAATTTTAAATAAAATGTGTGTATGTATACCTAAATTTATTATTAAAATTAAAACAAATGCCTGCTCATGTGAAAAATGAACTTAAAATTAGGGGGAAAATAGAAAAATTGGTTTGGGTATGTAATCTTGCATTACAAAATATTACATTATAAAATTTCGCATAGAAAATTTTGCATTAAAAAATATTGCAATTACAAAATGTTGCAATTATTAAATAATGCAATACAAAATCTTGCATAACAATTTCTCGTATATTTTTTTTTCTCTATTCTGATGAAAATAAATTGAATAAAAATGACATCGACTAATTTAACTTAGAATTGTAGAGGCTAACGGCTTTGGTAACTCTCACGGGCACGCGGGAGGTTGCTACGCTCCCCCCTCCCCCGCTTAGCCCTCCGAGGGGCTTTAGAAATGAACTTCAGGGGACGTAGGAGCCAGGATCAGCAAACATGTCGCACTGCGTGCCGCACGTAGGAGCGGATTATACAGAATCTATTAATGCCACCTACTAAAAAGAAAATAATTGCACTATTTTGTTATGCAAGATTTTGTAATTGAAAGATTTTGTAGTTGCAACATTTTGTAGTTGCAAGATTAATAAAAAAAGCAATATTTTGTTAATGCAACATTTTGAAATGCAATATTTTATATCCATCCCAGAAAAATTATTTTACTATTAAATAATCAAAATAATTATTTCGGAAAACAAAATTTAAAAAAACAAAATTTTGGTAAACTATATTTTATACGGTAAGAATTCAAAATACAAGATCGAACGGCAAAACAAGATTTTGTCTTGCAGGCAAATACCCCAATCCATCTTTAGGTAAAGCAAACTGTAAGCCAGCTCCTTAGAAAACGTAAATCGTTACATAAGAATATTTGATCCCGTGTGTACATTTATTAATAAATTACAGTTTATTAATAAATTACATTTATTAATAAATTACAGTTTAGGGACTTTACAGCTACATATGCCGTGAATCTCTGGCTTGTTATGAAACTACCTGAAGAATTTCATCAAATTCTGGAAGCCCTAAGAAGAAAGCCAACAATATTTATGCTTGCAGGCTTATTATTTTTATACGCAATACGATAATCATACATTGAACAATCAGAAAATGAACGAATTAAACGGGTTTCTATTTAAACATTTCAATGCAGATGGGTCAAAGGAATGGGATAATTTTAGAGAGCGCAAATCCTATTTTAAAGCACTATATGAAAAAAAAATATTAAAAAATCGGTTCGGTTAAAAAAAAAATGAGCAAAATTTATTCTTAGGCAATTTTCAACAAGGAATTTGTGTTGTGACCTTGACCTTCATCTTCAAGCTCATATTGAGGGCAAGGCAATTTTTTTATACGGAAATCCCAGTTTTTGACATCGGATTCGAAAAGAACGATCAATTGTATGTCTGAATATGTATTTTCCATGACCTCCCAAGGTCACCTGAAGGAATATATTTTAATTATAAAGCTTATGATTTGCTATGAAAATAAAAAAAAAAAAAAAATATAAATTTTAAAAATAAAGAATTTAGTATAAGTGAGTACCGATGTCTTAAGGAACGAAATACCCAACCGTCTTACAAACAAGCAAACTAATTGGGATCAATAAAGGAGGCTAGTCGAACAAAATTGTCTACTTAATATTCCTCTGACCACACCAGTGAAGATTTCATATTGAAGCATGACACTCGGCAGTTCATGGATGAGGCCTCAGTTCAGTCGTGAATCCAATTCAGCATTTATGGGACGAACTAAACCGATGGATCCGAGCCAGATATCCAGTACCATCTAACATCAGTGACCTCAAGATTGCGTTGGATGAGGAGTTGGGTGCAATCCTCCAAGTCTTTGTCAAAACCATGATAATGTCAATGGGGAACCATTGTAGATGCAAGGGGGGCGGGGGGGACCAATACTAAGTATTAACCAATAAAATTGTTTTTATTTTGCTTTAATTTTTTGTTGTAATTTAAATTTAAATATCCCCAATATTTTTTTTTCATAATCATCAATTTTGGTTGCGTTTTCATTCAAAATTCATTATAAAAAAAGTTCTGAACCAATTCTCATGAAAAGTGTCATTTTAAAGTAAAAATATCAGGCTTTCAAAAAAATAATGTCTTGTTTACAAAAAATTCACCTTTCTGTGAGCGCTGAAGGTTTCAATCGATTTGGTTGCTTGGGAGTGTATTAAAAGAAAGATGGATTAGGTTTTTTTTTGCGAAAACATGGCTGAGTGGCGAATGTTTTTTTCAGCAGTGAACTCAAGGCACCGCGTTCGTGATTTGAGATGAATGGTTTCCGATAAAAGTGCTTCACTGATAGCCAGGCTAAAACAAATTTCGAGTAAGTCAAATATGTATTCCAAAATGTCTTGATATCATTTCCGGTTACTTTGAGGGTTGAAAAACTAAACTAATAATGCAAAAAAATGTTTAAATAAAAATCACAAGAAAATATAAGTAAAAAAAAAATAAATTAAAAGACAACAAAGACACGCAATACAACACTAAATAATAAAAAATTGATCAAAACAAAATTATTGTTCTGTACCAGGTTTAAAGTTGTGTTGCTCTGTATTCTTAATCTTTTATAATCTTCTCATATTTTCTGTAGCATTTTCTTTGTTTCAAATTTTAATGTGTGTCTTTCATCTCGTTTCAATTGCCATCCACCAGTTTTATGATTTTTTTTTTTACTGTCCAAACTTTGTCTTGCGTTTTTTGTTGTTGTTGTTGTTGTTGTTGCTCTTAAAGCACATAACTTTGTTGTCCAATAATCTAGCTCTCGACTAATTCGCTTAATTTCGTGTTGTATATGCGTATATAAAGCAAAAAATTAAACGATCGAAGATGAAACACATACACATGTGCACAAACATTAAAATATGTTTCATGTGCATAATGAACATAAATAATAATAATATTATGATGTTTTTTGTTTTGTTCTTCTTGATGATTATACTCTGCTGTTATCTGAAAGACTTAAGACATAGAAATTACATCGAATTAAAGAGTTTTAATTTTTTAGTTTTTTTTGGTTGGTACATTACTTTTTGGTTCCCAAGTAGTACCTATCACGAAATTTTTTTTGGTAAAATTATTATTTGCCATCAGTTGCTTTTTGGGTATGGGAAAATATTACTATCGATCATTTGTGTATAGTCGTGCCCTCTCTGTATACCTAAACTCATTAAATTAACAACTTGGTGCTATTCCATTTATGAAGATTCCAAAGTCAATCACAATAAAATTTTTGTATAAAAGAAAAATCTAATCCGCCTCCATCGCACAACCCACCATTTTATTACATTTAAATGAGCTGTTATTTCAGTTTTCCCAGAAACGTGATATTAAATCTGGTGCGCGGAGAGTAGCAAACAGCGTAAACCAATTAAATGTAGACGATATATTTTAAAATCATTATTATCTACCCGTCTTTAATTTATTTGTATGTTGCGCGATATTTATTTATATTAAAATATAAATTATAGAAACAACAACAACATATCAACAAAAAATAAAAATAAAATTAAAAGACAAACACAAAATTATGCAAATTTGAACATCATTAAAAAATTTTTTTTTTTCAATGGAACACAAAATTGTTGTTTGCAACTCCAAAAATAATTATGTTTAGGTTGGCATGTTTTCTATTCTAGGTAGATGTGTGCATAATATAGATAAGATTTGCCGTATTTCTTTATAAATTTTCATTGATTGATTGGAATCACGAATTTGAATTTGATGGATGTGCGTTTGGTTATGTTGCGACAAAATTATAGCTCCCGGGAAATATTCTAATCAACCATATGTGATAATTTACATCTAATTTTCTAGTTTCTTGGCTACTTTAAAAGTGAACACACACAAAAAGTGAAACCTGGAAAAGGAGGCAGACGACAAATTAATTATGTCTCGACCAATTTTTTTGTTTTTTGTTTTTGTTCATCTTCTGCTTGAATTGAATTTTGTGCGCGGCGGTTTGTTTGGCTAATTTGAATATTTGATTTATTTAGAGTTTGCATGTTTACGCAGCAATCATATTATGTGTATAATATTTTATGTATGGCCTTGATATTTTAAATTAATATATAATTATATGTAAATGTGTTATGTGCGTCTTTTAACGGGATAAGTTGAAATTTATTCAGAACAAAAATTAATTAGGCAAACCAGAACAACGGAATGAAGACAACATAAGAAAACTCGTATTCTGTCAGGACCCCTATTATTATGTATGTTGTGTGCTGAATCCCGTTACTCAAACGGTTTTATAATTTGTGTTCTCATTTTGCAAGAAACAACAAAGACGACAGTTCTTCAAGAAAAGAATGCAAAAAAATAGTCACCTTCAGGCGCACAAAAAAAACAAACAAATTTGTTCGTAACAAAATATTGGCCTGAAGCTCTTATGTATCTTCATTGGAATGTTAATTAGAAGCCTTTTTAAATTGGACGAGTATATGTGTCACACGAAATACTTTGTCGTTACATGTGACCATTTCTGGCGGAAAAAAATTACATAGTGGACATTTAATATGCATATGCAAGCAACAAACATAGTCGAGAATAGTTTGAAGCACAGCGCTTATTCTAAGTGTGACTTAGTGTCTGCGTCAGTGTTATGCCACGTAATCTACACTGTGTATATTACTTTATTATCTATGCCTAGACAATGGGTGTAGACTATATTTTATTGTTTACTCATATATGAGTTTATGAAATTATGCTATAACCTAAATTGTTTAGGACCAAAAAATGCTGATTTCTATTTTAAATTTTGAGGTTTTTTTTAAAATTTAGTATTGCTACGTTAAAATGGAAATTATAATTTGAGTTTTAACACTGGAGGCAAATATTGAGCATGAGCACTAGCTTATAACTCCACTAAAAATAAGACATTGGTCGATTAACTTTCGCATCATCTTGTAGCTTGTAATCTTGTATACAGAAAATAAGACCCTGAATCTTGAAATCAGATGCTTTTATTATGTATGGGAATGTTATTGTCATTTCTATACCTGCATTGAAATTTTACCAAACTAAAATTTAAATCTTTAAAAGTTCACTTTTCCGTCACAGGTAAATTCATTAATTTTTCAATTAGGATCTGGATTACATATTAATATTTATATTCCCCAATAGTAAATTTAACGTATTAACCGCCAATGTCTAAGTAGCCTTTCTGGTACTAAAATCGTATTGGTGGTTTGGTGATATGTGACGAATGTTATATGAGAAAGATCGAGAAAGACAGAATAATATTATGAGCTAATTATTTGCAAACAGCTACGGAGTTAGATTATATGCAGTATAATCTGGTTGTTGAATTCCTGTGTAGAATGTGCTTTGATTTTTACCGGAAATATAGAAATTGTGTTTCATGACAAAAAGTTAAAAAATTACTTAAAACCCCGAAGAAACTCATTCTTATTTTGCCGACAATACATTTATGTACACAATTTTATGGAAGATTATCGGGTAAGTCATTTGACATCACAAATAGAAAGACAAATTCTGTACCTAGATTACTGAAGGATTGTAACATTGGAAATGTTTTGTTTGGCATTTCTATTGCACATATCAAATTTCATCATAATTGGTTCCAAATTCCATTCGAATTCGTCAGTTTCCAGAACTTCATCTAAAAATCAATTTAAAATTTCCAATAGGTTCAAAACTATCCAAATCCAATCCTAATTGGCCACTGCAGAACCTCATCATAAAATAATTTTAGATAAAAAAATCGTACATGTCAAATTTCATCATAATCGGTTACCGCCAAGATAACAGTCTTGTGTCTCAATTTTCTTGTCTCAGTTATTTTCGAGTTACTTCGCTAGAAACAAAATTTTGCATTCAGCTTAAAACGCCAGTTTACCAAACGCTCAATCAGCCAGGTAATTACTCAGACACACCAAAAATTTTGGAACCCATTGAGTGTTTTGAAGAATGGAAAGCACAGTTTTATTTACCGGGTTATTACCTGTCAAAATGGGTTCCAGATACTTCAAAACATTTTAGGAGCCTCGATATACTTGTAGAAACTATTATCAGATCGTTCCATATATACGCATGTAATTTATATTATGTATATGATTTCCGTACCCCAAAATGGACTTTGAAGTATACATACATGGTGAGGATAAAGTATGGAAACCTCTAAAAATCTCGGGGAGTTCGGTCAAAAAAACAAATAAGCAAGGTTTATTCTTAGGTAATTTTCACCAAGGAATTTAATGGTTAGCTTGGTTGTGACCTTGACCTTCATCTTCAACGTTATTTGGAGGTCAAGGTCATGTTTTTATAGAAAACCCCAGTTTTTGACATCGGATTCGAAAAGAGCGATCAATTGTAAGTCCACTTATTCGGACCGTCAGCGTGACCTTGGGAGGTCAAGGAAAATACATATTTTCCATGACCTTCCAAGGTCAACTGAAGGAATATGTTTTAATTATAAAGCATATGATTTGCTATGAAAATTTAAAAAAATAAAATTAAAAAACTTTTTTTTTTTTTGTTGAAATGCTGCCAATGGCTTTATTCTTGAATCTTTCTACATAAGAAACTAACAAGAAGTAATCAAATCTTAAGCTAAAATTATTACATATTTTAAGTCTTAACCAATGTTAATACTTATTGTTAGTGCTCACAATTTAATTAATTTAGATTATACTTATACATTAGGGTGGTCCTTATAAGGGTTATTTTTGAATTTTGGTCGGTACGCCCCCTACAATCCTTCTAAATAGGTAAAAAAAAATTCCTGTAAATTTTTAGCTCTGTATATTAACATTAACCCGACCCCCAAGGCGACGAAAGTTTCACATGGGAAAACACATGTATTTTTTAAAATCAAGATTCGAATTTTTATAACTTTGGTAATAATTGATGAAAAAATTTAAAATTTGGCACAAATGTAGTTACTTATATGACATATAAGTGGGTACATTCGAAACATTTTTAAACAGTTATTTTCTTACAGTTACTAATAGTAGAAAAATGACAAAAAAGAAGAATTCTGCATGTCTAGAAGTAAGAAAATAACTGGTTAGAAATGTTTCGAATATACCCACTTATATGTCATATAAGTAACTACATTTATGCCAAATTTTAAATTTTTTCATCAATTATTACCAAAGTTATAAAAATTCGAATCTTGATTTTAAAAAATACATGTGTTTTCCCATGTGAAACTTTCGTCGCCTTGGGGGTCGGGTTAATGTTAATATACAGAGCTAAAAATTTACAGGAATTTTTTTTTACCTATTTAGAAGGATTGTAGGGGGCGTACCGACCAAAATTCAAAAATAACCCTTATAAGGACCACCCTATTATACATACATATGTATAACATCAACATTTAATAAATTTACAGGTTCATCAGTCCGAGTGGATCTGTTCTTTTCAGTAGCCTAAATCGTGGCTGTTTTAATATATCCGTGGCCAATTCGTTGGGATGCGATTCTAGTTTTGAATAATATTTAGAACTGAAATCTTTAATTGTTTCTTTAATGGTTTTAATCCCAAGGTCGTCATGTATATTACTATTTCGAATGTACCACGGAGCATTAATAATACTTCGAAGTATTTTCGCTTGAGTTCGTTGCAGGAGCTCTCTGTTTGAAGCGCTGGTGGATCCCCATAACTGAATACCATATGTCCATATGGGTTTGATTATCGCTTTGTACAGTAACACTTTATTGGCTAATGACAACTGAGATTTCCTTCCCATCAGCCAATACATTTTGGAAAATGTAATTTTGATTTGGTTGCGCTTTGTTTCAATATGGATTTTCCACGTTAAACTTCTATCCAGGTGCAAACCTAAGTATTTGACCTTCGTTTCACTGGCGGGCAGGTGCGTTTGTTCAGCGTGAATGTGATGTGAGTTGATTTGTTTTCGTTCACTTTTATTCGCCATGTCTTTAGCCAGTCCGCGATTTTGTTTAAATGATTCTGTAACTCCTTTGAGGCAATTTCGGGATTATTGTGTAACACCAGGATGGCCGTATCATCGGCAAATGTTGATATTGTTACTTTGTTGGTTACAGGTAAATCGGCTGTGTACAACAAGTATAATTTTGGCCCTATCACTCTGCCTTGCGGGACACCTGCATTAATATCATTTAAGCAAGTAGTTGCGCCATTTTGTTTGACCATGTATTGCCTTTGAATAAGGTAGTTTCCCAAAATTGAGTGAAATTTCTTCGGTAGAAGCTCTTTAATTTTGTATATTAGCCCATCGTGCCAAACTTTATCAAATGCTTGTGCTATATCCAAGAAAGCAGCAGAACAATATTACTTTTCCTCGAAGGTGATTTTGATTGCGTTTACAATTCTGTGAATTTGCTCTGTGGTACCATGTTGGTTTCGGAACCCAAATTGATGGTCTGGTATAATGCGCCGTTTTTTTAATATTGGTTTCAATTTTGTTAGTAACATTTTTTCAAATAGCTTGGATATTGTGGGCAGCATGCTTATTGGACGATATGATGAGATC
The DNA here is from genome assembly GCA_963556165.1 of Tipula helvola. NCBI lineage: Eukaryota > Metazoa > Arthropoda > Insecta > Diptera > Tipulidae > Tipula > Tipula helvola. The sequence continues at coordinate 372,703,365 of OY744481.1, forward strand.
TGCGTTTCATTTTTTCCAGGCTTATGTATCATTGTGATCAAAGATATTTTCCATTTTTGAGGAATATACATAACTGGTTCGCATGATCGCGTTGAATATGAATGTTATTAGTTTTATGCATTTGTCTGGCAATTCCCTTATCAGTTTTCCAGCAATGAGATCATAACCTGGTGCCTTTTTCGGGCTTATGCAATTTTTAATTGTATTCTTAACTTTCTTCCAATTATACTTCATAGGTTTGTAGGATAAACCATCATCCATTTGCTGGGGTAGCACGAAATTATTATCTTCTTCGTGTGGTGCGAATACTGTTGTTAGATGATCAGCAAAAGCATTGGGTTTTTCTTCATCGCTTCTCGCCCAATTTCCAGTTGGTAGTCTAATCGGTGGATTCGAATTTGTTGGCCTTTTTAAATTTTTTGTTGCCTTCCATAAAGAGTAATCTGTCCTCTCGGTTGCCGAAAGATCACTTAAATAATACTGGACGCTTTGGTTTTCTTCTTCCCGCAAAGCAAATCTTAAGGCCTTCATAGCTCGATTTAATTTCCATTTCAATAACGGTGATTTTGTTTGCTGCCATAGCCGGCGAATTTTCCGTTTTTCCTGGATTAGTTCCTGTATATTATGTGACAGTTTATTAACTTTTTCAGAACTACTTATGACAGGTGTAGCCTAATGACCACCGCCAAAAATCTACAGGTGTAGACTGATGACCAACCCCAAAAATCTTGAGTTACATGAGATTTTTTGTATGAAAAAATGAATAAATATTTGAAGTGGATGTATGGGCCATTTTGGCTATCAGATCCCCATCACATCCAGCTGAGACGTTGCAATGATAAAGATAGAGATCAGACCTAATTGAAAATCATACCTAGAATGATGACCAACCCCCAAAATCTTGAGTTACATGAGATTTTCACCTTAATTGGCCACAATCCAGAACTTTATCCAAAAAACATTTAAGAATCCCATTACCATCGCCCATGCAAATTATCGGCTGATAAGTTTCAGTTGATTGTTAAATGTTTTTTTTCGGCTGGTATTTTTATTGTGTAATCTGCATTATCGATTTTTTTTGTCGGCTGAAAATTGTCGGCTAACTTTAATAAGGTAGATTATGTTTATGTATAGTAATAAAATCCAAGTATTTTTATATAATAATCGTCGAGCGTCTTAATTTTTTTGAATCCATTTTTCCAGCTACAAAGTCAAATTTTAGAAATGGCTCAATTAACAGGTTCCTACCGCTGTACCACAGGTACGACGCGACGAAAAACACTCCCATTTGCCAATGCACTACCGGTATGCCACACAAAATAATACAACAAGCGGCCAGTGACAACCGGTATATCACGCTTAATATTATTTAGAGAGCCTAGGATGCGAGTGGTATCTAACTCTTTATAATAGTACTAACGGCCAGTGTACCACCGCTATACTGGAGGTCCATTGACCGGTGAATGTATTTTTGAAAAGTCAATAGAAATGAACTACTAAAGATGTGTACTAAAAAAATTTCCCTCTTCCATCAGTTCATAATTTATTTTCAAATTTCAGGAACTCTGTTGTGTCCTACATAAAACCATAGAATTGTTGCGATCTGGTAAACATACATTTTAATAAAAATTATGATTAAAGTCAATGAATTACTTTATGTAGTTTAATATTAAATCTATCATATTTAATGATTAAATATTCAAATAATTTAATTTGGGCTGAAAAAATCGAAAAAAGTTTATCGCGATCTGGAGCAGCAATCTATAGAAAAACGCAGCTGTAGGCATGACTACTTTTGATTGCGAGTCGTATTGTAAATTTGCCTATGGTTGCGTAGACAAATTTATATACCGATATGTATTTTTTTCAATGTAAACTATCCATGTGAAAAAATTTAAAGCAGATTGCGATTATTCGTAAAGGCATCCCAAGTGGAAACCATGACAAAGACCAAGACAATCGGAAAATAGTATGATAATGTGTAAACGGTTGCTTTACCCATTTACAAATTATCTTATTTTTTAGAGAATCAGGCTGCACGATATTCATTTAGAAATGCTTGTAAAAAGGTTATCTGAAATAATTTAATTTTAAGATTTCTGCAATTAATATTTATTTAATACCAATATAGCATTATTGTAATGTTGTTGTCAAAGATCTGTAGAAAATACTTCTTACACTTTCTGCCGTAGGCACTTAGCGAAACACACTTAATACACACATTTTTAAAATTTTTTAAAAACACTTGTTAAATATTTCGCAAAATTACAAAAGGTTTAAAAAAACCACTCGATCGATTTCGGCTTATTGGGCCATCATCAGGAGTATCTACTAAACTGTCGTTTACAGTCGTTTACAGTTTAGTTACTAGACAGTTTAGTAGATACTCCTGATGATGGCCTAATAAGCCGAAATCGATCGAGTGATTTTTTAAACCTTTTGTAATTTTGCGAAATATTTAACAAGTGTTTTTAAAAAATTTTAAAAATGTGTGTATCTGTAGAAAAGTTTTATATGAACGTGAAAACTTCAAACATCATTTTACTATGGATAGCTAAGGCGAACAATGAAAAGTTATCTCACTAAAAAAGATTCTAAAAAATTATGACGTATGAGTATGGCCCTTTACTCTAGAACGCTCTGTCAATTTACGCCCTTAACGAAATCATTTTGTGCATACCAATTTTTAATGTAATGCAAACAACTTTAAAAATTATACATATGAGTAATAATCTTAATAAAAATATTAATTTTAATTTAATTATCTTAATTAGTTTGCTTTAAATTTCAATCAAAACTGTTTTAAATTTTAATTGTAGATCAATTAAAGTTAATTTAGTTTTTAGCAAAATTATTATGCAATATGGAATAATTAAAAATTAAATTGTAAATCTGTCTGTCTGTTTGCCGGTCAGTCTTTTTGTATCCTTTCAACAGCTCAGACGGTTTAACCATTTGAACTAAAACTTCATATTTAAGATTTTTCATAAATTAGGAGGTCCTTGTGAGTTTTAGTAAAAATCGGCCAATTTGTAACGTTGATGGCTTTGGGTTTCTCACACCCGGAGTTGCACACTGGGTTGGGATAGCATCCAACCGGAAAATAGGGTGGGTTACGTATACCCACAGGTGTGTTAGCCATCTTTACAAAAATAAATTGTATATTTTCAAACTAACGTGTGCTCAAAAATAAACACCACCACCCAGAAAAAAAACTGGCTGGTATAAGAGGGAGGGGCAGGACATTTTACATACACTGACTTCGCTTGACACCACTTACCTGTTCATCTCTTTAATTTTTCTCAACCCTACCACATTTTATTGGTTATACTTGCAGTTACTTTATACATAACGCACACATGACGTTACGACAACACACAAAAAAAATAGACAACAAGACAAGAAAAAAAAAAATAATCAAAATCACAACAAAAAACCAACATGATAAATATGTATAGATATATATATATAATAAAAAAAAATGTGTCAGTACCTCACCCTCAAAAATGGTTTGTGGAACCGTGGGCCCTTCCACTGTGGATGTCCGATGAACGCCTGTCGTTTCCTCTTTATTATTTAAATAAATACACCGTGGATATTATATTTTTTTTTCTTATAATTGGTTTTTTATTACGCAACGAATGTCAAAACTTTAGAAACATTTTGGTTCACTTTAGTATCATGAAACTTTTTAGCAATTTTTTTCTTTACTTCACTTAAGTTAAATCATTATCCGAACTATTTTAACGTGAACCTTTCTTTTACAATTTTTCTTAACTACACTTAGGTTTAAACAAAAAAACAAAAACTTAAAAAAACATTTTTGGTTCACTTTAATATCATGAACTTTATATCAACCGAATTTTCTTCCGTACATTTAGGTCTTTTCCTCTTATATTCACTCTTCGTTTTTTTTTCTTTTCTTTTTATAAAATCAAAACAATCTTATTCTAGCATGACCGGTCCAACCATCCCAACTTTAATCCTTTCCTTACATGTTGAATTTTTTTTCAATTTTTCTTCACAAACCAATCTCGACCATCCGGTCCAAAAATCAAAACCTCAATCCTTTTTTCTACTCATTTCATCTATCTCTACCCACTTCTTCAACAAGTTGCTAACGTGGGAAATGTCCACTCATTAAAATTCACAAAAATTGCATTTTCGCACGCTGCAACTGTTTGAAGGTGTGGGTTGAGAAATCTTATTACAATATAATTTCCCTTATCTTTTAATGGTTATACTTTTCTTTTTTTTTTTTTACTCGCTGGCTCAAATTATTTTATTTTCTTATCTAATATTTTTAAATGAAACCATTTTTATTGCGGTGATCATATTTTATTATGTTATTTTTTCTTACTAACAATTTTTATTTTATTGTCTAATATTTTTGTATGCAATTGGAAAAAAGATGTTGTTTTTTAAAATGCAATGCACTCATGGTGCACAACACGAAGAAAATTTTGATGAAAAGATAAGAGAGGTAGACTCTAACTATAAACATCCTAAAAAAAAGAATCAGCCGCCGTATTACCGAATCGTTACAAATTGCTAGTGGCCACTTCCGTGGATCAGAAAATTTATTTTGCAAATATCTCACAAAATATAAGATTTACGGAAAAACTTCGAATTTATATTATTCGCACAATATAGAAATATCAGGGTCGGCTGTGTAGTCTACACTTCCGAAGGTGATTTGCGTGACAACGTTTATTGTCGGTGAGACAAATGATAGACTGTATGGGTTTGTTCAAGTCACTTTATTTATTATTAACATCATAAAATGGGAGTACTTCGGCGGTGTATAAACGATTATGTATTGAGACGCTGTACATTAAGATTAAGTACAAGTGGCTGAGTTGCGGACTGGTGAATGAAAGAATAAAAACTAAATACAAATCTTAAATTTGTAAGAAATTTACATAATAAGTTTCTCAAAATGTGTGTTGGTCCCATCCCAATTTATAAATCATTTAGCTGAACTTCAAGTGAAAACATTAAAAGTAACTATCAGGAGTCATTACAATATAATATAAAAACGTTTTGTACCTGCGACTTTTGAAAATTCCACCAGCCACAATAACAACAATAATAATATATTTCCGTCTTTTACACCTCAAAATTCCACAGTAATTGCAAGCCCACGATTTTCTAAGAAATTTTTACAGAAGCTACTATATATTGAATGATTAAGAGGAAAGCAAATCTTCTTCGACTACTGACCATCACTATATAATATACTCATATATTACAATATGTTGATGCAGATATACGCAAATTTAGTTATTTAATAACAGAACTTAAAAAAAAAAAATGCACACATGAACATTAGCATCGCGCACAAACCACTAACAAAAGCTCAATTATAACCAATTTTTTCATATATTTTGATGTATTTTCTCACGAAAATTTTTTATTTTTATTTTCCTCATTTCTGATTCATCTGCTCAGATCAACAAATATATACCGAACTATATTATGTAAAAAAAAAACCGTATAGGTGGTTGAGATTATCTTTTTTTACTAATATGTGCTTTTATACCAATCGTTTGATTTTTTATTTTTTATATTGTATTTTATGCAACACAGAGCACATCACACAAAAAATCGTTAAAATTACCAATTCGGTGGGACTGCCGTTGTGTGTACTGTGCTGGGGATATTATAATATAATGTATGTAATATGCTGTAAAAGAAATAATTTAATATGTGGATTGATGTGAAAATTGATTCATATGTATATTTGAACTGTATGCTGTACACAGGTAATTTTTTGTGTTTTACTTTTATTAATAATTTTTTTTCGGTTTCGCTAATTGATGAGATAAAAACTAATGTACATACTATATATACATATTTAGGTACATAATATATCTAGACCACCAACTGGCTTTGTTATTTGTGTAGAGTGATGATGATGATAATAAAAATTGTTACAATTATTTTAAGATTTATTTTTGCGATGAAAAATACAATTAATACTTACAATTTTTTTATTTGCGCAGAGATTTGTTTTCGTTAATTATTTATGATTTATGGAAGTCGTATAACAGCTTGTATTATTATTAGATCAATTTCATTGATTAGCTCATCTTTCATAATTAGGATATGTGTATCCAATAACACTGAGAAAAATAAAAGTTAAAAACAAAATGGATTTTTCCTACTTTTAAAACGATTTCTAAATGGTTTTGGCAATCTTCCATATTAAAATAAACAGTCGAAACTTTTAAAAGTAATAAAAGGAAAATTTCTTTTTAATCTTCGTGTATTAAGATAATAAATCTTTAATAACTAAATCCAAAATGAATAATTGTTGTTATAAAAGGAACCATCAATTTTACTAGAAATCATTTTAAATTTTTTAAAGATTTCGTTTTAATTAAAATGACCTTCTTCTCATGTATAAAAATTCGTGAAAATTGGATACCTTTGGTATTACCGGTAAATATCAAATTTTGTTGAAGTCATATTTAATGGAACGTATAGTTTATGTATTTAATGGTATCTGTTCCGACCAATTTAGTTCCACGTCAGATGTACCTGAGAGTTCTATTAATTGATTGTAAATTAAAAAGCAACTGTCTGCTATATGCTTATGATCTTAAAATCGTTCGATATATTAAGTCTAAAAATGATTGCTAATGACAGCTAAGTGTAACATTGTTACTTATACTACAAAAATCAAAAAAATCTGTGCTTCGGGGTGTTCTTATCGACATTAAGTTGACTTTTAACCCTCATATTGATAAAATTAGTACCAAAGCTAATAGATTACTTGGATTTGTGTTACGCATATGCCAAAACTTTTCGTCTTATAGAGTTATCATCATTTTGTATAGCTTGTTAGTTAGAATCCAAGTTGAGTGTTGTACCAAATTTGAAATCCTTTTTACGACTGTAATAGTGCCAAAATTGAATATATTTAACGCAGATTAACGAGAAGACTATATTTAAGGTGTTTCGATTAGAAGAATTTGTTCCACAGTAGATTGGAGCAGGCGAAAATTATCTGTGATACATTATTGCCAAGCTCCCATTCCTTGCACCTAAGCATCATCCTGGTAAACATTAACTGCCTTATTATGTCGACAGCACTATTGGGTTGTTTGTCTACTGATAAGCAGCAACGGTTGTTGACGAGATCTAGGCGGGATTTGAAAATAAAGCCATAGATTATGCGAATAAAATCAGGCTCTCTATGATTTTTAGAAAGAACAAACTTGAATTTGACAAAATCTCGAATAAAAATCTCGACTGGGATAAAATTTCGACACAATAAATTATTTCGATAAGCACTCTGGTTTTTTTTTATAGTTAGCCAAAATTCTTAAAAGATGTTATCTCTCATTTGGGCTTTCAATAACTTGGGCGATCCTTTTCGAAATCTAACTAAAAATGACAAATTTCACGAAACTTTTTCTTTTGGTACAAAGTCAGTAAAATATGAAACTAAATAGCTAATTATTGCAGATCACTAGAATTATAATGCGGCCATAAAATTATTGTTTGTTTTAAATAGAAATATTTGTTGTGACTTAATTGCAAGATATGTATTAGTTTTCAAATAAAGTGAAATAAAAAATGTACGGTTTAGTTTACCTTGATAAAAATACCGCGTAATTAACGTTATGTGGTTACAATTTTTTATTTTTTTTTTCAATTATATGTGAAGTACTTACGGACTATTTGAGTGGATATATGAGACAAATTATCGCATTTTTAATTATCACAATTTAAATTATTTTATCACAAGATATAACTTGGGCGGTCTAAAGCCGCAAATAGCGTGCATCGTCTGATTAGCGAAATCTAAACATTAAACTAAATGCTTACGTTTTAAAAAGGCAAAAATTACGTTTCAATTTATAATTAACCATAACACTTTAATAATAAAGTTTGATTTATCTCCGCGCTTTTATACTCTTATGTTGTACATACATATACCATATTCTAAATTGAAAATATATTCACGGTGTACCTACATAGAAATTAATGAAACATCTGCACTTTATACCATTATACTTATATATTTTTGATTCTTCTTAATTATAATTACATATTTTTGTTCGCATCTACACGTCGTATGTAAGTTTTATATGCGAGATTTTATAAATAGGAATTGTTTTTGCCACCCGATTTCCATATTGCAAACGCAACAATTGCAAAGTGGTAATTTTTATTTAACCGCGTATATTAACCAAAAGTTTATCCGACTCTATAATTATATAATCATTGGGGGTACAAAATAAAAATAAAAACAATGGTTTGCAATTTATACAAGAACAAAACAAAAAATAATTTGATTGCTTAATCTTGATATCATCTTCAATTAAATGTGTACCTATGTATGTATACATAAATGCTGAATCGTGTACGCGCGTACAAAAAAATTTGGATAATTTTAGAAGATGCTATCGTGTTTCAAATTGTCTATTTGTATGTACGGTATTACGAATGTATGGATGTCTGCCGTTACTATAGTAGGTATACATATATAGTATTGTGAGAGGTCAGTTAAAATATTTGTACATTTTTTACAGAAGCTGTACCAATCGTAGAAATCTTCTCTATTACTGTTATTCAACCTGCTAAGTGTGAAGTTGGCCCAAAACTCATCGACAAAAAATGCAATGGTATACCGTATACATTCATCGGTAAATTGAAATACACCCAGTTACTCTTCGTTGGAGTACAGATCTAAAATATACAGAGTTGTAATTTTTAGAAATCTAAAATTCAAAATTAGAAGGATGAATTTGAATTTTAGTGACAAGGTCTCTTGAATTTAACATAATTTTGAAATTTGTAAAATCTTATCTTCGCTAATTCAAAAATATTTATTAAATTTTGTTTAATTTTGTAATTTTGCCATTAAAAACTCCGAGATTTTGCAGTTTTTTAATTTAAATTTGGAATTTCCGAATTCTAAAAATTTATTGAATTTTAAAAAATTTAAATTTTACTCTATACAATTATCTGCGAATTCTACATAACTAAATGAATTCTAAAATTACAAATTCCAAGATTTTGTTGAATGTATTATAATTAATTACTTTAGAATTTTATAGATTTGGACATTTCAATACCACTGATTATTATTATGACTGATTATTATAGTTTTTAATTCATTTTGTAAACTTATAACTTACACTAAATTAATTAATTTTGATGATTACTAGTGTTATTGAATTTAGTAAAATCAAAATATTGTCAGCTGTCAAACAAACTTTGTAAAAATTACGTAATAAATTATTAGGATGTATTTATAATTATTATTAAGTTAAGTTACCAATTAATGACTAATAATGAATTTATATAATTAACTTTTAAATTTGGCGCTGTTTGCCGTGTAAATAAATAATTTGTACATCCTTACATTTCTAGCATAATTTATTTTTGACAAGCAAAATTGAATAATTTGTTCGGTCTCTTTTCCTGATCATCGGTGGAAGCGACAACATATCAACTACAACTAATTGGATTAAAATAAAACAAATCATAAAATTGTAAATTGTAAATTTTATTCAAAAATAAAGACTTTAAGTTTAAAAAACTTAGAGTCTCATCACATCCAATGGTTCTAAAATTTTAAAATTTCACATGCTTACAAAGTTCCTAAATTTTAGTGGTTAATAAAATGACAATTAAACAGCCTTCAATTTACAACATCATATTCATATTTACATTTTGAAATTTTTGAATTTCTGTTAATTTTAACATTGGAAATTAAAATTTAACATACTTACTGTTTGCGGAGACACTAAATATTACTAAAATAATTTATATAACAGCAGTTTGAATTGTGTAGTAATTTTAAAAATTTAGGATTTATGCAACTCAAGATTCTAAGACTTTTCTGAATTTTAATGACTTAATTAATTATTCTGGAATTTTACAGAATTTACAAACTTAAAGTTTTTTTCTTAAAGTATTTACTAAATTTTAGCCAAAATTTTTAGTTGTGAAATTCAAAGCTGCGAGAATATTCTTATCCAAAATAAGTTTTTATTAATTTTGAATTTTATAAATTCAATAATTTTAAAAATTTTGAAATGCCTGAAATGATTTGAAAAATAAACTTTATACGAATTTAGTTTATTTTAGTGGCTTAATAATTTGCGGGCGCTTCAAAATTTACAATAATTGAATTTTAGAAGAAAGAATAGTTGAATTTTAACTACAATTTTTTAAGAATTTTAGTTGCTAAATTGTATCAAAGTCAATTTTACTAAAATATTACAGAATTACAAATTTCTAATGACTCTTAAAAGTTGAGACTATTTCTTATTTTTTTGGTACAAATAGTCGAACTCTGATCTGAGCTGAATACATAAACCCATAAAATATGTTTGTCTTATTGAGTTTTATTTAATCGTTTCGTGAAACCCACATATCCCCAGCACATCTCTTATACCATACATTTTAAAGAATTCTGTATCAGATTTAAACATTTTTTCCTTAGTTTAAATGACAAATCTTCAGAACTTTATGAAATTCGAATTTCTTTCCATATATCAAAAATTGTTTATTAAATTTTAGGCAAAATGTTTAACTGTGGAATTCAAAACTTGGTGGCTATAATGGCAATTATAAGAATTTTTGTAAGTTTACTATTCTATTAACTTCAGAAATTTACTAAATGAGAAGGATTCCTCTTAAAAATTTTAATCAGTTTTCAACCAAATTTAGAACTCTCGTTTCGAATTCCAGAATTAAAAATATTGAGTAAAATTTATTTGATTCGTTTGAATTGCGGAATTAATGCCCCTATTCACAAAATGTATAAATTCTGTGGCTGTTGTTTTACAGAAATTGGTTATAGAGCAAAAGTTACAGATTATTAAAAATTGGTATTCACAAACTATAAAAATTGTGCCGCTGTTAGGCCCGATTTCAGAACAAAACAGCAATTCTTCAGTTAAATAATTTTTCGTCTCTTTCGTCTTTTATGAAATTGCAACGTGTTTCAAAATTCAAAATCAATGCTATCCTGATTATATTTCTTTTTTACATAAGCATTGTAACGGGAGAATTAAATATTTATTTGCGCGATATTGAAAAATCAAATATTTAATTCTACCTTAAAATGCTCATGTAATAAAGAAATATAATCAATGCAACCTTGATTTTGAATTTTGAAACAAGTTGCAATTTCATAAAACAAGAAAGAGACGAGATATTATTTAACTGAGGATTTGCTGTTTTGTTCTGATTTATTTATTTGTTAATTTTACATAAATTTTGAATGAGTTCTAACTCCTAGTTTTTTCGAAATAATTTTCACCTAACACTTACACATAATAAATTGAGCATGAATGCTCATTCGGATTACAATGTGCTGCATAAGATGGTTTATCATAATAATAAATAATGCTAAACCTCAATTATTACAGCCAGATTCAAGCACTGCCGAAATCCATCAAAGTTAATTTTCCATCTTCTAGCATCCCAGCATTTGGCGGAGCTGCTTTATACTTTGACATCACCAAGGGTGCTCTTGGTTGATAGATTTTGCATGCTACGTATTTTGGTTCAACTTTTGTAAATATACATAAAATTTAAAATATTGTGGGAAAATAAACCAGTTCGACTGACTCGAAAGGCAAAGCCAACGAGATGAAATCGGGCATATGAAAAATAGTAGCTTGTGATGAAACGAAATGTTGGGATTCGATGAAGCCATTTCCGCGAATTAAACCCCAGTTTAACAAGAAAAATAATACACATGTATTTGTGTATATTTGTGTTTTATTTTTCGTCAACCATGTTGAGTGCTAATTCGGTAGCATCAACTTTCACACTGACATACGATTAATGGGGTGATCACTTTAAATCTACAACTTGTCGGCATATTCAAGGTATTTATTTTGACTTCCATATAGAACGTAAAGGATTGTCGGTGGCAAGTCATTCCTTGGCACTAGCTCCAAACCATTGTCATGAGGGATACAAATCTTAAAAATCTGAACATATTCTCATATGACAGTTCCATATTACCACTATTCTGAATAAAAAGTTAGTTTCAAAAGAATCCCAGACAACATCATGCATATAAATATCGATTATATAACAACACAAGTTCTAATAGAAAACTTTCTAGTGAAAATCAAAAACTACAAATAAATCATCTTGAACTCTTGTATAGGTAAATAGATGATAGTGAGAGTATTACTTTATGAAAAAATCATGTCGAAAAATAGCCACTCGGCCGAGTTATTTTTTTTTTTTTTTTTTTTTTTTCGCTGGCGCTACATCCCATAGAGGGATTTGGCCGCTTCATAGTGAAGTTTCGTAATCATTTTTACAACGGATAATGAGGGATTAGTTCATTGATCCTTACATTAACCAGCCGTGATTTTTTCATCACCCGCCGGGAATCGAACCCGGGACCTCCGGAGCTTGAAGCAAGAATGCTAACAACTGTGCCGAGTTATTGGTCCGTAATAAATTTGTCACCGTAAATTGACAGAGCATAATTTACGTTTATAGAGTTTAGTTATGTTTTGTGAATATCATTTTAGTACTAACCCTGTAAATGAAAAAATTATTTATCGTAAATTTAATTTTTGAAATTATAAGAATATAGACTGGAATTTAAGACTTTTAAGTTAGTCATATCACATGTCTAGAAGTTTATAGGCAGTGTTGTTAAGATTAAATTTATATTACAATATAGAATGAAGTAATCTAGAAAATGTGGCTATACAAATTCTAAAATTTACTTAGTCAATTTCTCTTAAATTTTACCAAACTAATATTTTGACCTATCTACCATCTCTACACATTTCTAGAGAAAACAAACTAATTTAGCTGAATTTGCTAATTTGGAAATTTTATAAAATCAAAATTACGAACATTAGGGGATTCCAATACCTTAATTTTATAGCCTAGAATTTTACAAAAATCACACACATTAAATAAAAATTTTATTTTATAAATTTTAAAAATTTTAGGAATTCTAAAACAAAATTTTAAGGGTTGTCCCTGTTGTGATGCAATTCCTCAAGACTTTAAAGAGTTTTTAACAGTTTGTTTGGATTACAAGATGTACCTTCTTTTCCAGAAATAGTTTAGAAACCAGTTGGTATTAGGAATCGCAATAAACCGTCACACGAATTTTTTTTTATTTGTTTGTTTATCCATGCAATATTTTCTGGGCAGAAGACCAAATTGAGAAAGCACGGATAAATATTTCTTTTACGTAGATCAGATAAGGATTGCAAAACACCGTGCTGCACAATAATATTTACAAGATGGAGGGTCCGGCACCTGCGGAATTTTTTATAAAACAACTTTTACGAAATTATAAGACCTTTAAGCCAGTGATTAAAACCGAATGAATCATTTAGGAATCACCGGACACAGCTTAATTTGCGCCTGCTTAAATTTATTTGCAAAATGTATCTCAGATTTTTATTTAGGACAGCATACCTTTTATTGGTGGGCCCGACAATGGCCCTCGGCTTTTAGAAAATTTTATCGAAAAAGGAAAGGGCGAGTAATTTATTCCAAAAATGGTTCAATTTCCTCTGTGCATCTCAATTAATTCAAAAATACCCTAACCAGATTTTGTTGCCTTGATCAAGTATTATCTCATTAAAGAATTTCAAGAAATTTGATTAATTTTGTAAAATATTAATAGATCAAAGAATGTGAAACTGGATCATTTTGAATTTTCAAAACTTAATTGATTTATTAAAGTACATAATTTATCAATTTCAAGAAATTTTGTAAATTCAAGAGATTTAAGGATCAAATTAATCAAGAAAACCACGAATTTTAATTAATTTTCAGTTTAATCAGTTTAATAATTTGTGGAATTCATGAACTTGGTAAATAACTACAATTTAAAAAACCAGTTTAAGGATTTGAAAAACTTAAATTTTTTTTTGGATTCTAAGAATTCCAAATGTTTCCAGAATTTATTAATTGAAAATAAATTTTTAGAAAATTTCAAAGATCTAAAAATTAAAATTTTACAAATATCAAGAAAAGCAGAATTTGAAAAAAATTTGAGAATTTTAATTTTTATGTGACTTATTTTACAGTTCTTAAAATTCAAAAATTAAGAATACTGAGAGTTTGAAAAACAATGTTTGATTCTACTCAGGCCAAAGCAAGATTGTAACTTCGAAACAGTCGATGTTTCCTTACACATATTTAATGAAAATGAAAACGACGATAAATATTGTAAACTACCAAAACCAACGAACGTTAAATTAGAATCCGTAGATTAAGTAAAATGCTACAAGCTCCAAAGCTAACAAGTTGAACAAGGTTTACTATGAGCTCAAATTAAGGCAATTTACAGATTCATGGGCTGCGCTCAATACCAATCACGAAATAATTATGGCGTATGCCAACAAAGAAGAATATAAGGCCGAGCAATACTTCATCATGAATATTGTCGGCGAAATACAGAGTACGATACGATAGTCATCAACACAGACACTTATTAAGGCATTAATTAGAAGAGTGCCAAGGTCGAACTATACCGACCACAGAAATCCCTTTGTTTTATGGCAACTACAAGCAGTCTTCCACAGCTCATTCAACAAGACTGTAGCGGGCTTTACAAGACTGTAAAGGACAAGTAGCGAAGCTACGTAATCACTTAACGCTGTCGTAAGAAAATTACCTGACTGCGTGGAAAACCCTCACCACCAAATATGTGGACAAACGGATGTTGGGCAGTAAACATATCAACACAATATTGGGCTTACCCAGTTTAAGCATAAAATCAGCAAGCAGAATGCGTTATCGCACTCAATAATTTAGGCATCCAGACAAAACACTGTATTTCAACAAGGAAATTAGATAGTGAGGCTCATTGCATGTACGAATCAACAGACAAAAAACTAAAAATTCCAATGAAAAGTTGCTTTGATTTTTTGGAAACAAGGTACCAATCTCTGGCTACAACCGCTACAGGAAAGATCAACAAGGAAAAAGAACCACCACAAAGCAGCACTAAGAGGATAACACATGTTGTAATGACTGATCCATCTCCAAGCTGGAAAGTAGTGGTGATCATAAAATTCCCAACTCCAAAAAATTCTAAGGTTTGTTAGTTTTGGAAAGTACTGCAACTGTGAATGTGAAAGCTTTATGTAGAAAATGTTTCCGGGAGTACTATTGGCCCTACTGCCGCAGAAAATGTGAAAAATGTTATGGAGCTCATCATAGTCTGTTCCACGACGTCTAGAAAAGCCTGAAGCTCCAACCAAACAACTTTCAAATCCGTAGAAAGTGTAGTATCTTATTGGAAATCACTATCTTCACGGTAACTACCGACATTGAAGAAAATTTACTTCGGCTTTTCGTTGGTCCAGGCTCTCAAGACACTTTCATCACCGAAGAAGTGGCAAATAAACTTAGATTAACAAAGACTCCTATTCAAGCAAACATTTCCTGCATGGGACTAACAGATGCCGGAACCGCGAAGTCTACTGTCGAATACACCATTAGACCGATGTTTCCATTAAAAGTCAAGGCTATGGTCCTAAAGAATATAACTGGAAGTCTACCCAATTTGGCGGTTGATTCAAGTAACTGGCCACACGAAGAACCTTATCTGGGCATATCAGACCTTTCATGATCCTGGTCCAATCGATACACTGAAAGAAGCCAATGGAAGATAGAAAGTAAGAATTCTCTTCAACATCGAGCAATTGGGCTATTTTCAAAGAAGTAAGTTCAACGACGAAACTAAGAGTCGTCTTTGATACATCGGGAAAGACATCCACAGGGACTTCCTTAAATATTGCCTTGCTAAATGGTCTCACGCTCCAATAACACCTTCAAAGATATTACTTCGATGGCGAAAACATAAGTACAGCCGAGAAAAAATGTTTCGCCAAATCACAGTGCATGAACCCGAACAATAAATAAAGGAGTATAAATATTTGCCACCGTGACTTGCGGCACAGTAGCAGCAACATACCTTATGTCGTGCGAACATTGCAACAGTTAGCAAGGTATGAAGCTTCCAGCCGCTTCAGAAATTGTGCTGAATCATTTGTATGTAGATGACCTAATTTCTGAAAACAACACACTAGAGAAAACCGTATTTGCCCAAGAACAGCTCGTAGCAATACTCAAAACTGGCGGATTCAACCAACGTAAATGGGCTACTAACCACCATGCCCTGATAAAAGCGACTTACCAAAGGAACTGACTAACTAAGTAATAATGGGACTCTTTAATCTAAACTTGATCACACAGTCAAAACTCTTGATCTACATTGGAATCCAGTGACAGACATATGCATGTACGTAAATGTCACGTTGGTTCACGTAGTTAAAATAGTTGTAATATTTAGCACACAAAAAATATTTTTTAAGCGCCATTTATTATTGAAATTAAATTGTAACTTTTATTTGTGTACTAAAAATTATAAGCGCTAAAATTACTTGTTCAAAGATTTGTTAATTTTATCCATACTTATCTAAATTTATCTAATGCCCAGAGAGCAATTTCTAATCTTGCTGTTCAATATATTGAGCTAGTTCCGCTAGAAATAGTTTTAACTAATTAGGTATTACAAACAATCACAAATTCTTGCAATTTTTATTTCCAATTATTTTTCAAAAGATTGGTGTGACATCGTCAAAAGTCAGTACTCGAGCAGACAATATGAATCCGTTATGGTTTTCATGTAAGTATATTGCAGTAAATCAACATTATTCCAATCCAGACTATAAAAGGTGAAAATTAGTTACAATTCAATTAAACCATATACTTGCTTAGAAACATCTTAATTTATTTTAATTTTAACCGTAAATTTACAATAAAAAAAAATCATTCTCACGGTTAAAAGGTGCAAAAAAAAAAAAAATGCAAAAATCCATCAAATGTCTCACAATTTTCTTTGAAACAATTTTGTTTTGTTGTATATACGTAAGTGTTATGTATATATGTGTCTGCAAATTATTTGTGATTTGTACAACAAAAGTTGTAATTAAAATTTATTTAAGACAAAAATTATAAATTCAATTATAAATTAACGATCCTTTCAACTATAACCAATTTTTTGTTTTTTTTTTTTTAACTTGATCAGTTCGAACTTTATATTTAAATCAATGTAATGAGCTTTTAAAGTATAACTGCGAGGTTTTATACAAAATTCATATACAACACAGGGTTAAGTGCTATTAAATTGATAGAAGATGAATGCGATCTTGAGTGTAAATAAAAAAAATTAAAAACAAACCGTTCATCACCATAATCACTTTTAAAAAACCTTTTAATGTTTTGTTTATTAGGATTTTTCAGTTTCAATTCTCTTATCCCAATTTTCGTCTTGATGTACGCGATCGCGACTATATAGGTACATACTTACATATATACTAATACACAGAAGACAGATATTTTAAGAACCAAATGGAATTACATTTTATGTCGATACACTTTTGATTTTTTTTTTTTTTGCTGTTGCTGTTTTGGCTTTTTATTTTAGATGCATGCAATCCGCGCTACAAATTGTTATAATCTGCCGTTGTTGTTATTATAGTCGGTATTGTTATTGTTGTTTTGGAATATTGTGTTTATAGTTTATAATAATAATAATAATAATAATTCTTCAAAGGTAGGTTGGAAACTTTAAAAGCGAAAACTAAATAAAATGAAGAAGTGGAAGCATGAAATTTTTCGTTTATTTTATTCGTTTATTTAAACGCGACTAAGATGGTCTAGTGGAACAAAAACATAAATAAAATTATGTACGAGTATAAAAATAAGAGAAATTAAAACTTATATTAAATTAATCTTAATTTAATTCGCTTTACAATATGTAATACTTATTGTGTATTATTTATATCGACATAGAAAAAAAGTGAACAGAATGGTCTTAACTCAATTTGTTTTACCGGCATTGCTATATTTTAATGGAATGGTAGAGCCAGTGGCGGATTAAGGAAAATCCGGACTCTAGGCTAGCTTATACAATAGGCAAATCCGGGCCCTAAGCAAGTTTTGTTTACAGATGCAAAATCTCGTTTTCCCTCAAAAAGCGTCAAAAATAGGGATTTTCTTCTGTTTTCCATGCTCAAAACGTTTGTTTTCTGCATTATTGACTACGTAGTCGCATGTCTCTCTTATGTCAACTAGTTTTCCGCATGATAATTTTTAGACTGAAGACAAACAACAATAAAACAGTATTGTTTCCTTTTATTCAATTGAGACCTCATGTATATACATAGGTTCATAAATTCTCTTATTATCATTTTAAAAACAGGAGGAGACTTCTGCATTATAAAAAATTAAAAAAAAAATTTAAATGAACGTTGATTTATTTGATCGACCTCTATAAGTTGGTAATTCAAAATTTAAATAATGATGATACGTTGATCAATTAATGGTTACGCTTATTATTATAGTTTCAGTCAAATATTATCTAAATAAATATAAAATTTTTCCAATTTAATTATGCAAATGGATTGAGTCCAAGGAAATTTCTCTCATATACTTGTGAAAGAGCCATTGATTTATTGATTGAAGTGTTCGACCAAGCTTTTAGCAAAACCTCCCGAAGTTGTTAATGGTCGGGCCTCACCGAACACCTTGTTCCATACAACATAAAGAGGATTTGGATAGGTTTAGTTATAATATGAAAGAAACCGGGGTTACAGACACCAAAGTATATCCAATAGTTAGTAACACAATGACAACACATTTCAATCTACTTTTATGTTTATTAAAACTAAATTAAACTTTTTAAGTTATCAAATCTTAAATGCTAGCATAATTATGTAAGTAAAGCTGCGGGAGCAGAATTTACATGCTATCAATAATTCATAATTTATGATGTCACAGCCATCGTTTTCTTCTTTAATCGTGACGACCAAGGTATATCTTTTAAATTTGTCACCAGCATATTCGGATGAGATGATAGTTTCCCTGCATAGTTAATCCGCATTTTTAGTAATTCGTCTTTAACAGTTCGGCTGCTAAGGTCCTTATGAATATTTTGGTTTTTTACAACCCAGGGTGCCCGTGTAATTATTCTGAGACTAATTGACAGCCATACGACCAGATTGGTTTAATCATTGTGTTATACAGGAGAAGCTTATATTCTAAAGGGTTTCGTATTTCCCCATCAACCAGTGCATTTTATCCATTTTTAATTTGATATGGCCTCGTCTCATTTCAATATGTTTTCGCCAGGTTAATCGTCGGTCTAGGATGGACGCCTAGGTATTTTGCTTCGTTGGCCTGAGGAATTTGTATTCCGTTCATTGTGACCGGTGGACACGTAAGCTTATTTAAAGTGAATGTTACGTGAGTCGATTTCACTTCATTGACCTTTATCCTCCACTTTTTTAGCCAGATTTCGATGTCATCTATATGTTTTTGCAGGGTTGTGGACGCTGTTTGTGGATTTTTATGAGTACATACGATTGCTGTGTCATCAGCGAAAGTAGACGTCATAATTTTCGAAGATATTGGTAGATCAGAAGTGAAAATTAAATACAAGGTTGGGCCAAGCACTTTGCCTTTTGGTACTCCTGCCAGGACGTTTTTTACGCCCGATTTAGAGGTATTGGTTTTGCCAAACTTTATCGAATGCCTGAGCAATATCCAAGAAAACAGCAGAGCAGTACTTCCTTTCCTCGTATGCTGATCTAATTTCTGAAGCTAAGGTGCACTTGCTCAGTGGTTCCATGTTCTGCTCTAAAACCAAATTGATGATTAAGGATGATATTTCGGAGTTTCGGTTCTATCTTTTCGATAATTATGTTTTCGAAGAGTTTCGAGATGATTGGTAGTAGGCTTATTGGTCTATATGACGATACCTTGGTAGGATCCTTGCCAGGCTTTGGGATTATTTTTATACTTGACAGTTTCCAGCATTCAGGAATGAATCCTAATTCATAGATTGAATTGAATATTTGAGCTAGTCGACCAAAGGCACCCTCAGGCAATTTTTTAAGCATTTCACCTGTAATTTGATCATACCTAGGGGCTTTCTTTAATTGAGTTTGGTGAGCAATAATAAACTTAACTAGCGGCTTCTTTATCTTGAATTTCCTCTCAGGTTCGATTGGTATATCTGTTTGAACCACCGATAATTCAGGGTTGGCAGTGAAAACACCTTTAAGATGATCAGCGAAGGCTTTAACTTTTTCCTCGTCACTTCTAGCCCAGTCACCGTCGGGCAGACGAATTGGCCGGTTTGGTTTCTGAGGCTTTATAAGTTATTTAGTGGCCTTCCATAATGAATAGTTTGTGTCAGAGTTGGGAGATAGCTGCTTAAGGTAGTTTTGTAAAAAAATCCATTTTGTTTTTTTGGAGTAGGCGTTGCAGTTTATTTTTGGCCTGGTTAAAGTTGTATTTTGCATTAGGCGATCGATTTGTTTGCCATATGCGTCTTAAACGACGTTTCTCTGTAAGCAATTTTTCTATTTCAGCGGATATTATGGTGTGCATTGTATGTTTGCTGTTTTGTTTAGGCGATGCTGAAATAGCTGCGTTGATTAGTAACAGATTAAAGTTTTCCAGTGTAGATGTCAAGTCGATATGCGAACTGATGTACATCTTGAATTTCAACCAGTTAGTGAAGTTGTTCGTTAGGAAGTTGATTGTAGGACATGGCTTTTGGTCAGTCCAGTAATGTATTAAGACCGGAGAGTGGTCAGAATATAATTCTGAGAGTGGTTTGGCCTCGATCATTTCTCGGTTTATTTTACTCGTGACAGCAAAATCAAGGATGTCAGGAATTTTTTTCCGATCAGTAGGACAATAAGTTGGATGGCCACAAGATGCAACATCGTAATGATTTACCTGAATAACATTCATTAATTGACGTCCCCTTGGAGTAGTCATTCTTGAACCCCAGTAGGTATGTTTGGCATTAAAGTCTCCGGCGACTATAAAGCGCTGACCCAGAGTTGCAAAAAACGTTTTATAGATACATATATGCCGAAATGTTTTTATTTGTAGGGCAATATATTTAAGCTATAACTAAACTTTCTTTATCAAGGTCAACACATACAGAGGTTGCTCGAATTTCTTCAGTGCTATACTCATTCAGAACATAATGCCAAATCCGATTGCCCAAGGGATGTTTAGTATCATAGACTTTGTAACCATTTATTCTAAAATTATGTTTGTCGGTTAAATGGGTTTCAGAGACCAGCATAAGATCAATTTCGTGTTTTGCAAGAAAATATTGTTCGATGAAATATTTTCAAACGTTATATCAAAAATTCGGAGTGCACCACCCATTTAGTCAAGTACTGTGTGTAAACTGCCGTTTGCAAGTACGCCCAAACAAAAATTTTACGGGCACCCCTAAAAATAAACTTAATATAATCCGTTCTTGCTAAAAATTTTACCACTTAATTAACAGAACCCAACCCAATACAATTTTTTCTGATCTATATAATAAACAAGTTCACCAAAACAATACCATTACCCCGCTACATGAAGTAGCGTGCTTGGAGCTTCAGGGGTGCTGAGCGAGGATTTATACGCACTTCTGAAAACAAAATCATAATTAATCATTAATATCCAACTGCAACAATAAAACTTATACTAAATAAATAAATATTCAACTCTCTATATTCAGTAACTCGTACAAAATTTCTCCGACGAACTCAACTCAAAATAATAAAATTAATTAAATTCTAAAACTTTGAGAAAAAAATTACAATCTGCCATAGGACGTGTTTTCAATCATTATAAGCCGAACTGAGGTCCCAAATTCTGATATATTTCGTTGTCTTCCCATATACGGAGATTACGTACAATAGTTCTGTTTTGGATCGACTTTTGTAGCAGGCATGTCCACTTCATCAACGTATTTATTTCATATTCTTCGCCTTCCGACAATGAATCATTGTCGTTGATTATCCTTTAGCATTCCGCTTTAATAACCTTTCGACTTTTCCCCTTTAACCTATTCCTCAACAATCTCCCGATAAATATTAGATGTATTTGCTCCCGGTTTATTTTAATTTGAAGAATGTCATACAATTCGTAAATTATAATTTAAAAATTAAGGAAAATTTAAGAGAAATACAAACAATGATTTTTATAAAATTCTCATATTTAATGTTAAGATAAAAATTTGCAATTAAATTTCATCAGACAATATCGAAAAACACACAAAAATGGATTTTCCAGAATTCTATTGCATCTTTCAACCAATAGTTAACACAAACAGATTTGCACTCAAACAAACGCCGATAAGGCAGTCATAATTATCAAAATACGAAATTAATTTAAATACTCACGAATTTTGTTCAATCATTAAGCAATTATCGTAGTTTTTTAGTAAAATACGAGTTAACCACGGTACATTTAATTAATTACTGCACAAAAAATTAATTTAAAACTCAAAAAGTATAATTGATTGTCGATAAGGCAGTTAGAATATTTTTGAAATCGATGATTTAGTGTATTTGTTAGCATTATAACTAAAATTACAGACACTGGAAAATTTTCATTTTCATCTTGTGAAAACATAACAGAGCCACTATCAACAACACACACACACAGCCGACGAATGGGCTGTAATGCGAAGTTATCTCTTAGTCCAACTACTAAACTTAGCCTCTTCATCCCTACTCCTCCTGGCTACGTCCACGTTCGTGTCGGTGATAACTCGGTTTTAGCCTAAGCTTGCGGTTCTAATCCCTCGGGCAAGCTTAGCCGGGGCAAAAGTTAGAGATTGTCACATGGCTCACTTGCAAATAATGCACTTAAGAGTTATGTGATTTAAATCCAGGAACGTCCCCCCTGGGTCAGCGGCTGTTCCCTAGGAGAGGCGGCTGTATACCTACTTGGCAGCAAGAATAAAATGCTAGGGGCGGCACCCCGAAAAAGAACCCACGATGGGTACAGAAAAGAAGAGTTTAGTTACGGTGCAGGATATAGGAAACCCAGTACCGGCTGAAGGGAGTGAGCAAGCAGGCTCCCAATAGTCGAAATCCAGCAACTGCAATGTTACAATGGTGGCGAACTTGGCCGTTGCGACAGATATGTTTACAAGCGAAGAAAAAGGAAGTGGTAAACCCACTCATAGAGATAGCACACCTCCCAACCCGTTTAAAAAGAGTATTATGATACCGAGATCTCCGAAGAAGTTAGCTATGAAAAGTACATTGGAAAGATGTTTTTCATTACCTTCTCTGGGTGGTAACAAGGCGGAAGGCCCATACTTTTTTGCCCATACTTTTCGAAATAAAACTGGCTGTGGAAAGTAAACGGAAAAAACCTTTAAGGAAGTCGGCTGGCTGGAAGGCGAGTACGTTTGAGGAGGACCTATTTATGCTATCGTTGGATAAACCGAACCTCACGGGTGTGCCAATACAAAAGCGGCCCAGATGATGAATATAATCACCAGCGCCTGCGGTTCAACTATAGTAGAAAGGCTGCTAGATAATCGTCGTCCATCGGCATACTGGTGGACTGAGTAGATTGCACAATTGCGACTGAAATGCCTTAATGCAAGTAGAAAACATCAACGTGCTTGTGTACGGAGATCTATTATAGCCGACACCACAATTCCCTGGATGCTCGGCATAAGTTTAAGCAAGCCATTAAAGTAAGGAAACGCCAGTGCTGGAAAGAACTATGCGAAAAAGTGAATCGTGACCCATGGGGGAGGCCCTACAGAATCGTCATGAAAAGGCTTAAAAAGGCAAAAGAATCGCCGCCCACCTGATCAGCGGTATTACGTCGAATTGTAACTGCTCTGTTTCCGCAGCAAGATGATTTGATCCCTGACATGATTCGAGTACCTAGCATGGAAGAAATACCGCCGGTATCATCAAAAGAGCTCATCAACGCTTCTGACAACATCCCTAATATTGCACTAAAGGCTGCAATTCAGGCCAGACCGGATGAGTTTAAAGACCTATATAATTCCTGTCTCAGAGAGGGAGTTTTCCCCGAACGATGAAAGACCCAGCGTCTGGTCCTATTGGGGAAAAAAAGGAACCAACCGGGTGAACCATCCTACTACCGACCATTATGCATGTTGCATACGGCTGGTAAAGTTCTAGAGAGAATCATATACAGCCGATTGGAGGAAGCTGTGGAAAAGGCTTGAGATCTCGCTGAGAACCAGTACGGCTTTCGGAAGGCTCTATCGACAGTGGACCTTATCCAATACGTCATTGAAATAGCTAAGAACGCAACAGATGGGAAAAGATGGAAAGGAGGCTCAAAAAAGTACTGTACTGTGATCACCCTGGATGGGAAGAACGCATTCAACTCGGCCAAATGGAGTTGTATCCTAAATGTACTGCAGGCATTCCAAGTACCAATACAATTAAGAAGTATCATCACAGACTATTTTAATGATAGAGTGCTACCATATGATACGGATGACGGTGTGATGACATGCAATGTTATGGGTGGTGTGCCTCAAGGACCTGTTTTGGGGTCCCTACTATGGAATATCATGTACGATGGTATCCTGAGGCTCCGTGTACCTGATGATGTGGAAATTGTGGGTTTCGCTGGCTACGTTGCAGTCGTAGTGGTTTGCAAAAACCACAGAAGAAATAATGGAGATAAGTAGGTTGGCGATCATAATTATAAAAAGATGGTTGACGTCATTTGGGCTTGAACTTGCTGATCATAAAACCAAAGCAGCTTTAGTTACCAGTAGGAAGGTGAAAGAAACCGTAACAATTGATGTAGGTGGAATCCTAACCCACTCACAGCTCTCATGACTATATCTGAAGGAGATAGTGAGCAGAAAAGCTGCCAGTATATCTGTAGTAACCTCCATCATCCTCTATGGATCGCCTGTATGGGGTGATGCGATGGACTTCGAAGCATATAGACGCAAACTAGTATCGCTGTATCGCCTAAGTGTTCTAAGAGCGATATGTGGTTTTCGCACAGTATCTACTGATGCGACACTCGTTATTGCGGAGATGAATCCAATTGAACTACTTGCGAAGGAAAGGAAGAAATGGTACCCTAATCGTGAGAAACCAGGAAGCAGAGCACTAGAATGCGCTTCAACTATGATAGAATGGTAAAGACGATGGGATAGCTTGGAAAAGGGTCGCTGGACTTACCGTCTCATACCATCCATCGAAAAATGACTAAATAGGCAACACGGCGCAGTCAACTATCACCTGACACAACTGTTAAGTGGACATGGTTATTTTGGTGCATACCTGTGCAAGTTCAAGCACACTAATACTCCAGATTGTCCTGTTTGCAATGATACACAAGAAGATGTGGAGCACATTTTTTCCAATGCCCACGGTTTGAGAATACTCGGAGGGAGCTGTCAGCCGTCCTAAGGCAGTGTCCGACACCAGAAAATATAATGCAATTAATGCATGATTCTAAGGAAGCATGGAATGCTGTAAGTCATATGGCGACAGTTGTACTGAACGAGCTGAGGCGCTTAGAGATTTATCTTAGACATTTTCACGTAAAAAAGTCGCAACGACTACCCATTTGGGATAAAAAACCATATCCTTGTGGGTTAAAATAATGAAATAAGAATAAAATTCTAATATGTTTCTATTAATGGGCTGCGAACAAATTCAATATTAAAATCACTCAGAGATACTGAAAAAATTGGCACATTCAGAATGAAGGTGATTCAGTTCATTCAACCATCGAGAATAGGAAAAAATTGAGGTAAGTAATCGTTCCTTAGGAATGGTTTGAAATCATTAGATTTGCGAAAGTTAGCGAACCATTCTACAAAGTTATTGAAATGACTCAAAAGGATCTATATAATTTTAGGCCACTAAGTGAAATGGTAAATTTCAACAAATGTAATTTACAAATTCCTAAGTTAAGGGAATTTAAAATCTTCAACGCTAATCCACTTATAATTTGCTACACAAAGGGCTGGAATTTGTCTCAAGAGCTATTGGTACTAATTAATGAAAGGACAAATAGAGGCAGAAAATCAGCAAAAATTCCAAAAATATTCAAAAATATTAATACCGTTGAAACCGTTGCCAATAACTTTAGCTAACTTGAAAGGATCTAAATTCATTATGTGAATTGAACCTTATCAATCAAAATTACCATAGTTTCTATGTAAAATAACCGGTTACCGAAACCATCTCAAAGAACGACGATGAGGACGATGAATAATGTGGCAAAAATGAATTTTAAACAAGCCAATTTTACCAAATGAAGTATGTTATAAAATTTTATTAAAAGTTTATTAAGAATTAAATTAATTGTGAACAAAACTTTTTTTTTATAGTTATCGCGACACCTGAACATTTATTGCTATTTTGAATTACATTTTTAAAGTATGATTTTATGAGATAACATGATGATTTTCTTAACCATAAAAATTAAACTATGATAAGTTTAATTATTGTAATATGTAACAATTTAGGAAATTCCTTGTAAACTATGAAGTTTTCAAAGTTTAATGTAAATAATTGAATTCTGATTCATTGAATTAAAACCGTCGACATGTTCCTAAATTGTCTTAACTACCTTCTAAGTACTTATCATCGTTGCGACTGGTACCATTTAATGAAGTGGGATAAAATCATCATTTTTTTGGAGAAATTTCATTGGGCTAACCGAGTGTTCTATAGAAAATGTCATAGATGAAATTAAAATCGACCATCGAAGTTTTCGTAGGCTGTCCTAACTACGCTCTTAGCATTCTAAACGGTAATAATAGCACGCCAGTGGTAGATAGTGCAACCCCTAATTTGTTGCAGGAAATGAAAGACGGTTACAATAGGCAATTTGTATAACAATAAGTATAATAAGCATAATTACAGTCTCTTTACACCAAATTATGAGTATTTAATTTAAAGCGCAATCAGTTTAAATTTTCTATAACCATAAATAAGATATTATGACAGTTAAACTCATAATTAACTAGAATAAAATAATATTGATTTTGAATGCTCGCGCGCTTTACAATTCCAATTATCCATAATACGTACCGAGTATTTAACTTATTTCATAAAAGCATCTATGTACACTGTACATGTATGGGTATACGCGCGCAATGCACTTTCATAATAATTTTTGTTAAGCTTACTTAAAATTATTAACTATATTTACGTGTAAATACACAAAAGTTTTTTTTTTTTTGTTAATAATTAATTTCAATCAATCAATATTTATAATAGAAGATAATAACTACTTTAACGGTAGTATAATGAACTTAATGAACTTTTATTTTGTTACATACCTCAAACCATACATAATATGCTACATACATACCTATAGGTATATACATAATATGTAGCGCATACATGTTTATATGATTTATGTGATCATGACAATGAAATTGTTTTCTTTTTTATTTTATTTTCTTTTAATTTTTTTTGAAAAATGAAAAATAGCGCAGATGAAATCTCATAACACGTATACATACAACAACAAATATTTATGCATATACTCGTGCACAACAAAAAAAATATTTTCGCATTCTAAATATTATTTATGCTAACATTTAAAATAATTTTTGGGATATTTTTTTTCTGTTAAAAGTTAAAAGGTAAAGCCCATTTTTCAAAAAAGTTTTTAATTAAAACAAAAAAAAAAACGCGAAACCAAAATTTTTCAGAATCATTCGTCGACTAATTGATGTACAAATCAATTTCATTATCATAAAATCCAAAATTGTAGGTATATATTAATTATGGTATTCTTGGCTTTAAATTTTTTATTTTTTTTGTGTGTGTGTGCAGATGATAGGATGAGTATAATACTTTATACATATCTTAAGAAAAACGTTAAATAATATTTTGCCAGACATAAATAACAGCGATAAGGAGATACCGCAGTAACAAAAAAACAAAAACAAAAAAACTCAAAACAAAGATTTGTCCGTGATTGATATTTTTGTAACGAAAATAATTTCCCACGCACTTTTCATGTATAAACGTTATTAACACAAACACATATTATTTATATTTAATTTGTTGTTGTTGTTGCTTTTGTTTTTCATCCTCTCGATGTATCATCCATACGCTTTATTGCAGTTTAATTTTGTATTAAGACAAAATTAAAACTAACCACCATAAATTTTTATATGGCGGAGAATTAACAATTTTTTTGTTATTTTGTCTTACTCTTAACCCTTGATTGTTTTGAATATTTTAACTGAATTAATCTCTAAACTTTTTACCGATTTTGATTTTTAGGAGCCAAGAAATATATTCTATACGGTTTTCACAGTTCAACTAATTACAAAAATTTTGGGGTCACCAAACACTCGTTTTTGGGGTCACCAAAATACGAGGGTTTGTGAGTTGACCAATCTGAAATTGCCAGCATCTCCGCTTTTTATGAAAATTCAAAAAGAGCTTACAGAATATTGGGGAGTCATTCACCAAGCAATATCGCTTCGTTGTATGCAATGGGAAAGATACAAAAGGAAGGGAAATGTGTTCCTCATAATCTGACTAAAAAAAACAAAATCCGAAGTGTGGCCATCAGTATGAATTTACGTTCTCGGTACAAAACAATGAATTTTTTGCACAAAATCATTACAAGTGATAAAATGTGGATTTTATATGACCATTCTAAACGCAGTAAAGCATTGGTTGACTCAGGCCAGCAGTTAAAAAATGAATATTCGTGCCAAGAAAATGTTACTGCGTGTCTGGCGGGATTGAAAAGGAGTAATTTACTCAGAGCTTCTGGAACCTGGTCAAACTATTACAGCTGAACGGTACCAGGCCCAATTGATCACATACAGAAAAATCAACTCATGAACTCCTCTTCTCCTTAGAATAACAAGTATTTTTTCAATATAGTTGAATTTTGCCGAAGAAAGCCGAGCTTCTACTTGCACACCTAATGTAACCGAAACAAAGGATTTATGCTGAAATTGCACATTAGCAACTTAGTTCCACGTACACCAAACATACTCTCAATTGAATTCATTCTGAATTTCCACAGAAGTTTAAAATTTGAAATTTACAATTTGAAATTGAAAATTTAGAATTTGGAATTTGGGATGTGAAATTTGAAATTTGAATTTGGAATTTGAAATTTGAAATTTGGAATTTGAAATTTGAAATTTAGGATTTGAGATTTGAAATTTGAAATTTGTAATTTGAAATTTAGAATTTAGAGTTGGAATTTGAAATTTGGAATTTGAGATTTATAATTTGAAATTTGGAATTTGAAGCTTTGAATTTGGAATTTGATGTTTGGAATTTGAAGTTTGGCATTTGAAATTTTGAATTGAAATTTCGAGTTCGGAGTTTGAAATTTGAAGTTTGGAATTTGGAATTTCAAATTTAGAATTTACAATTTAAAATTTGAAATGTGAAATTTGGAATTTAAAGTTTGAAAGTTGGGATATGGAATTTGAAATTTAAAATTTCAAGTTTGACGTTTGTAATTTGAGAATTTAAATTTGGAATTTGGAATTTGAAATTTGGAATTTAGCATTTGGAATTTAAAATTTGGAATTTGAAATCTGGAATTTGGAATGTGGGATTTGAAATTTGGAATTAAGGCGTACAACACATCGAACGCGAACTGCGAATTGCGAATAAATTCCACAATGCGATATTCGTAAATAGACGCGCATAGAGCATGGCGCGAATTAAATAAACGTCAAATATAAAAAATCTTCCGAAACTTGACGTTTATTAAATTTGCGCCGCGCTCTATGTGCGTTTATTTACGAATATCGCATGGTGGAATTTATTCGCAATTCGAAGTTCGCGCTCGAGGTGTTGTACGCCTAAGAGTTGGAAATTTGGAATTTAAGGTTAATAATTTGAAATTTGAAGCTTTTAATTTCGAATTTAAAGTTTGGTATTTGGAATTTGAAATTAAAATTTAAAATTTGGAATTTTAAAATTGAGATTGAGGATTTAAAATTTGAATTTGGAATTTGAAATTTAAAATTTGAAGTTTGGGATTTGAAATTTGGAATTTTGAATTGAAATTTGGAGTTTGGGGTTTGAAATTTGAAGTTTGAAATTTGGAATTTGAGATTTGAAATTAAAATTTGAAATATGAAATTTGGAATTTAAAGTAATAATTTGAAATTTGGATTCGAATTTGAAAATTGAAATTTGGAATTTAGAGTTGGAATTTGAAATTTGAGGTTTATAATTTGGAATTTTAAGTTTGGAATGTGGAATTAAAATTTAAAATTTGGAATTTTAAATTTGAGATTTAAGATTTAAAATTTGAATTTGGAATTTAAAATTTTTAATTTAAAATTTGGAATTAGAAATTTAAAATTTGAAGTTTGGGATTTGAAATTTGTAATTTGGAATTTTTTGAAGCTTGGAATTTGGAATTTGTGATTTTAAATTTAAAATTTATAATTTGAAATAAAAAATTTGGAATTTAAAGTTTGAAGGTTGGAATTTGAAATTTAAAGTTTAAAATTTGAAGTTTGGAATTTGGAATTTAAAATTTGATATTTAAAGTTTGGCATTTGGAATTTGAGATCCGAAATTGAAATTGGAAATTAAGAATTTGATATTTGGGATTTTAAATTTCATATTTGAAATTGTAAATTTAGAATTTGGAATTTTGGATTTAACATTTAAAATTATGAATTTGAAATATAGAATTTGAAGTTTGCAATTTGAAATTAAAATTAAAAATTTGAAATTTAAGATTTAACATTTAAAATTTTGAATTTGAAATATAGAATTTAAGTTTGGAATTTGAAATTTGAAATTGTAAATTTGAAATTGAAAATATACAATTGTAGATTTTAGAATTTGGAATTTAGAATTTGGAATTTGAAACTTGGAATTTAGAAGTTGAAATTTGAAATTTGCTATTTGGGATTTGAGATTTGAAATTTGAAGTTTGGAACGTGAAATTTGAAATTAAAATTTAAAATTTGGAATTTGAAATTTGAAATTTAACATTTTGAATTTGGAATTTACAATTTGGAATTTAAAATGTGAAATTTGGAATTTTAAATTTGAAATTTAAGATTTAAAATTTGAATTTGGAATTTAAAATTTTTAATTTAAAATTTGGAATTTGAAATTTGGAATTAGAAATTTAAAATTTGAAGTTTGGGATTTTAAATTTGTAATTTGGAATTTAGAATTTTTAATTTGAAATTTGGAATTTAAAATTTGAAGTTTGGGACTTGAAATTTGGAATTTTAATTTTGAATTGAAATTTGGAGTTTGGGGTTTGAAATTTGAAGTTTGGAATTTGGAATTTGAGATTTAAAATTTAAAATTTACAATTAAAAATTTGAAATAAAAATTTGGAATTTAAAGTTTGAAGGTTGGAATTTGAAATTTAAAATTTAAAATTTGAAGTTTGGAATTTGGAATTTAAAATTTGATATTTGAAGTTTGGAATTTTGAATTTGAGATCCGAAAATTTGAATTTAAAATTTTAATTTCTCAATTGAATTCATTCTGAATTTTCACATGGAAGTTTAAAATTTGAAATTTACAATTGAAATTGGAAATTAAGAATTTGGTATTTGGGATTTGAAATTTCATATTTGAAATTGTAAATTTTGAATTTGGAATTTTGGATTTAACATTTAAAATTTTGAATTTGAAATATAGAATTTGAAGTTTGCAATTTTAAATTTCAAATTTGAAATTGAAAATATACAATTGTAGATTTTAGAATTTGTAATTAGAATTTGAAATTTGAAACTTGGGATTTAGAAGTTGAAATTTGAAATTTGCTACTTGGGATTTGAGATTTGAAATTTGAAGTTTGGAACTTGAAATTTGAAATTAAAATTCAAAATTTGGAATTTGGAATTTGAAATTTAACATTTTGAATTTGAAATTTGTAATTTACAATTTGGAATTTAAAATTTGAAATTTAGAATTGGAAATATTGAATTTGAGATTTGGAGTCTGTAGTTTACAATTTTGAATTTGAGATTTAAAATTTAGAATTATTTTCTTTAATCTTCCAAGGTGAAGAAACAAAATCTACCGACTATCCAGGGTAATAAATTAGCCTGGGAAGTTTGGTTCCAACCGAGATTTTGACTGAAGCTGATAAATGGGTGCTAACCTTGCCAGAGATTTGAATTTAGTTTCTCATAGTTAACGTAGTAGCTGCCCTACTTCTTCATCAATCAGCCCAAAAACAGCCACCTATCTATCCATGGGAATAAATTATTCTGGGAGCATTGGGTTTCAATTGAGGTTTTTAGTGAAACTGATAAATAGGCTTTAGCATCTCTTTAACTCAAATTCCAAAATTACAGGTAGTAGCTAGCCTATTTATCCGTCCATCGTGCCCAAAACTACCCCATATCCGGGGAAATAAATTAGTCTGCGAACATTATGTACCAAGAGTTTTTACTGTAACTATATGCAAAGTCCGTTATCTCTTACTACTTGATAATTGAACTCAGGTCTCGATTTGGGATGGAGTAACTGCTTAAATTTCTCACGTAATCAATTACCCCTAGACGCAGGAATAATTTAACATGGAAAAATTGTGAAATGCGATTTACTTCACTTGGCTGAAGATATTCACTGCTAAACGCTTGTAGAACTGAAGGAGGTAGTTTAGTAATTTAAAACCTGGTGTTACTGTTTGAGCATAATCTTTCTCTATAAGTACTAATTTTTGCGAAATAAATCACTTACCTGGACTCGACCTTTATGATTTCATTCTTGCTGGTTCAAAAAAATGTAATAATCGATCATAATTTTCCATTGCTAGTGGCCTAGTTTCGTATACTAATAAATTCTAATGACTTCCCGATTGCTTTAAATCTGCTTAACAAATTGAAGAGGATCTCATTTCAAATGTGCCCCCATTATTACAGATTATGCGGAATATGATATCTGAAATGTATTTTAAGCTACCATGACCATATATAAAGTAACGATTTTTTTTTTCTATTTTCGATTACAGCTTCCTGCCATTTATTATTGAAAATCAATATCCGCACCTGCCCATTATTTATTTACTTATTTCTGTTTCAAATCATAATAATATTAAATTTTCTTATTTCACAAACAGTAATTCTGGAATTTGTTTCTTCTTCGTCGCCTTTAAGCGCAGCAAAACATAATTTTCGATATTGTATCAACGAAAAAAGAGAGAAACTTGCAAAATTATGGATAAAAATAACGACAAAAGAAATAAATGGATATATACACAACAAACACATATACATACATGATTTGAATGAAGAAGTCTTATAGATTGAAATTGAAAATTGATTAGGGAAAAATGAATTATGGTTTTGGAAC
Source organism: Tipula helvola (assembly GCA_963556165.1). Classification (NCBI taxonomy): domain Eukaryota; kingdom Metazoa; phylum Arthropoda; class Insecta; order Diptera; family Tipulidae; genus Tipula; species Tipula helvola. The sequence continues at coordinate 372,736,517 of OY744481.1, forward strand.
GAAATATGTGTTTTGTGCAGAAAAAAAAAACTGAAATCATGTAACATCAACACACAAACAACCAATATCCAAAAGGATTATAATAATGTCGATTATCATCTTATGCCTTGTTATATATGATTATTGAAAATGTCTCTATATCATGTAACAACTTGCATAAACATATTTATACATAGAGATGGATGTTCGAGCTCAACATACCAAACCAATATATGAAAACGGTTTTTGTACTCGTTTTATACATAAATTCATCATCACGCAAGAATATATGGATGCGGATGGATGGATGATGATTTTTTTTTTACATTATTTTCAGTAAATTACATTTTGGTGATGGAATTACCATTTTTTATTTTATTTTTGTTTAATATTAATCTAAAACGTGTATGAATTCCAATTGCTTTTTCAAAAAATATTAAATTTGAATTAAATAAAAATTTATCATACTCGTATTATTATCATTATATGGCATTGGTTTCTGTATTGTTGATTATTATAAAATAATATTATTATTGAAGTCCTTCAAGAGACGGCGGAAAATTTTAATTGAATTTTTTTTATTTTTCAATTGGAAATGGGAAAACACCTTTGTGGTGTGTAATATGGAATTTACAGAAACAAAATATTAATAATCATAAATTTTCATTATTTGAATTGATATTTCTTGTATCAATATATCAGTAGTATTTATGGGTGATTAGATATTTTACCAAGCTCCACACTTACATTAATTTAAATAAGATGTGCATTATAATAATCGAGTGTATGTGAACTTTAACCAGGTGCGATAACCGCACAGGTGAATACGTCATATAAGAGAATGTTAACGTATGTGTTATGGTTTAACCTTAATGTTAAAACATGATGAGTGTAAGAGGAAGATACAAAAAAATAAAAAATCATTAATTGTTTGCAAAATTAAATTAAATTCAATGTAAATTTTCACGCCAATAAACATGGGTAAGCTTTTTGTTCCAGATATCTAAAAATGAATAAATTCCATTTAAGAGTTTACAGTAATAATACGTAGACTTTAAAAATTAAAACTAACCCAAAATTTGATTTTTTTGGGGGGAAACGGCCAAAACATATTTTGAGCTTGAATTTTAGATCTGTGCAAAGTAAATTTTTAAGTCAATTTCAAAATTGAAAACACTTAAATATTGATTAACGCACTTGCTTTGGAACTAAGATTTAGAAAATGTGAGTTATGAATGCAAACACTGAGGCTTAAGGCACTCCTAACTGTTCCAAATGCTCTACCGACAAGCAGTAAATATTGTTAACATAATGTTTGAACCATACAAGCGAACGAGTTGATGCACCATGATACTGTTACGGGGACACCTGGAGGATAGAATAGAATAAGTCAATTGATAGCGCAAACTTCTACTGTATTGAAATGGAATTTTCCATGATAAAACTGTTCTAAATGTTTCAGTCTAGAATTTCAGTCTTACCGAAACAATAATGAAATGTCGAAAAGCTTTGGTTTGAGGATTTAAAAAGTAACAATTGGTGACAGCGGTGGGATTTTGAATAATAAAACAAAGAAAATGATTTCCTCCAAATTAAGAGTTCCAGAATTAAAAAAGGAACTTAAGAAACGAGGTATGCTCACTGATTGTGTTAAAGCAGCTTTACAAGTGCGGCTACGTGAGGTAATAAAGAGAGAAGAGTACTGGAAAATAACCAGGAATAGGGTAAGATAACCATCTCATATGCCGTGACGACCAAACAGAGGCCAAGCAAGAGGGCCACATGACGATGGAGCCGTTAAACTACAGTCAGCTTAACCTCCATTTACTCCATTGCTTAACCATAACCTCCATCTGGGTTTCAAAAATAGTAAGAGGCGGTGACAGCTAAATAATCAAAGGTCACATTAATGGCACGGACTGCATCATCACCCCGGATACGGGAGCAAATCATACGATTGTCCGTAAAGATCCGATCTGTGTGTCAACCAGCTAATGGATTAACATTACAAACGGCAACTGGAGATAGTTCAAAAATAAAAGGCAAAAAGATCGTAAAAATAAAGATCGGGAGAACTCTTTCCAACACGAAGTGCTAATTGCAGATATTATGGATAAAGTCATTTTGGGGATGGACTTCACGAGGGCAAATGGCTTCGTGATGTATGTTGGAAAAGGAGTATTAACTTACGACAACATCGAGTTGCCAATTCAAGCTAGCAGTAAAGGAGCAACTACCAGGGGAATTATTGTTGAACATCGGGAGAAGCTGCCACTGAACTCAGAGACCATTGTGTATAGAAGATTATTGGGTTGTGGAAGCTAATGAAGAGGAGAGCGGAACCTAGGAAATTATGAACTCCAAACCAATTAGGATTCTAAATCTCGGATAAGACAAAAACCATCAAGAAAAGAACAGTCATCGGCAAATGTGACGAGGTATCAACATTAGTAAAATGTCCACAGAAAAGTCCGATTAAAAAAGCCGACATACAAGGGCAAAGAGAAATGGTAAAACAACTCATGCAAAAATGGACCGAAGACGGACCATATTCTGCAGTACATCGGATAATAATGAAAGAACTTCAATGGTAAAGCACCGAATTGATACAGGAACAGAGATGTCGATTCATGAACCACCCAGGAGGTTATCATTGGCAAAACAAGAAGAAGTCAACCGGATGGTAACAGATATGCAGACGACAGGTGTCATCGAACCATCTAACATCCCATGGAGCTCACAAGTAGTGTTGGTCGAAAAAAAGGACGGTAGGATGAGATCCTGCGTTGATTACCGAAAATTCAATGCTGTTATTAAAAAAGATCCATGAGAAATATCGCGAGAAAACGGCGTTCCGTGTGGGTAACGGGCTTTGGCAATTTAACGTTATGCCGTTCGCCTTATGTAATGCTGCTGCTACTTTTGAAATAATAATGGAACGCATGCTAAACGGAGACGTGCATAATATATTTGGACGACATCATCATTATGAGCAAAGATTTCGACGAGCATCTAAGGAACTTGGCAGAGGTTATGGATCGGATATAGGCTGCCGGAATAAAGTTAACTGAACAGAATTGTAAGCTGTTCAGAACGGAAATAAAATATTTCGGTCATCTTGCAACGGCCAATGGAATGCACACCGACGAAGAAAAGATCGCAGCGATAAAGAACTGGCCAAGACCTAAAAATTTACATGAGTTACGAAGTTTTTTGGGATTGTGTGCCTATTATAGACGCTTCGTGCCAGGATTCGCCAACATTGCAAACAGACGATTATGTGTCGCGCCAACCTCGCATACCATAGATACCCAACGTGAAATTTATTTTGGACACCGATGCAAGTAATGACGGTATAGGAGGAGTGTTATCACCGGAAACTAATGGCCAAGAAGGAGTTATTGCCTACTACTCTAAAACATCATCAAAACAGGAGCGTATTATTGTATGACACGGAAAGAGTTGTTGGCTATAGTGGAGTGCGTTAAGCACTTAAGCTTTTCCATAAGTACCTTTATTGCCAAAAGTTCCATTTATAGACTGATCGCGGGCTTAACTTTATTCCGGCAGCCTGTGTCTGATCCAAAACCTCTGCCAAGTTCTTTAGATGTTCGTCGAAATCGTTGCCCATAATGAAGATGTCGTCCAAATATATTAGGTACGTCGTCTGTTGCGATTTAAAAATCCAGAGGAATAGGTATAGCACGCTGGATCGAACGTCTTCAAAGCTATGGTTTCTAAATCGAATATCAAACGGGAAGCACACACGGAAATTCCGACGCATTTTCAAGACGATCATGTCCAGTAGAATGTAAACATTGTGGTCACGTTGAAGCAAAGGAAGGCATCATCGATGTTAGGCTTACGCAAGTGCTTCCTGAGGAGGAGTGGACTGACAAAATGATCAGGAAAGAGCTATTACATAGATGACAGGGATTTGTCGGTTATCATTGAATAAAAGGCAAAGGAACACCGGCTCACTTGATCAGTGGTATTTCCAGAAGTATGCCAGATGCCCGGTATAAATAAAATGAGAACAACGCCTTTGCATCCACAGTCCGCCGGTGTCGTTTAAAGATTCAATGTTACATTGGAGGAATATCTAGCAAAAGCCGTGGAGAAAAACCAATGCAATTGGGATCGACATATAACGATGTTCTTGATGGCATATCGATCAGCAACGTATGAAATGACCGGAATGACAACACCTGAATCCATATTTGGAAATAATCTTCGATTACCGGAAGATCTAAAGTTTGGGGCTATTCCTTCAGCGGCTTTATGTGGACAGAATTACGTAGATCGGCTGAAAGAAGAACTTAATGAGATTCATCAATTTGTACTAATAAAGTTGGTATTTCAACACCACCGTTTTGCTCCTATCTGATATAAGCAACGGCCGCATATGCACGCTCGCCAGCATCTACGAACACATGCAACTGGAATCTTTCCGGTCGTACACCACTATCGTATCATTGCGGTATGGATACCTCTTTAACCTGGTTTAGTTGATTTAACCACCCTCGCCACTTGTTATCGAATTCATCACTAATTGGTTTGTCCCATTCTATACTGCTGCGCCATACCTCTTGGAGCACAATCTTCGCTTGTATGGATTCCCTTGGAGCACAATCTGTGCAACCCTTATCAAATATTGGTTTTTCGGTATTTCTGCAACCATCGCCAATTTTTTCAATCACCTATACCTTGATTTGCTCAACCAACTTCTTATGTTAAAGCCGGCTGATGCATGGATTTTCTTTACATGCTCTATCGTAGTAATTGCTGGCGTGTATATTGTATCAAATGTCATGACTTTCATGACGTATTTTCTGGCTTAGCCTTAACGCTTAAGTTCCGCCATTTTATTGACCGTGATCTGGTGAAACTTCTCTGCGATGTCTAATGAGCGCTACCCTCTCTTGTCTGAATTTGAAAATAACATCGACTAATGCCATCAACTGGTCCGGACCTTTCAACATCTCACTGTTTAGCGAAACGCAATTTACCATTGCTGCCCCATCTCAAACAAGTCGTACTTGTCCAGGTTTGTTTGGGTTTGCCACAGTAAAGATTGGCAGGTACCAAGATTCTGCTTTTAGTGGTAATTCGTCCTGATTTAATTTTCGGATATATTTTTTTGTTGCGTATTCTTCAATGAGCTGTTTTACTGTTTGTACCAGATTCGGTTCCTAGAGCAATTTGTTTTAGAAAGTATACTGTTCCGCAATTCTGCTGTAGCATTTCTCCTTATCAGACCTGCTTCATACCGATTCCCGTTGTACTTAACATTTTGTGTCAATATTTTTCTGATTCAAGCTCGCGGCCACGAATCCAAAATGTAGTATGACTTCACCATTTCGGGAAGTTGTTCATTTGTTATTTCGCCATCTGTTTCTATCTAAAACAACCCAGCCCAGATTAGTTTTTGTGGTAATTAACGAACTCATCCCATTATGTATTATTTTGATCGGTACTGTTAACCACGCTTCATTTGAGCCCAGTACACTCATTGGCTGTACGTGTTTGTATGTTTCTATCGGTACTTCGTTTAGATATTCTGGTAACTGTGGGAAATTTATGGTCACCACCAATGCCCGATATTTTCAGATTGACAAGTTTTGATCCAAACTCGGTTGTTGTTACGTCTTTTGTCCATTTGAGGCAGACGTCACTCATCGGGCCGTCCAGATTTAATCTATCGGCTATTAATGGATCGAATGTGGTTTCGTTTGCACCATCATCTAAGAATGCGAACGTCTCAATTCGTTCATTATTTGACCCGTATAGCAATACTGGTAAGATTCGATATAACTTCTGTATTTTTGTGGCGAATTTGGATGTGTAATGTTGTACTGTGATTGCTCCCACTCGATTTGTCAGTCGACGCTACACGTTTGCCTTGTTTTACATCTTTTATAGTTATGTAGTGCAATGCATCTGCCACACCATCTTTTTTCAACTAGTTTTCCCACTCGTGACTTCCCCCCTCACAAGCTGGGCAGGTTATGGTTTTGTTAGCAGTTTCGAAATAATGAGCACTAGTACTATAATGCTCACTCCTTGAATGACGGTTCGTATTTTTAAGATCTGGCAGGAACTGCGTTAGATCTATTTGTGTCACATGTGCTGCACTTTCAGCCACTTCATCCAGCCGGTTGCAAATGCTGGCAGATCAACTCGGTTTGCTATTGTACACTATTTACTCTATTCAAGAGCTAGGCTATACGGTACTTTTCGATAAGTTTCTGACATAGCTCAAAACTTTCGAAACGATATCAATGCCAACTGATTTGTTCCATTTTGCTTTCGTTTCGTTATTAAATTCACGTTGCAGTTTGAACTAAGGAAGGCATAGTGGCGTAATAAAATATAGTTGTATCATTCAATTATTTTTAACACTCGGTTATTTCTAATTTTCGATTGGTTGAAATTGTAATTTTCTCCTTGTTTCTAATTCTTTTATAAAATATCGATTTTTTACATTATGGCTTCGTAAAATCAAGGTTGCCTTGGTAACACTTTTTAATTCCCGCTAAGCTTTATTCTACAGCTTTCCTTTGTAAATTGAATAATCATACCAAACAAATTGACCGCATTGCCTAATAGCTTTACATAAACACAGTACTTTAGAGAGATTAGTTAACAGAGCACTTTCCTAATAACGAAAATAAAATACAAATCAAAACAGCTTCCTAATCAATGGGAAGTTTGACTTCTTAATACTTAAAAAAATCAAAACACCACATTAAAATTATGCGCTTAATCGTATATTGTTGTTACCTTTTTGTAATAATAAATAATACACCACGATGGTTGGTGATCATAACTTCTCTTCTTAGTTTCATCTCCACCTTCTTTGTATCTACTTAAAATTTTTAAGGTTTTCTTCTACTTATGTATTCCTATTTGTACTTATTATATCCAGCATTCAATTTTTTATATTTTTTTTGGTTATTCTGTTGAATTGTTTAAATTATGATTTTTTGCTTTTGTTGTTCAGATCACACAGTGTATACAGTATGTGTATATCGGATTTTTTATTATGTATTTGATGGCAAAAATGGAATGATCTGAAATAAAATAAAATAAAATAATATCAGGGCATGGCAGCTCACGATTTGATATTATAATGCTTCCGATAGTATTATCATAATTACACCTTGATCTTTTTTTTTTTTGTGTTGTGTTGTGTTGTTTTATTCATTCTTAACAGCACAGAAAGAAATATGTTCAACAGAAATGAAGAAAAAAAATTTTCTTTCACTTTTTTTTTTTTTTCTTATATTGTTCAAATTGATCGATCGAACGATCTGTACACATAATTTTAAGTACAAAAAAAACATAAAAATGAAGAAAATGTATGTATACCATCATGGGTACATATTTTCCATTTCGTGTTCAATTTTATATTTTTATTATTATTATGACAAATATTATATATTAATTTTCATCACGATCGTGAAAATGTGTATACGTATGTATGTATGTAAGATGGAGGAAAATAATGAAATGAAGAAAAATTACCCAAACGATCAAATGAATGTAGGTATATTATGGTACACAGTGCAGTCAGAAAAATTATTATTTTTATATAGCTGATCGTTTGTTACATATTTTATTGTTGCTGTTATTACTGGGACTGGTTCTCGTGCAATGAGATATGATTTGAAAAATATGTCCATAATTCAATAATACAAAAAAAAATGCGTGTGCTATACATTAATGTCGCTCAACAACAGATGATAGAAGTTGAGGTTAAAACAATATGCAGTAAATCATTTATTTTCAATTGGAGTAAATAACGTTTTTCAGTATCCATGTTGATTTATTTATAAAATGATAGTAATTGGAAAAGCATAGCACAGGTCTTAATTAAAAAAAAAAAAAAAAAACAAAGAACATTCTCAATAACATCAACATCGCAGCTGTTTAATTATTCATCCTTATCCAATGAACTAACAGCGAGCAGCTTTGTTTGTTTTTTTTAGGTGGGCTTTCACTACTCGAAATTGTGCTGCAGCGCTTTTTCTTTAATTAATTTTAAGATTATACAAAAAGAGGACAACTAATTTTTTTTTTTAATTTGGGGGTAGTTTTTGCTATATGCGCATTGGAGAATTTAGAATATTTTATTAATCGATTGGGAGTGTAAGGAATTTGCCCTAATTCGGTGTGAACCTAAATGTTTTGTAAATTTTACGAAAACTTTGGGCTCGAATTGACTCCTTTGGTAGGTCTTGTGTTAACAGCTGGTGACAAAATAGATATGGTTACTATATAAGTAAACTCAGGAGATGGTTCTAGAATGTTTAAGTGAATTTGATCGAATATACCTGGTACGAAACTAAAATATTGGGTTGACGAGGGTGAAAGAGGAGTTTCCTGTAACTCTGGAGTTAACTTATCATCCCAGTCAAATGCGCTGCAATCCATAATAGGTGACCAAAAAGCCTAATGGGGTGTAAATGCATAACGTCTCCGATAAAAAAAATTCTTTTAGTGAACTTGGTGATTTCAAGTAGCTCGATCTTAAAATAAAACAAATCTTTAATTGGATGATATTTTATACCTAACATCGGTTATGTTCCATGACGAGAGCTCCCTTTCTTCGATGTTAATGTTATCTAGTAGAGCTGGATAATTTCCCGACCATTTGCTTAATCTAAATTTATCTTTCTTCAGTAGGGCAATTAGGTAACTTTGGAAATTTAATGCTTCCTCCTAAGCACAGACGAGGCAATTGGGAGTTCTTTCTGATATTTTTCTGCTAATAGTTGAAGAGCATAGGTAGTCAGGAACGGAGCGGCTGCGGTTCCATAGGTTACGATACATAAACGATAGTATTTTATTTCAGAATCAAGAGATTCCCTTCACAATATTCTTTGGTAGTCGGTGTCTGGTTTACTTTCGAAAATTTCCAGACACGAGGTTTTGTTGTATGGTATGTCCAATTGGTAGGTTGTCGTTCAGCGTAATCGGGTGGTGCTGCGTGATTCTTTGAAAACTGGATGGTGTGGTAAATATAACAATTCGTTATATGGCTTATGTATTTCCTGTTTAGGAATTAGTTCCATTTGTCCTAGTGATTCATAGTCTCTGAAGAACTGGGTGTACTCTTCTTCTCTCTAGAGTGTTAGTGCGTGGAAGAAACTCCCTCCTATTAAAGGTGGTTTTTGTTTGAACGGTATAATGATAGAATAATTGTCTCGGTGATGAATGAAACTTTAGCCTTCACGGATTCGGTACACCTTTGGTCTTCATCGGACAGATGATGTTGGCTCGGCAATTTCTCTGTTTCCTACAACTTCCTTAAGGTCCGCTCTAGATTACAGATTTCAATGTTTGGCTGAACATGTAACACGGTCAATGGTTCTAAATCTGGTAATTTCAGCAATCAGAACGTTGGGAATTAAACTAATTTAACCGACTTATTTTGATCAACGAGCGGTAGGGATAAATTGGATATTTGGCGATAACTAGTTTCAATATTTGTTGACGGTATCTTGGTAGAAATGGTAGGTATGATTAGCGCACAAATTTGTAACTGATACTCTTGGTCCCAAATGGATCGAATTTTAAACTTAGTTACTCCTCGAGAAATAACGGCTTCACAATTATTTACTGTTCCTCTGTTGAGATGGTTTAGCACAAGTTTCAGTAATGAAGGAATGTGTGGAACTGGAATCCAATAATGCTCGAACTATTGTCCAATTTCCTTTGTTATCCATAACCTGTATATTCGCAGTTGGTTTCCGTTGGTTTGCGATTCGAGTATCGAATTGCGAACTTCTAAGACATTATTAACAAAGTAATTCTCCGTTTCGGTTTTGGGGTGGTGGTTGAAACAATAGCCACACAGGGATGTGGAGACTTATTGGGTTCGATATCGAGATGTAAGAGGGTGCATCACTCAATGCATCACTTTTCTTTAATAAAAACTTCAAAAATGCCTCGATACTATAGTGAAGCCATCTTCAGACGATTCATATTTCCACAATTGCTTTGTTTCTTCGTCTAATTTGTCGAATGCCAGGTATATGATCGACGGATCTCGGTGTTCTGCTTTGGGTCCAATTGATTTCAATTCTCGTAATTAGCAAGATCAATGCGGAAATTACAAATTAGTTTGTAAGGTGAACCTCTTAACTGACTGAGTAGGTATTTAAATTTCTGAGCCGGCACAAAAATATCTGAAATTTTACAAAAATCGAGTAAACATTTTCACATCCTATTTATATTATCTTGCTTTATTTAAAGAGAAATTCCTGTGAAAGCTTTATTTTCAACTGCGTATTTGTACGGTGCTTAATTTGCCTTCCATTAATAGTTTATTCAAATGCACACACTTCTTCTAAAGACGAAAGTTGCTGCAAGCACAGTAACCACCAGGACAATCCCTCAGCGCCTTCTTGTGTCTCAGTTATGAATTCGCAAGGCCACTTATCAGGCTGCAAACCATCATCCCTCAGCAAAACCAAATCACCGACTGCCAAGTTCGACTTGGCACTGAAATGTTTACAGTGAAATCTCCGCCAGTGCCTGTTGATCCGCGCTTGAAGTTGTTTCCATAGCTTAGAACTTGGAATGCCTTGAGTCTGCCTCCAGCAATTCAACTGAACCACCGAAAATGGTTCTGGATGAGCACATAAAAATCATCCCAACTATCATTCGAGTACAATGGATTTGAATTCAATATGCCGACGATCTAATGTAGGTCTTCAGGTTAGACTCCTCTGTTATTATGTGCAAATAGTATTTCATAGATTTACCGCTGACTCAACCAATCCGTTAAAATAAGGTGATACTGGCGGATTAAACTCCCAATGGATTCAATAAGCTTCTAAATATTCAAGCACACCTTCTGGTGTTCCCTGCAACAGATTAGGCCATATATTACTTTGAGTCATCGTGATGCCACGATTATCTGTTTGTATATCTGAAGGGCACTTCTTTGGTATTGGACAATTTTCTTGAAGTGCATGAATTTCTGTAAAAATATGTGCTGTTGTTGGTGTTTAATGACTATATGACTTCAGCCTTAAATAATTCTTTGACACAAATTAGACCCTTGAATTTATTGTGGACGCACCACCGATATATGTATGAGATCACTCTGAACATTATGCCCCCAACTGGATACCAGTATTACTTCGTTGATTGAACGATATTCTTCATAATTCAATGAATATACCAATTTGGTAGATTTTGATTCTCGGTTTGCATATACGATTGGCTTGTTATTAACTTTAAGCGATAAAAGCCAAACAAGTTCCAAGAAAGCTAGGTCATTCCATCATTGATTGGTTTTAATGAAATTGGAAAAAGCGCTCTCCTTACATAATCGACAGGGTTGTGGCCAGATTCTACATAACAACTACTGAATGAAATGATTTGCAAAATCACCAAAATTAGGTTGGCGATGTACGTTTTCCACTGACATGATATATCTAAGAGCTAGACCAGGACAATGGTAGTCCAAGCAAATAAATCAGGAACTTTCTGATCACACTCAATCTTGAGAGCTTACCGTCTTTGAAATAATATTTTGGCAATTATAGTGACAGGTGCCAGAAACTCAAATAAATCATAGATCTGACGTTAGGGCAGGTTGACGCAGCCTTCACAGATTTCAGTAAAGCTTTTGATTTATGCTGAGTTTACTAGTACCTTCATGATAGATCACAATTTATTAATTTGTAGGAAGTATCGAATATGAATTGAATTATAGCCTTGGCTCTATCATACGACGTACTCCATTATATCATACTGTTAAAGTTAGCCGAAAGTAGCCAGCTGAAAGTGAAAAATCGATAATGCAGAATGTGTTACTCCAACTGGAAGTTCAAAAATATCGGTAATGCAGATTGTTTTATCCCAGCCGAAAATAAAAAATGAAGTCGATAACAATCGGTAGTGTTTCGCCTAAAATCTAAGTTAATATTCTTATTTGGCAAAACCTAGCTCCAGTTGCTCGTGGAAAATTGTGGAAAACTCGCGAAACCTAAAAAAAATAGTTTAATTGGAATAAAATCAGCTTCCAGAGTGTTATGTCTGAAGATATATTTAATTGATGTGATTTGTCAATAGCTATCGCAAGAAAAAATTCAGTTTAATTTTCCCGTGGGAAATCTCGGAGAATTTGAAAAAGGTTCCAGCCGAAAATAAGAAATGAATATAAAAAATCAACCTCTGCGTGAGTGTTATGATTGGAAATGGATTACATTGATGTGATATAACACTCTAAAGGCTGATTTAATACATTCATTGTTTACTTTCGGCTGGAAACTTTTTCAAATTTTCTGAGATTTACCACGGAAAACTTGAAACAAATTTTTTTTTGCGATAGCTATTGACAAATCACATCAATTAAATATATCTTCAGACATAACACTCTAGATGCTAATTTTCTAATGATTTTTGGAAAATCGAATTTTTCGAGATTTCCCACGGGAAACTTGAACTGAATTTTGTTGAAGCGATAGCCATTTACAAATCCAATAAAAACCACTCAACTTCAGATTGATGTTATTCCAATTTTGTGAATTCTTTCGATTTTCTGATATTTTCCGCGATTATTTTAAACAAAGTTTTCCACGTAAGACTATTTACAAAATTTTTTATTACAATTCATGTATCCTATTTACTTTCAATTACCTATTTACCACAATTTTGTTTATTTTCGGCTGGAACGTTAATAACGTAATCTACATTATCGACTTTTTACTTTCGGCTGGAAGCTTTCGGTTAACTTTAACAGGGTCGTTCTAACAATTTCAGATTAATAGAATTGAAATAAATAAACAAGTTTGTTGTATCTACTCATTGTTAATTATTGTGCTGTTCATCACCTGCACATTGCATTGATTCATGCCAGCCTATAGTACTTACATGAAAGGTGGGTCGGCCCATGGATTCCGCACTCTCAACAGGGGATCATAGATGTGTTCATCGTCACCACCGATCGTAATCAGATGATGAAAAATCCTTTTTGCATCCCGCCCCTATAGGGATTCGAACCCGGTACCTCCCGATCCAACCGCCGTAGCTTTACCGGCTGATCATTTATAAATATGTTGTATGGTGGGCCTAATCTTGTACCCTAACGGGTGGTGAAAGCGAATCCTTTATTTTGTTAGTAGCTTGCCTGTAATTCAGGAAGCTATTAATTAATCTAATTAAACCAAGGGCCAGATTGATCTCCTGCAATTTAAAAATGAGGCCATTCAGCCAAACTGAGTCTTCTCTATATCCAATAAACAATCCAATATGACCCTCCTCTTATTCAATGACTCAGTCACTCTATCCCTAAAGTAGACTAGCGCATCCGCAGTCGAGTGACCAGCTCTGAAACCAAACTGATTTTGTGGTATATGCTGTTTTGTCAATTTCAAATCAGCAGGAAGCTCGGTCTTACTCTTCTTTGGTAAAGGAGAATGATAGCTTCTTTCCATTTTAGGGGGAAATAAGAATTATTTATGCAATTGTTGATTATCAGTTATCACTGTTAAGTATTTGACAAAAATAAATGGTAGCTTTTTGATTACGTAATTACTTATACCGTCGGGTGCTGCTGATTTTTTATTATTAACCTGCTTGATAGTATCCCTAATACCTAATGATTGATCAGAAAAATGTTATTATCTGACGTAGAACTATAGCTGGCTTTTCCCTGGAGAAAGATGACAAAGAAGCAATATGGCTATTATTTAGATTATTTATAAATTTGGTTTCTTTTTATGTATAGTTGAGGACTCCCCATTATAGGTTTTATTTCTCCATACAAAGTACTGTAAACATTTGCGAATTCTAGCGCTATTTCTTCTGAATTAAAAGAGATACTCTGATTCATTTTGATTTGTTCTGGGGACGAGAAACGTTTACTTCCTGTTAAAGAGTTAATTACTTTACACATGTCAGATCCTGGTTTAATGCTTACTATCCTCTCTAAGAAGTTATTTCTAAGGTCAATTCTCATGTTCTCATTAAAGAGGGACAGTTTATTTCAGCCCTTATTCTTTGAAATTTTGTAGAGTTGGAGTTAAAAATTTTCTTACGTTCCCTATCCAGTGCTTTCCTTAATTGGTTCCGCTCTCTAAACAGGTTTTCTAACAACGGTGGCAAGTTTGCATATTTATTATAAGACATTTTTCTCTTTCTAAAGCAAAGATCGCAGACACTATTGATCTCCATAGTGATCAACTTAATGTACTTATCAATTTCAATATTGGTAAAATTTCTTTTCCTCTCTAAATGGATTTGATCTAATTTCTGAGAAGCAATATTATAAAAATACTCCCATTCAATGTTTCGATAATCCACAAAACTAACGGGTGGTTTTGACAGGGATTTTAGACAATCCGAAAGTTAAATATTGACATAAATTGCCATATGATCTGAGAAGCTAACTATATTCTTGATGACAAAATTTACATTATTATACTATAGTCCACTATCAAGTTACTTGAGATCAAAAAATGATCCAAAAATGAACCAGATCTTGGGTATCATGACTGATGTGGTACTATGTGTGGGTCAATTGCGATATTGAGTTGCTTAACCAGTATCTGAGAGCCCACCCCGTTATATTGTCGGATGTATCCCAGTCCGTACATCTGGCATTAAAATCCCCTCTAATAATGCATGATTCGTATTTTCACTTGTGTTATTAAATAATTATGTCTAGGTATCTATTAAGTTGATTGAAATTTGTTCCGGAGGGAACATAAATTGATATTACTAGTATTAATCCTGTGTCTAAACTGGCTTCTACTGCGGTTGTTTCGATACTATTAATATTTTTAATTTCTATTTTTGACATTTTAAATTTACATTTAGTGATTATAGCAGTGCCCCGAGTACTCTCTACTTTGTCTGTACTAATAATATTGTAATTTGGAAATTGAATTCTATTCTTATTGCCTAGTAGCGATTCTTCTTCGGGCTTATATTCTCTCAACAATTTATCTAACTCGAACGTTTCGCGCAATTATACACGGAGTTACAATTTAATGAAATTATTTTTAAGTGTTTTACTTCAAACATATGTATATTGAACATAAAAGAGATAAGAGCCGACTGTTTCTGTTTTATTACCCAATTTTTTATACTGTGGCACGAATTCATTTATCTTATTAATTAAATCAATAAAATTTTACCCAAAAAATTCGCGACACTTTGATGTAATGAAACTAAAATGGTCTCGACTCACCTGATCACCGCTGCCTTAATAGTGCATGCTGCTGATTCAATTGCGAAATTCCTCTGGGTTCGTCCGAAGCTTTCGGAGATTCTTCGGGATCACTGGTTGGTATATAATCCTTTTTAGGATCTTCACATTCGTATGGCTCATGTGAGTTTTTACATTTTACGCAGCGATAGTTATATACGTGCATAATTCTGTGATGGTAAACATAATTAATCTTCGTCAGCTCCCGCAAGTCCACTCCATTTTCGGTTGTCACAATATGGTAATCCATTTTATATTTAACCGATTTTGATCGCTGAGTTTTACCTCCACTTTCCATCCGGTCATTTCTTGTATATTCTGAGCAATATCCGATGTTGGGTAAGAATAGCTCCTTTTAGCAATAATATTAGGAAGTTGAATACTATTTTATGTGTGTCTGTATCTTCGCATCTAATAATTGTGATTTTTCGCTATTTTTACGGTGAATTTCTTAGCTCCATCCTCTTTAAGAGCCTCTGCCATCTCGTAAATTTTAACGTTGAGTACCATAATTGGCGATATTCTTCCTTTATTTAAACTTTTCGGTTGTGCTGAAGTATAATTGTTCTCTATTCGTTTTTCGCTTATTTTCACGTTGTTACTCTCAGTAACAGCATTTGAACGGTAATTACCTCGAGAATCGATTTCATCGAATTTTTTTTGTAGCGTCGGATTTTTGGAGATGAATTCAGATTGCTCCTTATCGCTCGCTTCCATCATACGTATTAACTCCTAGATTCTGTTATCACACAAACTATACTGCTGATTTACGTAATCGTTAGTGGTCGGGGTTCACGGTTTTCCTGTTAACGTGAGGTTCTAACGATTCCTCTTCCACCACTGTCATGGACGATTCTTCATCACTGGCATCACTATACGTTCGCAGAGCCCGTCAATTATTTCACTAAATTTTACGTTTCTTTTTTTGCAATTTTTTGTTATAACTTTATACATACTATCTATTAGCTTCATTTTATTGCCTTTTATAACACTCGTTTTCCCCATAGTTTGTTTTTATAGTGCCCCTTTTATAGTTTCAGTACACTCAAATATTTGGTTGCCACTTACATCTTGGAAATTTATTTATCCTTTTTGATTGATTAGGTTTTCTCCCCCTACTGTGGTTCGATATTACAATCGGTGCTGTGTCATATTTAAATGGCATACACTCACCTTTTATTTTTATTTTTAAGACGCTGTAATTTCGCCGGGTATTTGATTTTCTCGTAGTTTTTGATTTTTGTCTGTGTATCACTATAAAATATTTTTGGTCTATTTCATAATCTTGGCCAGATAATGCTTGGTATTGTATGTATAAAAAATCTAGGCGTAAAAAATATCGTGTCTACACATTTTAAAAGCATTTAATTTTGCAATGCATTTCCAACGTTACATACCTACTATATTTACGTGCATTTGCAATAACATCCATTACTTACCCTAAACAACCATTTATTATCCATTTCGCAAAAAACTTTTTTTTTTTGTTTATAACCGATACAAACTTACACAAAGCACAAATAACAACTAAAACACAAACTTTTTTTTTTTTGTTATACATTTTTTGATAAAATCTAAAAATATTGCACTTTATATTTCCAATTGAAAAAAATCAAAAAATAAAAAATGAGGAAGACTCCAAAACACAAAACGAAAATTAGAAAACGCAATGCAATTATTTTATTTATTATTAGTATTATGTTGCAACAACACAAACAAACAGTTTAACAAATAAGTAAATAAAATTATTACATATGTACATATAAACACTAACAACTAACAAAAAAAAAAAAAGTTTTCAAAAACTAAAAGAATTTTTTTTTTTTGTTAATTTTTTTTACATTTAGTTGAGTAGAAAAAAAAAATTTATCTAATTTTCAATGGAATGAGATGGTTTTTTAATTATAAACTTAGCGCACAGAAACAATAGTAGTATAGCTACTAGCTACTGATACTATTATTAGGAAAATTCTACAAACATACGAACGTACTAATAACTATATTTATTTATTTTGTTTTTAAGCTGGTGCACTGATTATTGTTTTTAACAAAAAAACGTAAAAAATTTTATTCCAGACCAACATACGTACTATATAGTACAATATGAGTGTGTATCGTTAGTAACGGAATTAGTTAATAATTAACTTAATTTTTTTGATTATTTTTCAAAAAACGTTTATTTAATTTTAATTTTACATCAATAAATATTTTATGTCTCGAATAAATCGATAAAAAAATAGACGCAATTGAAAATGCGGCAAATGGTGTCACTATGTCAATTCGAAATTAAAATTATATTATTTTGTGAATTCTGGTTTTGTACAATATAAATATTGGATTGATTCTAGTCGTAAAACTTAAAACGTATTTTCACTCTGTTAACTTGATTCGTGGAAGTCGGGATCCGCAACTGGTACGCGATACTTTCTTACTCGAAATATCGATACTTTTTAATAAGGAATCGCATACAACTATTTATGTTATGATTGTTATTTTCCGGGGAAGTTCCTACGAACTAGCGAAACAAAAAAGCATCATTTTTATAAACTTTTAAAGACCCTATTAAAGTTAGCCGAAAGTAAAAAGTCGATAATGCAGATTACGCTATTAATATTCCAGCCGAAAATAAAATATTTTATGGTTATCAGCCGTAAGTAAATAGGATACATAGATTGCAATAAAAAAATTCTGGGTAGGCTGTGTCTTCTACACGGCCGAAGGTGTTTTCCGTGATAACTGTTTAAAAGCGGAGCGAAAAATTTATTTGGTATTAGCATCATGAAATGAGAGTACAGGGGTTGCTTGCAAACGATTAAGTACTGTGCGATGGTACGATAAGTACCAGGTGATGTGCCTGACGAATGTGAGACCCAGACAAGTGCCTTCCAAAGTCGTTTAGTCTAGTGTATTGGAGACGCAGTCTAGGTCGAAGGTATCCTTGATGAAACGCACGAATTCGTGTTTAGCGACGATGACCTCGATGTTGAAATCGCCGCAGAGCCCAATAGGTATATCTGAGTCTACACTGACATATGGCGGTACGTACTGGCTCCGGGAGAATGCTTCATCTGCTCCTGTCAGATGAGGTATTCTCCCTTTTCAGTGCTCTCGAGCATTGTAAATCGTCACTTTGTAGATCTAAATTTTAATTAAGATTTATGTGAAAATTAATTATTTTAATTTACAATAAATTATCTGATTGATTTGATTTTGATTGATTTTGAATTTACGACCAAGCATTTAGCAAGATCTCCCGGTCGACGCCGGGCCCACTGTACACCCTTTGTTACATTTATTTGGAAGGATAGGATAGGATTGCTAGTATAGGATTGAGATCGACCCGGTTACAAACACCTTGGCGGTCAATTGTTAGTATTTACATTTTTTCTATTAATTACTTTACTACGTTATTTCTACTAAATGCTTTCCATCCTTGGTATCCTACAGACAATGTTAATTAGTACTCAATTACCCCTTATATATTTCCCACCACCTTAATTATTCTTTCAGCACTACAAATACCTTAATATTAATGTTAGTGTCTATTTCCCTCGGCTGCTTCAGCTTCCAGAACCCGCCTTTGGACATTTGTTGTAGAAATTTGATTAGGAGGTGTTTAATTCTAAATATTAACTAGCTGTCTATGTCTAATTTTATAGTAAAAACTGCATTCATTAGTTTGCTGGGTCCGATTTCTAGTAATTTCTGCAAATCGTAAATCTTATTAATTTAAATTCCACTTAAGAGTTATAAAGCAGTAGCTGAGGGACGACCTAGCATAGTGGATGTAGTTAGTCTCCGCTGTTAATTCACATGCTTTCAGCCATACTGGTCACTCTCTCAACTTAGAACTACAATTCAACTGAATTTCAATCCTAAGGCTCGCTTCTCGGAATACGCCGAATCCACCGCACCGAAAGAAATGTACATTAGTAAAATTGTTAGTAATAATTTATAAAGTAAGTTAGCACAAACAACACAACTTCTACACTACATGATTTTTTTAACTGCTTATTGTTCCTGGAGCTGCGAGTTGATTCAGGCTACAATTTCATTCTGAAAATCAGGATTAAATTCAATCCTTATAAAAATTGTTAATTCGGAACTGTGTTATATTCTGTAAATTAAGTTATTTATCACTAAACTAGGGGAGGGACTCTAAACTAAATGATGAACAAAGTAAATAAGACGAATTGTCTGTTCTTCCTTCCGGAATCCCTATATATCCATCCCCTTCACTCCTGATTCTTATTTAAATCAACTTGTATAATAATCAAATAAGTGTTTGAGAGTGAGTTAACTACAAATTACTCAGCCATTTATTTATAAGAAAGTAATCAACATTTATTCAAAACCAAATTCAAATTCAAAATTCAATATAATAAATTCGATTAGTATCAGCCACCCAATAAAATGATCTCCGCCACCCTAGTCACCTTTGCTACTCAGATACTATCGCCAACTTGCCACTAAGACTACGGATGTTCAACCCATGATGCAGGTCGCAGGTGTGATAAAATTTCTATAAAGCCAAGTTCTAATTTATTTAAAATGAATAATTAATTTAAAAATCTCCCTAACAATAAATTAAATTAGTCCTCTAAATGACAGCAAATTAATCACTAAATTTGACAAGCTTTAAATAATAACCTGTCTAACACTAAGCCAAAGCAGCTTCAATCTTGTACGAGATACAGACACCTAAGTAGTCAATAATTCGTATTATGTTATTAGTGTTATATATGGTGGAGAAAAAGATTAGCACCAGTCAGCATAATACTACAAATCCGCTTGATGCTTGAAGATTCCGGTAGGCTGAGATAGGTTTCACTTTTAAACTATAGGAATTAAAATCGAAACCAAGAGTTTTATTGAACTGACCACCGCTAAACTTACTCCTCCCCCACCCCTCCCTCGCCCCATAACCAAACTCAACTATTAAATTTAAATTAAAATAAAATCTAACTATTTAATTTTCTTTTTTTTTTTGGTCTGAATCAAATTGTAGGTTAACAACAAATTTAATTAACATTCAATTCTCGCTCCAACCTCCCGTTAAGCCAAAGAAGATGCTTCCATGTTCTGGAACCCTTTTTAAACTATTAACATTTATGCTCATTAATACCTCTGAAAATTGAAGTCAAAAATTAATCCGTTATTTCTACATAAACCGCACTAAAGGTTAATTAAATTTAAATTTAGACTCTGAAACTAAGTACAAATTAACCAATCGGTAAAGCAAGTTCCACAATTTCGCCCTCACCCACCGCTTCAAGTTCAAGGATACTGCTTCCAGCAGGCAACCTCGTGCTGGTCCAGATGCTGTTTAATGTTTAATCATAATCCACTGAAGCAATTCACCCTAAGTTATCCATATACGTAGTTATTTCGCATTTAAATTTTAGTGAAACATGCGTATCTGTTGTCCGACGAGACACCCCCAAGTATGGGACGACCCGCCACTACGTTTTGGGGCGACCACTCGTCCGACCTCAGCGGAAAGTGACGATACAGTTAATAGCAAATACGATTCCAATTACGGCTATATGAGTGACCAATAACCCCAACAAAACCCTTAAGTAATTGAATAAATTTGTGCAATCAACCGTGCCCGTGGTGGAAAATTATAGTTATAGCACAGAAAAGAATGAACAGATATGGAAGCTCCATGTCAAGCACTCACAGAGAAATACTCAATCTAAGGAACCTAATCCTGCTTTTATCCAACCAGTTAAGACAGAGTCAACATAATACACTACTACATATTTCGTTTCTTCTCATTTTGTTTTTACAAAAATTGTGTATACAAAACAAAAAGAAGAGAAGCGAAACATATCACCATACTAAATTGTCCCCGTTCCAACTGGTTCGACCAGAGGAGGAACAAATTTCCTAGATTGAACACCTCCACGTAAACACTTGCCACAGAACCTCCACATTCGCCCACTCCTCTCCGTGGTGATAGTAATTTAAAAATGAATTTATAGTATTGTTTGAGAAACTTTAAAACTTTAAAATTAAATCGAATGAAAGCAAAAATGAAAATAAAACTTAGCTTGTTGTTGTTGTTGCTGCTGATGGTCTCGTTGTTGCTGCTGCTTCTTGTTGTAGTACTCTGCTATACACAGTTTTTGGAATGTTGTTTCCATTGGCCGGATGATGCCCGCTTTGCTTATAACAGTAGGGTATACCAAAAGAGACAACAAATCTAAAGCAACAACAAGAATTTCCTTCTACATTAGCTGAGCAGCGGAAGCCCTCTTTTCTGCTCCAGTAGCTCCTTCGTCGAAGGGTAGGCTAATGTGATTGTTGTGGTAATCTCATTTTTGAATGTTGTACACTGGATATATTAATCGTTCTATTATTTTATTTTATTATTTGAAGTTTAGGTATTATCATCGCTGTTGCGCACGCGTCCCCTATATTAGTGTTATAACCGTATTATGTAATAATAATATAATAATTTAATTTTCCGAAAAATTATTATTTTCAAAAGAAACAAAATAAACGCTACCGACTGATTCAATAGTCATAGCCAACTCCTCTCGCCACAGATTCTTTACGCACAAATTGATACCAAAATTGTTCTGATCAGATGAGGCGTTCTTTATAGCTACAGTCCTTTCAAGCATTGTAAATCGTTATTTTGTAGTTTGTAATTTTAATTAAAATTTATGTGGAAATTGATTATTTTAATTTAAAATAAATTATCTGGCACAGTATTATTAAGCACAAATGAATAACCGAATTGCTCCGATTTGATGAGGCCTTCTCTCGCTACACTGGTTCAAGCATTTAAATTGGTCAAAATTAGAGGTTCCCGGTGCGGGTTCCTTTGCCGCCTGATGACATCATTGCGATAATATTATGCGTGACACATAAAGCCGATGGACCAATCTAAGCAATCATATCTTTAAATTAAAGGTAATGCTTATATAGTTGATGAGTAATTGCTAACAACCCAGGGCTAAATTTCGGGACAGTTTTCTGAACATACGGTGTAAAACGTTATCACGTCAAAATGTTGTAAATAGCCTTACGTGGAAAACTTTGGTTCGCGGAAAATATCGGAAAATCAGAAGAATTCACAAAATTGGAATAAAATCAACATCTAGAGTGTATATCTGAAGTTGAATGGTTTTTATTGCATTTGTCAGTAGCTATCGCAGGAAAAAAAATCAGTTCAGGTTCCCCGTGGGAAATTTCGGAAAATTCGAATATCCAAAAATCGTATAAAATCAGCCTCTTGAGTATAACTTGCCAATATTTTTGGAAAATCGTCAGATTTTTGTTAAATCGATTTTTCGAGATCCAGATATAACACTCTAGACGCTGATTTTATAAATTCATTTTTTACTTTTGGTAGGATTAAGGGAAACCTAAACTGAATTTTGTCCTGCGATAGCTATTGACAAGTCACATCAATAAAATGTATCTCCAGACATAACACTCTAGAAACATATTTTACTGCAATTAAAATATTTTTTTGGATTTCGCGAGTCTTCCACAATTTTCCACTGGAGCTGGAACCAGGTTTTGCCATAAAAGAATATTAACACAGGTTTTCATAATATTCATGCATCCTTAGTAATTTTTAGGCTAAACGCTACCGATTGATATCGACTTAATTTTTTATTTTCGACTGGGATAACACAATCTGCATTGTGTTTAGTCTAAAATTTACTAAGGTTGCATGAATAGCATTGAAGACCTATGTTAATATTCTTATATGGCAAAACCTGTCTACAGTTCCTGGTGGAAAATTGTGTAAAATTCGCGAAACCAAATTTCTCGTGGGAAATCTGGAAAAATTTGAAAAAATTTCCAGCCGAAAGTAAGAAATGAATGTATAAAATCAGCCTCTAAAGTGTTATGTTAAAAAATTCAATTCAAGTTTCCCGTGGTAATTCGATGCGATAGCTATTGACAATTCTCAATAAAATACATTTCCAGACATAACACTCTATAGAGACTGATTTTATTCAAATTTTGAAATTCGTCTGATTTTCCGATATTTTCCGAGATTAGGTTAAACAAAGTTCTCCACGTAAGACTATTTACAATAATTTTTATTGCAATCCATGAAGCCTATTTACTTTCGGCTGATAAAAACAAATTTTTAATTTTATGAGTGGCTGATAGGTTAATCAGGCCAAAGTATACGGACTTTGGATACCAAGCACCCTTCAGTTTTATTTAGCCTTCCTGTATAGTAAAGCTGGGTGGCCTACAGGCGACTTTCTAGTCCCAGCAACTCGTAAGAGCAAAATAAAAACGAAAGACGGGCAGGGATATTTATATAAGGGAGTGGGACTGCTCTCTCGAAGTCCGTGGTTATCAATGCTACCGTCTTTCTAGCGAAGTACAAGCTATAATAAACATCTCGGAGGGAAAGCAAGGATCGCAGAGAGTATGTATCGCAGAATAAATAATAATAATCTTGAAAAATCCATTGCTAAAATTGCTAAGAATCTCGAATGACCTAAAAAATACCATGCCATCTTTGCAAAATACGACGATAAATCTAGAAAAATCCAAACATCTTGAATTTCTATAATATTTTCTCTAAAAGATAATTTAGCTGTGCGCTTATTCGTAATTCAACTCCAATTTAAACTCGAATTTTATCAAAAATCTGGAATAATAAAGAAAATTTCAAATAATAATCTTTTGTTCTATAATAATCACGATATTCTTAACGAAATATACTCGAACATTCCCAAAAAAAAATTAATACCAGTAAGTAACTTAACACTATTCAGACCCAGAAATCTAGGTAATTGAATGTTAATGTCAACGCTTATATTTAACGGATAAATATCAAAAAATCTACAAAATCTCTAATAATAACTATAAATAGATAACACTCCTCAGGTGTGGTGCCAAACAAACCTCTAGTATAAAATCTTCGAAATTCCGATATACATGTAAGTCGGTAATATATGTAATGCAACATAACAAACATCAATATTATAGTGAAACTCGAATAATTCCTATTAAGGCAATTCGAAATATAAGAGATACAAAATCGACAGGCAGAGGAAACCATAGCACGTGGAATTGAAATTTGGATGGATTATAATTACATAACTAAAACTTTTGTACATTTGAGTGCAGTATGATATCAATTTGCTTAATCTTAGTTCTTTGGTGACAATTTAGAATAATAATAATAGAATAATTGGTTAATAATTTTAATCTGCTTTGATTCCCTCTACCAGTAATGTCTTGTTCAATGATGCAGCGAGTTCTAAGTAAACAATTTCATATTTTCAAATAATTTGTGGTACTAGTATTTCGTTTTGCATATTAGAACGTTCCAAAGTACCCAAATTATTTTGTCGATAAGTTATAAAAATTATAATTTATTGTATTTGTGAAAATTTAAGTCAGAAGCTGCCACTTCTTATGTGGCTTGTATAGCTGCACAAATATTAGTACTTCTCAAAACATGCATAACGATCAAGTTCCAAAATTGCTTGTTTGTATGTAAGCTGAGAAATTACTGCTAAAAATGCAGACGTGAATTAAATCAGCGAAAAACAAGTGTCATAATTATGCAACCTGCAAGTATTTTTAAATTTTCGCTTATTTAATATTCCTCGTGTGGGTAACTGAAGCAGATAAACTTTCGAATTTAAGAAAGCAACGTCTAATGCCGCTAGAACTAAATTTGTACTAATTAGTACTTATTGGACAAAAATTAGTCCAATTTAGTCAAAAAGGAGCCGAGAAAATTGGAAACGCATATTACGTAAAAATACAAAAATGGAACCGGATTTTCACAGGTAACCAAACAACTAAAATCAATTAACTTATTTTTTGTTAATATAAACACATTGAACAAATTGGTGATTTCCGCCAAATTATTTTTAGTCAAATTTCTGCCATAAACCATGGGGAAAGAAAATCAATCAATGCTGCTATATGAATCATCCACACAATATCCATTCAATAATTTCAAAATTGAACAACATAAATAATTTATTTATACTATTTCCAACAAAACTGTTGTGAAAAACGTTGCAGTTGAATTTGTGCTAAAACAGGCCAGAATCAATTTAGGAATTTTAGAAATTTATGGAATAGTATCTAATGGCTTGACAATAACGATTTCATCTAAAACCGAATGTTAAGATTTAATTAATTAAATATCACTGCGTTACTCAGTAACAAAATTTATATCTGATTTCCGTTGTACAGAATTTTTCCGATATTTGTGATTTCAATAGGCTGCAACAAAATTGAAAAGCTGATGGATATACAAGGACAAATAAAAAGTGTTAGATTCCCCTTTACAGATATTTGTTGGCTTATTAGATTGACCGGTTTATCTAATCGAAGGCGGAGGGGGCTCTTCTAATAAAAATCTAGCCATACTATTTAAATCAGGTTTCATACTTTCAGAATTTCACTCCTGTGTTATAGCCGTTATGTTACTGCAGCAGAGTACTCTGGTTAAGAAAACAGTTTATTATTAGATAAATATGAGTATACGTTTGTAAGACAATTTTTTAAAATAAAACACAAATCCAAGGAAGGAAAAAGAGAATAATTTTTTCAGGAGGAAGAAGCCTACAAAAGGAGGATAATACTACTCTAAGGGAGACGTCTGGTCGGCTTATAAGTGATTTTCACATGGAAACAAAGGAAGCGAAATTCAAAATAATGGTCGGAGCAATATTAACGCCATTAATAACAAATCTGAGCATTATTCATTATTATTATTATTATTATTACTTGAGGGCCATGTGGGGGCTCAAGCCACCCCGCACTGCGACCTAAAAGATCTTTTGTGCATAAGCCCTACTTAATTATCCATCCAGTCAATATTCAGGCTCTTAATGAACCTGATAATACTGCCTAACGGTACGTGATACATACTATCTGGGCTCATTGCTCTCCCTCCTAGATGTAATAACATTTAATTCTGCTAGAAAAGCGGTAGCATTGGGACTGAAGGACTTTGAGATGGCAGACCCACTCCCGTGCCTCGTCTACCTTTTTGATTTGACTCTTGCGAGTCGCTGGGAATAAAAAAGTCGCCTGTAGGTCACCCAGGTTTACTATAGGAAGGCTAAATAAAACTGGAGGGTGCCTGGTATCCAGAGTCCGCATATATAGACTGATTAACCTATCAGCCATTCATCCATCGGCATATGCTGTTCCACCTTAGATTAGGGATTTTTTGTCAAGGTTTTCTCCTTTAGCGCCGTACTTTAGCCTGTCACAACAGTCTATATTCAGCCTAATGGTTACAGTTACCGGTGGTTGCCGCGAGGAGGCAGTACATACACTTGCGCCTACTGGAAGGTTACGGAGCCCCTTCCAATAGACGTCAAACCACCGAGCATTATTCATAAATCTGATTCAAATCAGACGTATATAAAGCTGATCAAACACTTTTCTTTGGCAATGATCTTTGGAATTTTTTTTTAAATGCTGCCAATGGCTTTATTCTTGAATCTTTCTACATAAGAAACTAACAAGAAGTAATCAAATCTTAAGCTAAAATTATTATATATTTTAAGTCTTAACCAATGTTAATACTTATTGTTGGTGCTCACAATTTAATTAATTTAGATTGTACTTATACATATGTACAACATCATTAAATAAATTTACAGGTTCACAGGTTTCATCAGTCCGAGTGGATCTGTTCTTTTAAGTCGCCTAAATCGTGGCTGTTTTAATATATCGCTGGCCAATTCGTTGGGATGCGCTTCTAGTTTTGAATAATATTTAGAACTGAATTCTTTAATTGTTTCTTTAATGGTTTTAATCCCAAGGTCGTCATGTGTATTACTATTTCGAATGTACCGCGGAGCATTAGTAATACTTCGAAGTATTTTCGCTTGAGTTCGTTGCAGGAGCTCTTTGTTTGAAGCGCTGGTGGATCCCCATAACTGAATACCATATGTCCATATGGGTTTGATTATCGCTTTGTACAGTAAAACTTTATTGGCTAATTACAGCTGAGATTTCCTTCCCATTTTGGAATGTGATGTGATTTGATTCGTTATCGTTCACTTTTATTCGCCATCTCTTTAGCCAGTCCTCAATTTTATTTAAATGATTCTGCAACTCTTTTGAGGCAATTTCGGGATTATTGTGTGACACTTACTTACTTTGTTGGTTGCGCCATTTTGTTTGACCATGTATTGCCTTTGAATAAGGTAGTTTCCCAAAACTGAGTGAAATTTCTTCGGTAGAAGCTCTTTAATTTTGTATATTAGTCCATCGTGCTAAACTTTATCAAATGCTTGTGCTATAATATCGAAGAAAGCAGCAGAACAATATTTCTTTTCCTAGAAGGTGATTTTGATTCCGTTTACAATTCTGTAAATTTGCTCTGTGGTATCATATTGGTTTCCGAACCCAAATTGATGGTCTGGTATAACGCGCCGTTCTTCTAATATCGGTTTCAATTTTGTTAGTAACATTTTTTCAAATAGCTTTTATATTGTGGGCAGCATGCTTATTGGACGATATGATGAGATCTGCGTTTCATTTTTTCCAGGCTTATGTGTCATTGTTGAATATGAATGTTATTAGTTTTATGCATTTGTCTGGCAATTCCCTTATCATTTTTCCAGTAATAAGATCATAACCTGGTGCCTTTTTCGGGCTTATGCAATTTTTAATTGTATTCTTTACTTTCTTCCAATTATACTTTATAGGTTTGTAGGATAACCCATCATCCATTTGCTGGGGTAGCACGAAATTATTATCTTCTTCGTGTGGTGCGAATACTGTTGTTAGATGATCAGCAAAAGCATTGGCTTTTTCTTCATCACTTCTCGCTCAATTTTCAGTTGGTAGTCTAATCGGTGGATTCGAATTTGTTGGCCTTTTTAAATTTTTTGTTGCCTTCCATAAAGAGTAATCTGTCCTCTCGGTTGCCGAGAGATCACTTAAATAATACTGGACGCTTTGGTTTTCTTCTTCCTGCAAAGCAAATCTTAAGGCCTTGATAGCTCGATTTAATTTCCATTTCAATAACGGTGATTTTGTTTGCTGCCATAGCCGGCGAATTTACCGTTTTTCCTGGATTAGTTCCTGTATATTATGTGACAGTTTATTAACTTTTTCAGAACTACTTATGATAGGTGTAGCGTTTTCAGCTGATAATGCCATGACGTCTTTTAAATTTTCAGCTGCCGCATCAATATCAGCTGGTGTGGTCAGAGGAATATTAAGTAGGCAATTTTGTTCGACTAGCCTCCCATATTGATCCCAATTAGTTTGCTTGTTTGTAAGACAGTTGGATATTTCGTTCCTTAAGACATCGGTACTCACTGTTACTTTTACCGGTGAGTGATTAGAAGACAGATCATAATAATCGGTGGCCTTATAGCATATGTCCGTGGAATGCCCTTAGTTACACAAAAGTCGATTATATCAGGAATTTTCTTTTTATTCGTCGGCCAGTAAGTTGGATTACCGGCAGATAAATAATCCAGGGACTGTTCCTCTATAGCTTGATAAAGTTATTTACCCTTCGGCGGTGTTAATCTGGAACCCCAATGAGTATGTTTGGCGTTGTAATCACCTCCCGCAAGAAATTTATTACCCAGTTGGCTGAAATAATCCAAGAACTGAAGTTTTTTTACAGCATGTTTTGGAGGACAGTACACTGCCGATATGACTCAGTTTCCAGACCACTCCTGAAGACAGATGCTCGTTGATTGTATATGTTCTTTCTCATATTTCGTAAGTTCATAGTGCTTTAATCTTCTTTTAATCAATACAGCAGTGCCTCCATGTGCTTTCCCATCTGAGCGCTTGGTGTCGTAAATAGAGTACCCATTAATTTTGAGATAGCTATTTTTGGTGAAGCGTGTTTCGGATATTAACGTTATGTCAATATTGTGCTCAAAGAGGAATGCATGAACCTCCGCTTTATGTTGTGCTAGACCGTTTGCATTCCATATAGCTCTTTTGGTGATGGTCATTTTTGACTTTTTACGACTATCTGCATCAGCGTGTTCATATTCTGCATCATTAGATCCATGGTTCTCTCCATCATTGCCATGAAGCTTTGCATCATATTAGTCAATTTGTTTAAAGCTTTAGAGATGTTTCCCTCTTCACTTGCTTGCACTTTAGGAGCCGTACCTTTAAGAACACTTGCGTATGAAACCGAAGTTAAAGAAATAAAAATTAAAATAAAACAAAATAATTTGTTTGCCAATTTTATTAATTAAAATAAATCTTTTGTTTTTGAGTGATTATGTTATTTGTTCCCGCTATAGTATAAAATGGGCGAACATTTGGGAAATCACTTCTAAATTTATAATTTCTAGTTAAACCTATAGAAGGAGGATGTATAAGACTATATAGAGTGGATTTCGATAGTGTCTAATAATTCTAAATAACATTTAAGGAGGTAATAATCCATTGATTTTGGTGCTATAGTCTTGGATAAAAACTTAGTAATCTACTACTTTTGTAAATAGGTCCGCGAGATCACATAAAATACTTTATTTTTGCCGTTGATGTCGTAAAAATCAAGACGCCACAGTTCAAAAGATATACTAAGCACCAAAACACGCTTGTTATAACTACACGTTTTAAGGAGCCAACTTCCAATCTATCTGGCTTTATTATTCGGCCCTGAGCGGCTATAAATCCAAAGTAGTCTACGATGCTCTTGGGTTTTTAAATGACTTGCTATATATTTTCGGCTCCTCCATGAATTAATTTCACAACTATCTACTTATTTCGCCGCGAAATAATTGCCGAGACGGATCCGTGGCATCAATTTTTTTTAAATTAGTTAAAATCGCGCGCGGATTTCAGTTTATCAAAATTTCATTCCGAAATATTCAAAGGGTTTAATTCATACTGATTCCTTCGCTCTACGAGACATTCGAAAGTCCTTAATATTTAATTCATGACACATTGACGCCTGAACCGCCTGGGTTTGAACTAGTAACTTCAGAATTCTTAAACTTGTTCAGTTTATTTTTAATTTTTTCAATTATAAAATAGAATTCATACAAAATTTAAATTAGATTAGACTTAAACTTGTGGAACAGCCATTGAAAATATTCTGTACATGGTGTGTGCGCTCTAAATAAGTTTGGCTTAATTTAGGTGCCTTATTTGGCACCTAAATTTTTCAAATTTTTACGTGTTTGAGCGTGCGGATTTAAAAGTAATGCTTGCGAAACTGTTGTTTGTATTGTCATTCAGTTCGCTCGGAATTTCCGGCACGAATATTCTTACCCCCTTTTCCAACTTTGAGAGGCTTCGAATTCCTTAAGGAGTAGGAAGAGCAAAACAATGTCCCCTAATCTATGAAATTCGCCTTAGTATAAAAGACAATTTTCTCACTATTTATGGCTCTATTTGGACGAAGCGTCTAACTATAGTTGAATGACAATGAAGGTATCATATTAATTTAATAGTGGCTAAGGCTAGCGGTCTACTTGGGTTCATTCGTCGTCTCATTAAAGATTTTCGCAATCCTCATTCCATTAAAAGCTTGTACTGTTCTGTCGTCCGGTCTAATTTGGAATATACTTCGATTATTTGGCATCCAGCGTACAACAATTATATTGATCGAATTGGCCTTTTCATCCCAACGTTCCAATGTGGCTACGTAAAAAGAATTTGCCATCCTATAGCAACCAATGTAAATTTGCTAATTTGTGATCTTTACTGGAAAGACGTAAAATTGTTTTTTCAATGTTCATTGCTGATGTTCTAAATGGTACCATCGATTTTCCGGAACTATTTTCTAATTTAGATATTCTTGCTTAGATGTTCACCTTAAAAACAAATTATACGTATAATGCTTCTATCCCGGCATTTTGTCGACAATTTATTGTTAATTTTAATGTAATCGATTTTCATTTGTCTAAATGTCTTAGGTTAACATAAAATTGACTAGCGAAGGAAAATCAAGAAATTAATTTATTTAGTATACTTAGGAAATTGTCTTCGACGGAAAAATATTGAAATTCAGTTAAATATTCAATGGGGTCACCGCGGGGTCACCGCTCGTAGTTGAAAATGAACGCGTCGAAATAACTTAAAAGTGTAGGATTGCGCAGGATTTTCTCATTTATAGAGGGATATGTTTCATGTAAAGATGTAAAAATTACCACAGGTTTTTAAAATTCACCACCCTTTCACACTTTCTAACATGTTGTAATTTAAGTAATTAAATTTTTCTATTTTCGATGAAGAATATTTTTTGTGTGGTCCTAGCCAAACATTGTACACATTTTATAAATACACATGAAATCCAGTTTCGTTTTCCAAACAAACAAAAAGCTCTCACCACCCCTTTTATTTACGTTTAATTATAAATAAACATCTTTAACGACATCACATTTTATATTCCTGATAATGTGGAATGCATTTTAATGTAGCAGAGCAAAATTATTTAAACTGCCATCTGAGAAAATGAAGTACATACAGTATATGTGTCTGTATGTACATAAGTATATCCAAAAGCAACAAACACCAGAATATCGAACAACATAAAAACAAAAAAGACGATATATTTCTCATATCCAACAAACAAGTCAAATCAATAAAAAAGATAAAAAGCTAAAGTAAAATTAAAAAAGCAAAAAAAAAACTGCAAGACGAAAAAAAAGAAGTGAAAAAAGGTGAATTTCACGTTTCGCGGGTTAAAAGGCGGAGCACAATATACATATTTTTTTTAATACATTACAAACAACAACAAAAAAACTAAAGAATGAAAATAATAACAACAATAACAACAAGTAAGTCGTTTTATTTATTTTTTTCGTTTTTTTAAGACAACAACACTAATAACTAGCAACAGTAATGTTATATATAAAGACAATACCAACAACAATCTCTATATACAATATACATACTCGTATATATATACATATGTACATATAATGTTAAATATTTTATAAAACGAACTCCTCCCACTTAAGAAAGCATAACAAAACTAAAAAACTAAAAAGGAATCCAACAACAGCAATAACGCGAGACTCTAAAGAAGAATGATAAACTGAAAGATTAAAGAAATATATACAGAAACAATACAAGCAACAACAACAAAAATTATCGGTTTCTAGTTGTGTTGTTATCCGTTCTCGTCTTGTGTCTTTAGTCTTTAGCTTTTTTCTGTGTAATTTACTTTTATGGCTTGTCGTTTCTGTTTCAGTTCAATTATGAATCAAGAGACGATATACTTATGTACATTCTTCTAGTCTTGATGGGAATCGTGATGAATAAAACTTTATATTACTCGTGTATATATATAGACAGTACATACAATATACCAGAGTATAAAAAAAACAAGTGTCAATTATAGTTTCAAATGGGTTCATCATTTTTAAATAAGAATGTGGACGAGCTTTTACACCAATGAGCGTTATCACTTAGTTATAGATATGGCGTTTAAATCGGGGGCTGACACCTTTAAGCATAACAATAGTTAGTATTCTGGAGAAATTTTTTAAGGAAAATATACAAAGCAAATTACTAAGTGCTGATGAAATTGTCTAGCGGTGTATAGTACAACAAATATTTTGAACAAAAAGCCAATGTTTAATGGTTATGACAGGGAAGACTTATTTTGGTTAAAAGTTTTAATTGACGATTAGCAGTTTAAAAATATCGCACCCTACAATTATTATTCACTATAAAAAAATTGTACGAGCTTAAAGCACACAGAAAAGTTATCATGCTTTTTGTGATTTCGATGATTGATACCTCTATCAATAGGTGTTGAAACCTGTAATTGGGATGCCAACGGGTATTTAGATCGCTCGAATATTTCTACACATTTTGTGGAAAATTTAATTTGATTGAAAATCAACTGAACAATAGCCCACAAATTCAGAGCTTTAAAAATCGAAAATCTGCAATTATGCTTCGATTTCGATGATTGATACCTTTATCAATAGGTGTTGAAACCTGTAATTGTGATGCCAACGGGTATTTAGATTGCTCAAATATTTCTACACATTTTGTGGAAAATTTAATTTTATTGTAAATCAACTGAACAATAGCCCATAAATTCAGAGCTTTAAAAATCGAAAATCTGCAATTATGCTTCGATTTCGATGATTGATACCTCTATCAATAGGTGTTGAAACCTGTAATTGTGATGCCAACGGGTATTCAAATCGCTCAAATATTTCTACACATTTTGTGAAAAATTTAATTTTATTGAAATTCAACTGAACAATAGCCCACAAATTCAGAGCTTTAAAAATCGAAAATCTGCAATTATGCTTCGATTTCGATGATTGACACCTCTATCAATAGGTGTTGAAACCTGTAATTTTGATGCCAACGGGTATTGAGATCGCTCAAATATTTTTACACATTTTGTGAAAAATTTAATTTTATTGAAATTCAACTGAACAATAGCCCACAAATTCAGAACTTTAAAAATCGAAAATCTGCAATTATGCTCCGATTTCGATGATTGATACCTTTATCAATAGGTGTTGAAACCTGTAATTGTGATGCCAACGGGTATTTAGATTGCTCAAATATTTCTACACATTTTGTGGAAAATTTAATTTTATTGTAAATCAACTGAACAATAGCCCACAAATTCAGAGCTTTTAAAATCGAAAATCTGCAATTATGCTCCGATTTCGATGATTGATACCTCTATCAATAGGTGTTGAAACCTGTAATTGTGATGCCAACGGGTATTTAGATTGCTCAAATATTTCTACACATTTCGTGGCAAATTTAATTTTATTGTAAATCAACTGAACAATAGCCCACAAATTCAGAGCTTTTAAAATCGAAAATCTGCAATTATGCTCCGATTTCGATGATTGATACCTCTATCAATAGGTGTTGAAACCTGTAATTGTGATGCCAACGGGTATTTAGATTGCTCAAATATTTCTACACATTTCGTGGAAAATTTAATTTTATTGAAAATCAACTGAACAATAGCCCACAAATTCAGAGCTTTTAAAATCGAAAATCTGCAATTTTGCTCCGATTTCGATGATTGATACCTCTATCAATAGGTGTTGCAACCTATAATTGTGATGCCAACGCTTATTTAAATCGCTCGAATATTTCTACACATTTTGTGGAAAATTAAATTTTATTGAAAATCAACTGAATAATAGCCCACAAATTCAGAGCTTTTAAAATCGAAAACCTGCAATTATGCTCCGATTTCGATGATTGATGCCTCTATTAATAGGTGTTGAAACCTGTAATTGTGATGCCAACGAGTACTTAGATCGCTCGAATATTTCTACACATTTCGTGGAAAATTTAATTTTATTGAAATTTAACTGAACAATAGCCCACAAATTCACAAAATTTAATTTTATTGTAAATCAACTGAACAATAGCCCACAAATTCAGAGCTTTTAAAATCGAAAATCTGCAATTGTGCTCCGATTTCGATGATTGATACCTCTATCAATAGGTTTTGAAACCTGTAATTGTGATGCCAACGGGTATTTAGATTGCTCAAATATTTCTACACATTTCGTGGAAAATTTAATTTTATTGTAAATCAACTGAAAAATAGCCCACAAATTCAGAGCTTTAAAAATCGAAAATCTGCAATTATGCTCCGATTTCGATGATTGATACCTCTATCAATAGGTGTTGAAACCTGTAATTGTGATGCCAACGGGTATTTAGATTGCTCAAATATTTCTTCACATTTCGTGGAAAATTTAATTTTATTGTAAATCAACTGAACAATAGCCCACAAATTCAGAGCTTTTAAAATCGAAAATCTGCAATTGTGCTCCGATTTCGATGATTGATACCTCTATCAATAGGTTTTGAAACCTGTAATTGTGATGCCAACGGGTATTGAGATCGCTCAAATATTTCTACACATTTTGTGAAAAATTTAATTTTATTGAAATTTAACTGAACAATAGCCCACAAATTCAGAAAATTTAATTTTATTGTAAATCAACTGAACAATAGCCCACAAATTCAGAGCTTTTAAAATCGAAAATCTGCAATTGTGCTCCGATTTCGATGATTGATACCTTTATCAATAGGTTTTGAAACCTGTAATTGTGATGCCAACGGGTATTTAGATTGCTCAAATATTTCTACACATTTTGTGAAAAATTTAATTTTATTGTAAATCAACTGAACAATAGCCCACAAATTCAGAGCTTTTAAAATCGAAAACCTGCACTTATGCTCCGATTTCGATAATTGATACCTCTATCAATAGGTGTTGAAACCTGTAATTGTGATGCCAACGGGTATTTAGATTGCTCAAATATTTCTACACATTTTGTGAAAAATTTATTTTTATTGTAAATCAACTGAACAATAGCCCACAAATTCAGAGCTTTTAAAATCGAAAACCTGCACTTATGCTCCGATTTCGATAATTGATACCTCTATCAATAGGTGTTGAAACCTGTAATTGTGATGCCAACGGGTATTTAGATTGCTCAAATATTTCTACACATTTTGTGGAAAATTTAATTTTATTTTAAATCAACTGAACAATAGCCCACAAATTCAGAGCTTTTAAAATCGAAAATCTGCAATTGTGCTCCGATTTCGATGATTGATACCTCTATCAATAGGTTTTGAAACCTGTAATTGTGATGCCAACGGGTATTGAGATCGCTCAAATATTTCTACACATTTTGTGAAAAATTTAATTTTATTGAAATTTAACTGAACAATAGCCCACAAATTCAGAAAATTTAATTTTATTGTAAATCAACTGAACAATAGCCCACAAATTCAGAGCTTTTAAAATCGAAAATCTGCAATTGTGCTCCGATTTCGATGATTGATACCTTTATCAATAGGTTTTGAAACCTGTAATTGTGATGCCAACGGGTATTTAGATTGCTCAAATATTTCTACACATTTCGTGGAAAATTTAATTTTATTGTAAATCAACTGAAAAATAGCCCACAAATTCAGAGCTTTAAAAATCGAAAATCTGCAATTATGCTCCGATTTCGATGATTGATACCTCTATCAATAGGTGTTGAAACCTGTAATTGTGATGCCAACGGGTATTTAGATTGCTCAAATATTTCTACACATTTCGTGGAAAATTTAATTTTATTGTAAATCAACTGAACAATAGCCCACAAATTCAGAGCTTTTAAAATCGAAAATCTGCAATTGTGCTCCGATTTCGATGATTGATACCTCTATAAATAGGTTTTGAAACCTGTAATTGTGATGCCAACGGGTATTTAGATTGCTCAAATATTTCTACACATTTTGTGAAAAATTTAATTTTATTGTAAATCAACTGAACAATAGCCCACAAATTCAGAGCTTTTAAAATCGAAAACCTGCACTTATGCTCCGATTTCGATAATTGATACCTCTATCAATAGGTGTTGAAACCTGTAATTGTGATGCCAACGGGTATTTAGATTGCTCAAATATTTCTACACATTTTGTGGAAAATTTAATTTTATTTTAAATCAACTGAACAATAGCCCACAAATTCAGAGCTTTTAAAATCGAAAATCTGCAATTGTGCTCCGATTTCGATGATTGATACCTCTATCAATAGGTTTTGAAACCTGTAATTGTGATGCCAACGGGTATTTAGATTGCTCAAATATTTCTACACATTTCGTGGAAAATTTAATTTTATTGTAAATCAACTGAACAATAGCCCACAAATTCAGAGCTTTAAAAATCGAAAATCTGCAATTATGCTCCGGTTTCGATGATTGATACCTTTATCAATAGGTGTTGAGACCTGTAATTGTGATGCCAACGGGTATTTAGATCGCTCGAATATTTCTACACATTTTGTGGAAAATTTAATTTTATTGTAAATCAACTGAACAATAGCCCACAAATTCAGAGCTTTTAAAATCGAAAACCTGCAATTATGCTCCGATTTCGATAATTGATACCTCTATCAATAGGTGTTGAAACCTGTAATTGTGATGCCAACGGGTATTTAGATTGCTCAAATATTTCTACACATTTTGTGGAAAATTTAATTTTATTGTAAATCAACTGAACAATAGCCCACAAATTCAGAGCTTTTAAAATCGAAAATCTGCAATTGTGCTCCGATTTCGATGATTGATACCTCTATCAATAGGTTTTGAAACCTGTAATTGTGATGCCAACGGGTATTTAGATTGCTCAAATATTTCTACACATTTCGTGGAAAATTTAATTTTATTGTAAATCAACTGAACAATAGCCCACAAATTCAGAGCTTTAAAAATCGAAAATCTGCAATTGTGCTCCGATTTCGATGATTGATACCTCTATCAATAGGTTTTGAAACCTGTAATTGTGATGCCAACGAGTATTTAGATTACTCAAATATTTCTACACATTTCGTGGAAAATTTAATTTTATTGTAAATCAACTGAACAATAGCCCACAAATTCAGAGCTTTTAAAATCGAAAATCTGCAATTATGCTCCGATTTCGATGATTGATACCTCTATCAATAGGTGTTGAAACCTGTAATTGTGATGCCAACGGGTATTTAGATTGCTCAAATATTTCTACACATTTCGTGGCAAATTTAATTTTATTGTAAATCAACTGAACAATAGCCCACAAATTCAGAGCTTTTAAAATCGAAAATCTGCAATTATGCTCCGATTTCGATGATTGATACCTCTATCAATAGGTGTTGAAACCTGTAATTGTGATGCCAACGGGTATTTAGATTGCTCAAATATTTCTACACATTTCGTGGAAAATTTAATTTTATTGTAAATCAACTGAACAATAGCCCACAAATTCAGAGCTTTTAAAATCGAAAATCTGCAATTGTGCTCCGATTTCGATGATTGATACCTCTATCAATAGGTTTTGAAACCTGTAATTGTGATGCCAACGAGTATTTAGATTACTCAAATATTTCTACACATTTCGTGGAAAATTTAATTTTATTGTAAATCAACTGAACAATAGCCCACAAATTCAGAGCTTTTAAAATCGAAAATCTGCAATTATGCTCCGATTTCGATGATTGATACCTCTATCAATAGGTGTTGAAACCTGTAATTGTGATGCCAACGGGTATTTAGATTGCTCAAATATTTCTACACATTTCGTGGAAAATTTAATTTTATTGAAAATCAACTGAACAATAGCCCACAAATTCAGAGCTTTTAAAATCGAAAATCTGCAATTTTGCTCCGATTTCGATGATTGATACCTCTATCAATAGGTGTTGCAACCTATAATTGTGATGCCAACGCTTATTTAAATCGCTCGAATATTTCTACACATTTTGTGGAAAATTAAATTTTATTGAAAATCAACTGAATAATAGCCCACAAATTCAGAGCTTTTAAAATCGAAAACCTGCAATTATGCTCCGATTTCGATGATTGATGCCTCTATTAATAGGTGTTGAAACCTGTAATAGTGATGCCAACGAGTACTTAGATCGCTCGAATATTTCTACACATTTCGTGGAAAATTTAATTTTATTGAAAATCAACTGAACAATAGCCCACAAATTCAGAGCTTTAAAAATCGAAAATCTGCAATTGTGCTCCGATTTCGATGATTGATACCTCTATCAATAGGTGTTGAAACCTGTAATTGTGATGCCAACGGTTATTAAAATCGCTCAAATATTTCTACACATTTTGTGGAAAATTTAATTTTCTTGAAAATCAACTGAACAATAGCCCACTAATTCAGAGCTTTAAAAATCGAAAATCTGCAATTATGCTCCGATTTCGATGATTGATACCTCTATCAATAGGTGTTGAGACCTGTAATTGTGATGCCAACGGGTATTGAGATCGCTCAAATAT
This sequence comes from Tipula helvola, assembly GCA_963556165.1. Classification (NCBI taxonomy): domain Eukaryota; kingdom Metazoa; phylum Arthropoda; class Insecta; order Diptera; family Tipulidae; genus Tipula; species Tipula helvola. The sequence continues at coordinate 372,775,469 of OY744481.1, forward strand.
TTCTACACATTTTGTGAAAAATTTAATTTTATTGAAATTTAACTGAACAATAGCCCACAAATTCAGAAAATTTAATTTTATTGTAAATCAACTGAACAATAGCCCACAAATTCAGAGCTTTAAAAATCGAAAATATGCAATTATGCTCCGATTTCGATAATTGATACCTCTATCAATAGGTGTTGAAACCTGTAATTGTGATGCCAACGGGTATTTAGATTGCTCAAATATTTCTACACATTTTGTGGAAAATTTAATTTTATTGTAAATCAACTGAACAATAGCCCACAAATTCAGAGCTTTTAAAATCGAAAATCTGCAATTGTGCTCCGATTTCGATGATTGATACCTCTATCAATAGGTTTTGAAACCTGTAATTGTGATGCCAACGGGTATTTAGATTGCTCAAATATTTCTACACATTTCGTGGAAAATTTAATTTTATTGTAAATCAACTGAACAATAGCCCACAAATTCAGAGCTTTAAAAATCGAAAATCTGCAATTATGCTCCGATTTCGATGATTGATACCTCTATCAATAGGTGTTGAGACCTGTAATTGTGATGCCAACGGGTATTTAGATCACTCGAATATTTCTACACATTTCGTGGAAAATTTAATTTTATTGAAAATCAACTGAACAATAGCCCACAAATTCAGAGCTTTAAAAATAAAAAATCTGCAATTATGCTCCGATTTCGATGATTGATACCTCTATCAATAGGTGTTGAGACCTGTAATTGTGATGCCAACGGGTATTTAGATTGCTCAAATATTTCTACACATTTCGTGGAAAATTTAATTTTATTGTAAATCAACTGAACAATAGCCCACAAATTCAGAGCTTTAAAAATCGAAAATATGCAATTATGCTCCGATTTCGATGATTGATACCTCTATCAATAGGTGTTGAGACCTGTAATTGTGATGCCAACGGGTATTTAGATTGCTCAAATATTTCTACACATTTCGTGGAAAATTTAATTTTATTGTAAATCAACTGAACAATAGCCCACAAATTCAGAGCTTTTAAAATCGAAAATCTGCAATTGTGCTCCGATTTCGATAATTGATACCTCTATCAATAGGTTTTGAAACCTGTAATTGTGATGCCAACGGGTATTTAGATTGCTCAAATATTTCTACACATTTCGTGGAAAATTTAATTTTATTGTAAATCAACTGAACAATAGCCCACAAATTCAGAGCTTTAAAAATCGAAAATATGCAATTATGCTCCGATTTCGATGATTGATACCTCTATCAATAGGTGTTGAGACCTGTAATTGTGATGCCAACGGGTATTCAAATCGCTCAAATATTTCTACACATTTTGTGGAAAATTTAATTTTATTGAAATTCAACTGAACAATAGCCCACAAATTCAGAGCTTTAAAAATCGAAAATCTGCAATTATGCTCCGATTTCGATGATTGATACCTCTATCAATAGGTGTTGAAACCTGTAATTGTGATGCCAACGGGTATTGAGATCGCTCAAATATTTCTACACATTTTGTGAAAAATTTAATTTTATTGAAATTCAACTGAACAATAGCCCACAAATTCAGAGCTTTTAAAATCGAAAATCTGCAATTATGCTCCGATTTCGATGATTGATACCTTTATCAATAGGTGTTGAAACCTGTAATTGTGATGCCAACGGGTATTTAGATTGCTCAAATATTTCTACACATTTTGTGGAAAATTTAATTTTATTGTAAATCAACTGAACAATAGTCCACAAATTCAGAGCTTTTAAAATCGAAAATCTGCAATTGTGCTCCGATTTCGATGATTGATACCTTTATCAATAGGTTTTGAAACCTGTAATTGTGATGCCAACGAGTATTTAGATTAATCAAATATTTCTACACATTTCGTGGAAAATTTAATTTTATTGTAAATCAACTGAACAATAGCCCACAAATTCAGAGCGTTTAAAATCGAAAATCTGCAATTGTGCTCCGATTTCGATGATTGATACCTCTATCAATTGGTTTTGAAACCTGTAATTGTGATGCCAACGGGTATTTAGATTGCTCAAATATTTCTACACATTTCGTGGAAAATTTAATTTTATTGTAAATCAACTGAACAATAGCCCACAAATTCAGAGCTTTTAAAATCGAAAATCTGCAATTGTGCTCCGATTTCGATGATTGATACCTCTATCAATAGGTGTTGAGACCTGTAATTGTGATGCCAACGGGTATTTAGATCACTCGAATATTTCTACACATTTTGTGGAAAATTTAATTTTATTGAAATTCAACTGAACAATAGCCCACAAATTCAGAGCTTTAAAAATCGAAAATCTGCAATTATGCTCCGATTTCGATGATTGATACCTCTATCAATAGGTGTTGAAACCTGTAATTGTGATGCCAACGGGTATTGAGATCGCTCAAATATTTCTACACATTTTGTGAAAAATTTAATTTTATTGAAATTCAACTGAACAATAGCCCACAAATTCAGAGCTTTTAAAATCGAAAATCTGCAATTATGCTCCGATCTCGATGATTGATACCTTTATCAATAGGTGTTGAAACCTGTAATTGTGATGCCAACGGGTATTTAGATTGCTCAAATATTTCTACACATTTTGTGGAAAATTTAATTTTATTGTAAATCAACTGAACAATAGTCCACAAATTCAGAGCTTTAAAAATCGAAAATCTGCAATTATGCTCCGATTTCGATGATTGATACCTCTATCAATAGGTGTTGAAACCTGTAATTGTGATGCCAACGGGTATTCAAATCGCTCAAATATTTCTACACATTTTGTGGAAAATTTAATTTTATTGAAATTCAACTGAACAATAGCCCACAAATTCAGAGCTTTAAAAATCGAAAATCTGCAATTATGCTCCGATTTCGATGATTGATACCTCTATCAATAGGTGTTGAAACCTGTAATTGTGATGCCAACGGGTATTCAAATCGCTCAAATATTTCTACACATTTTGTGGAAAATTTAATTTTATTGAAATTCAACTGAACAATAGCCCACAAATTCAGAGCTTTAAAAATTGAAAATCTGCAATTATGCTCCGATTTCGATGATTGATACCTCTATCAATAGGTGTTGAAACCTGTAATTGTGATGCCAACGGGTATTGAGATCGCTCAAATATTTCTACACGTTTTGTGAAAAATTTAATTTTATTGAAATTCAACTGAACAATAGCCCACAAATTCAGAGCTTTAAAAATCGAAAATCTGCAATTATGCTCCGATTTCGATGATTGATACCTTTATCAATAGGTGTTGAAACCTGTAATTGTGATGCCAACGGGTATTTAGATTGCTCAAATATTTCTACACATTTTGTGGAAAATTTAATTTTATTGTAAATCAACTGAACAATAGTCCACAAATTCAGAGCTTTTAAAATCGAAAATCTGCAATTGTGCTCCGATTTCGATGATTGATACCTTTATCAATAGGTTTTGAAACCTGTAATTGTGATGCCAACGAGTATTTAGATTAATCAAATATTTCTACACATTTCGTGGAAAATTTAATTTTATTGTAAATCAACTGAACAATAGCCCACAAATTCAGAGCTTTTAAAATCGAAAATCTGCAATTGTGCTCCGATTTCGATGATTGATACCTCTATCAATTGGTTTTGAAACCTGTAATTGTGATGCCAACGGGTATTTAGATTGCTCAAATATTTCTACACATTTCGTGGAAAATTTAATTTTATTGTAAATCAACTGAACAATAGCCCACAAATTCAGAGCTTTTAAAATCGAAAATCTGCAATTGTGCTCCGATTTCGATGATTGATACCTCTATCAATAGATGTTGAGACCTGTAATTGTGATGCCAACGGGTATTTAAATCACTCGAATATTTCTACACATTTTGTGGAAAATTAAATTTTATTGAAAATCAACTGAACAATAGCCCACAAATTCAGAGCTTTAAAAATCGAAAATCTGCAATTATGCTCCGATTTCGATGATTGATACCTCTATCAATAGATGTTGAGACCTGTAATTGTGATGCCAACGGGTATTTAAATCACTCGAATATTTCTACACATTTTGTGGAAAATTAAATTTTATTGAAAATCAACTGAACAATAGCCCACAAATTCAGAGCTTTAAAAATCGAAAATCTGCAATTATGCTCCGATTTCGATGATTGATACCTCTATCAATAGATGTTGAGACCTGTAATTGTGATGCCAACGGGTATTTAGATCGCTCAAATATTTCTACACATTTCGTGGAAAATTTAATTTTATTGTAAATCAACTGAACAATAGCCCACAAATTTAGAGCTTTTAAAATCGAAAATCTGCAATTGTGCTCCGATTTCGATGATTGATACCTCAATCAATAGGTTTTGAAACCTGTAATTGTGATGCCAACGGGTATTTAGATTGCTCAAATATTTCTACACATTTTGTGGAAAATTTAATTTTATTGTAAATCAACTGAACAATAGCCCACAAATTCAGAGCTTTAAAAATCGAAAATATGCAATTATGCTCCGATTTCGATGATTGATACCTCTATCAATAGGTGTTGAGACCTGTAATTGTGATGCCAACGGGTATTTAGATCACTCGAATATTTCTACACATTTTGTGGAAAATTTAATTTTATTGAAAATCAACTGAACAATAGCCCACAAATTCAGAGCTTTAAAAATCGAAAATCTGCAATTGTGCTCCGATTTCGATGATTGATACCTCTATCAATAGGTTTTAAAACCTGTAATTGTGATGCCAACGGGTATTTAGATTGCTCAAATATTTCTACACATTTCGTGGAAAATTTAATTTTATTGTAAATCAACTGAACAATAGCCCACAAATTCAGAGCTTTAAAAATCGAAAATCTGCAATTATGCTCCGATTTCGATGATTGATACCTCTATCAATAGGTGTTGAGACCTGTAATTGTGATGCCAACGGGTATTTAGATCACTCGAATATTTCTACACATTTTGTGGAAAATTTAATTTTATTGAAAATCAACTGAACAATAGCCCACAAATTCAGAGCTTTAAAAATCGAAAATCTGCAATTGTGCTCCGATTTCGATGATTGTTACCTCTATCAATAGGTGTTGAGACCTGTAATTGCTATGCCAACGGGTATTTAGATCGCTCAAATATTTCTACACATTTTGTGGAAAATTTAATTTTATTGAAAATCAACTGAACTATAGCCCACAAATTCAGAGCTTTAAAAATCGAAAATCTGCAATTGTGCTCCGATTTCGATGATTGCTACCTCTATCAGTAGGTGTTAAGACCTGTAATTGTTATGCCAACGGGTATTTAGATCGCTCGAATATTTCTACACATTTTGTGGAAAATTTAATTTTATTGAAAATCAACTGAACTATAGCCCACAAATTCAGAGCTTTAAAAATCGAAATCTGCAATTGTGCTCCGATTTCGATGATTGATACCTCTATCAATAGGTGTTGAGACCTGTAATTGTGATGCGAACAGGTATTTAGATCGCTCAAATATTTCTACACATTTTGTGGAAAATTTAATTTTATTTTAAATCAACTGAACAATAGCCCACAAATTCAGAGCTTTTAAAATCGAAAATCTGCAATTGTGCTCCGATTTCGATGATTGATACCTCTATCAATAGGTTTTGAAACCTGTAATTGTGATGCCAACGGGTATTTAGATTGCTCAAATATTTCTACACATTTCGTGGAAAATTTAATTTTATTGTAAATCAACTGAACAATAGCCCACAAATTCAGAGCTTTAAAAATCGAAAATCTGCAATTATGCTCCGGTTTCGATGATTGATACCTTTATCAATAGGTGTTGAGACCTGTAATTGTGATGCCAACGGGTATTTAGATCGCTCGAATATTTCTACACATTTTGTGGAAAATTTATTTTTATTGTAAATCAACTGAACAATAGCCCACAAATTCAGAGCTTTTAAAATCGAAAACCTGCAATTATGCTCCGATTTCGATAATTGATACCTCTATCAATAGGTGTTGAAACCTGTAATTGTGATGCCAACGGGTATTTAGATTGCTCAAATATTTCTACACATTTTGTGGAAAATTTAATTTTATTGTAAATCAACTGAACAATAGCCCACAAATTCAGAGCTTTTAAAATCGAAAATCTGCAATTGTGCTCCGATTTCGATGATTGATACCTCTATCAATAGGTTTTGAAACCTGTAATTGTGATGCCAACGGGTATTTAGATTGCTCAAATATTTCTACACATTTCGTGGAAAATTTAATTTTATTGTAAATCAACTGAACAATAGCCCACAAATTCAGAGCTTTAAAAATCGAAAATCTGCAATTATGCTCCGATTTCGATGATTGATACCTCTATCAATAGGTGTTGAAACCTGTAATTGTGATGCCAACGGGTATTTAGATTGCTCAAATATTTCTACACATTTCGTGGAAAATTTAATTTTATTGTAAATCAACTGAACAATAGCCCACAAATTCAGAGCTTTTAAAATCGAAAATCTGCAATTGTGCTCCGATTTCGATGATTGATACCTCTATCAATAGGTTTTGAAACCTGTAATTGTGATGCCAACGAGTATTTAGATTACTCAAATATTTCTACACATTTCGTGGAAAATTTAATTTTATTGTAAATCAACTGAACAATAGCCCACAAATTCAGAGCTTTTAAAATCGAAAATCTGCAATTATGCTCCGATTTCGATGATTGATACCTCTATCAATAGGTGTTGAAACCTGTAATTGTGATGCCAACGGGTATTTAGATCGCTCAAATATTTCTACACATTTCGTGGAAAATTTAATTTTATTGTAAATCAACTGAACAATAGCCCACAAATTCAGAGCTTTTAAAATCGAAAATCTGCAATTGTGCTCCGATTTCGATGATTGATACCTCTATCAATAGGTTTTGAAACCTGTAATTGTGATGCCAACGGGTATTCAAATCGCTCAAATATTTCTACACATTTTGTGGAAAATTTAATTTTATTGAAATTCAACTGAACAATAGCCCACAAATTCAGAGCTTTAAAAATCGAAAATCTGCAATTATGCTCCGATTTCGATGATTGATACCTCTATCAATAGGTGTTGAAACCTGTAATTGTGATGCCAACGGGTATTGAGATCGCTCAAATATTTCTACACATTTTGTGAAAAATTTAATTTTATTGAAATTCAACTGAACAATAGCCCACAAATTCAGAGCTTTTAAAATCGAAAATCTGCAATTATGCTCCGATTTCGATGATTGATACCTTTATCAATAGGTGTTGAAACCTGTAATTGTGATGCCAACGGGTATTTAGATTGCTCAAATATTTCTACACATTTTGTGGAAAATTTAATTTTATTGTAAATCAACTGAACAATAGTCCACAAATTCAGAGCTTTAAAAATCGAAAATCTGCAATTATGCTCCGATTTCGATGATTGATACCTCTATCAATAGGTGTTGAAACCTGTAATTGTGATGCCAACGGGTATTCAAATCGCTCAAATATTTCTACACATTTTGTGGAAAATTTAATTTTATTGAAATTCAACTGAACAATAGCCCACAAATTCAGAGCTTTAAAAATCGAAAATCTGCAATTATGCTCCGATTTCGATGATTGATACCTCTATCCAGGGCCTTTCAGAGCTAGCAGGGGGCCTGGGCCAAATTATTAAAATGGGACCCCATAAACATAAAATAAAACAATCTTAAGCTGATATCACATGAATTCATTTTAGTATTTATTAGAATTTATTAGAAATTATTAGATTGAAGCTTTTCTCGCTTTATTATTAGAAAATTCTCTAATGATTTGCTCAAAATTAATTTTTCTTGCCATGTCGTGGTTAATGTTTAACATTGCCAATCCATTTAACCGTTGTTCTGCCATTGTTGAGTGATGCAATTTTTTTATTCTTTTAAGAACACTGAAACTCCTCTCGGCTGAAGACACAGATGCAGGAATACTTAAAAATATTCTTAAGACAATGATAAGATTCGGAAATAAACCAGCTAAGTTTTACTGAGAATATTTTCTAATAAATTTGTTGGTGTCGGATCTGCATTGAAATTAGCTGCATACATTTTTTTAAGGAATTTTACCTCATCTAGTATCTCGTTTGATAACTCACTCGTGTATTTTGAATGCAAACGGTTTACTGCAGCTTCAATTTTTTCATCAGTCAAATTTGGAAATGACCAAAGAAAACCGAAAAGATTGCAGATATTTTGTAAAGATTTAAATTGTCTTTGTAAGCCAGCTATTACGGAATTAACTATTACGTTAAACACATTTATCCTGTAGTATTTTTCAGCATCCGATTGTGTCGGTATCGTTCTATTAATGGCAAAATCACATGTAACTCCATATTCACGTGCTTTAGCTTTTTTTCTTTTTTTTCCGCTGGCGCTACATCCCATAGAGGGATTTGGCCGCTTCATTTTTTGAAGTTTCGTAATCATTTTGTTAACGGATAATGAGTAATTAATTCATTGATCCTACCCTTAACCAGCCGTGATTTTTTCATCACCCGCCGGGAATCGAACCCGGGACCTCCGGAGCGTAAAGCAAGTATGCTAACCACTGTGCCACCGGGGCGGCTTTAGCTTTTGCTTTCGCAAATATTTCATTCCACATTCCGCTTAAATTGCAAAATCTCATTACTAGACTTTCAATATTATTTTGCCCAATATCAAGTGTAGCATTTCGAGCTTCAATTACCAAATTTGTCTGATGCAAATCTGTCAAAATTTCGAGCCATATGATAGAAAGCAAAACACATTCAAATTTATTTAAATATTTCTCAATTGAGTGTAATTCAACGATTGCCTGTGGTGGTAAATTAAAGGAATGCATTTCATCAAAGCATCTCGAATAGATAATAGATTTTTGGCTATTGATTTTACTGCATCAATTCTAGCAGACCATCTAGTTTTGGAAATCGAATGAAGAGACATACGGATATGTTTCTTTAAAACCTCCCATCTCCGCGGACTACTGCTAAAAAAATTATACATTTGTTGTATAACTCCAAAAAATAGTACAGCTTCTTTACACGATTCAGCTGAATCAACTCCAACAAGATTTATTGTGTGGTTCTCACAGCTGGAAAAAATACAATTAGGATTACGTTTCGTAACAATGGCTTGCACACCGTTTAGCTTGCCAGCCATATTTGCACCATTATCATATGCTCGGGCAATACATAAATTAAAATTTAATTCCATATCCGACAAAATTTCAAGAATTCTGGCAGCAATTTCTTCTCCGGTTTTTCCAGAGAATGAGTCGAAGCAAATAAAACGCTCTTCATCTTGTTCTTGTTATAAAGACAAAACACTATCGAAGATCAAGCGCAAATGAGAAATCTATAGTAACAAAAAATTCGGGGGCCCCTAAAAATCGGGGGCCCGTGCCGTATGGCCCGGCTGGCCCACCCTCTGATTGGCCCTGCCTCTATCAATAGGTGTTGAGACCTGTAATTGTGATGCCAACGGGTATTCAAATCGCTCAAATATTTCTACACATTTTGTGGAAAATTTAATTTTATTGAAATTCAACTGAACAATAGCCCACAAATTCAGAGCTTTAAAAATTGAAAATCTGCAATTATGCTCCGATTTCGATGATTGATACCTCTATCAATAGGTGTTGAAACCTGTAATTGTGATGCCAACGGGTATTGAGATCGCTCAAATATTTCTACACATTTTGTGAAAAATTTAATTTTATTGAAATTCAACTGAACAATAGCCCACAAATTCAGAGCTTTAAAAATCGAAAATCTGCAATTATGCTCCGATTTCGATGATTGATACCTCTATCAATAGGTGTTGAAACCTGTAATTGTGATGCCAACGGGTATTTAGATTGCTCAAATATTTCTACACATTTTGTGGAAAATTTAATTTTATTGTAAATCAACTGAACAATAGTCCACAAATTCAGAGCTTTTAAAATCGAAAATCTGCAATTGTGCTCCGATTTCGATGATTGATACCTTTATCAATAGGTTTTGAAACCTGTAATTGTGATGCCAACGAGTATTTAGATTAATCAAATATTTCTACACATTTCGTGGAAAATTTAATTTTATTGTAAATCAACTGAACAATAGCCCACAAATTCAGAGCGTTTAAAATCGAAAATCTGCAATTGTGCTCCGATTTCGATGATTGATACCTCTATCAATTGGTTTTGAAACCTGTAATTGTGATGCCAACGGGTATTTAGATTGCTCAAATATTTCTACACATTTCGTGGAAAATTTAATTTTATTGTAAATCAACTGAACAATAGCCCACAAATTCAGAGCTTTTAAAATCGAAAATCTGCAATTGTGCTCCGATTTCGATGATTGATACCTCTATCAATAGGTGTTGAGACCTGTAATTGTGATGCCAACGGGTATTTAGATCACTCGAATATTTCTACACATTTTGTGGAAAATTTAATTTTATTGAAAATCAACTGAACAATAGCCCACAAATTCAGAGCATTAAAAATCGAAAATCTGCAATTATGCTCCGATTTCGATGATTGATACCTCTATCAATAGGTGTTGAAACCTGTAATTGTGATGCCAACAGGTATTTAAATCACTCGAATATTTCTACACATTTTGTGGAAAATTAAATTTTATTGAAAATCAACTGAACAATAGCCCACAAATTCAGAGCTCCGATTTCGATGATTGATACCTCTATCAATAGATGTTGAGACCTGTAATTGTGATGCCAACGGGTATTTAGATCGCTCAAATATTTCTACACATTTCGTGGAAAATTTAATTTTATTGTAAATCAACTGAACAATAGCCCACAAATTTAGAGCTTTTAAAATCGAAAATCTGCAATTGTGCTCCGATTTCGATGATTGATACCTCAATCAATAGGTTTTGAAACCTGTAATTGTGATGCCAACGGGTATTTAGATTGCTCAAATATTTCTACACATTTTGTGGAAAATTTAATTTTATTGTAAATCAACTGAACAATAGCCCACAAATTCAGAGCTTTAAAAATCGAAAATATGCAATTATGCTCCGATTTCGATGATTGATACCTCTATCAATAGGTGTTGAGACCTGTAATTGTGATGCCAACGGGTATTTAGATCACTCGAATATTTCTACACATTTTGTGGAAAATTTAATTTTATTGAAAATCAACTGAACAATAGCCCACAAATTCAGAGCTTTAAAAATCGAAAATCTGCAATTATGCTCCGATTTCGATGATTGATACCTCTATCAATAGGTGTTGAGACCTGTAATTGTGATGCCAACGGGTATTTAGATCACTCGAATATTTCTACACATTTTGTGGAAAATTTAATTTTATTGAAAATCAACTGAACAATAGCCCACAAATTCAGAGCTTTTAAAATCGAAAATCTGCAATTATGCTCCGATTTCGATGATTGATACCTCTATCAATAGGTGTTGAGACCTGTAATTGTGATGCCAACGGGTATTTAGATCACTCGAATATTTCTACACATTTTGTGGAAAATTTAATTTTATTGAAAATCAACTGAACAATAGCCCACAAATTCAGAGCTTTAAAAATCGAAAATCTGCAATTATGCTCCGATTTCGATGATTGATACCTCTATCAATAGGTGTTGAGACCTGTAATTGTGATGCCAACGGGTATTTAGATCACTCGAATATTTCTACACATTTTGTGGAAAATTTAATTTTATTGAAAATCAACTGAACAATAGCCCACAAATTCAGAGCTTTAAAAATCAAAAATCTGCAATTATGCTCCGATTTCGATGATTGATACCTCTATCAATAGGTGTTGAGACCTGTAATTGTGATGCCAACGGGTATTTAGATCACTCGAATATTTCTACACATTTTGTGGAAAATTTAATTTTATTGAAAATCAACTGAACAATAGCCCACAAATTCAGAGCTTTAAAAATCGAAAATCTGCAATTATGCTCCGATTTCGATGATTGATACCTCTATCAATAGGTGTTGAGACCTGTAATTGTGATGCCAACGGGTATTTAGATCACTCGAATATTTCTACACATTTTGTGGAAAATTTAATTTTATTGAAAATCAACTGAACAGTAGCCCACAAATTCAAAGCTTTAAAAATCGAAAATCAGCAATTATACTCCGATTTCGATGATTGATAAAACCTCTAGAATTATGAACTTGTCGATTTAGAAGGTATATTATGTGGAGAAATGTATCTCCTCTTTTGATTTCGATCGGACAAGGGAATCTTGGGACTCCTATACAAAATTTTGTAAAACTGACGTGAAAAATGTATTTTCTTCAACACCCACATATAGACGACATATTTTTGATTTTAGATAAATTCTTTTAGGTACACGCAGTTTTGATCTTTTGGAACCTAATATTCCTAAGCTCACTTATCAGTTAACTGTAGTTTTACCGGTGTACCTCAGATGCCCATAATTTTGTTTACAGAAAAATAGGAAAAAAAATATTTAATCACAAAATGTTCACACGTTTTGTATTATTTTGTGCATTTGACAATTTTTCAACTTCAAATTTTTTCAGGCGATAATTTTTATCAATCTTGTGCTGTCATCTATGTGATGTTTATTGTAATTTGTCCAGAACGCTGTTGTTACGAAAATTTTATAAATTTAATAACTTTTATGATAATAATTAAAAATTTGTGACATGTTCATTTATGTAAAAATCTATCTTACAAGAAAAAAAAGTAATTTTCCAATATGCCAGTCATTAAAATACTGCGGCTGCAATTTTAAATTCCAAACTAAACTATATTGCGATTTTCAAACATAAAATATCAAAAGTGTCAGTGTCTTTGAATAGCATCTCTTTTTTCGATATTTTTGTAAAACTAATTAAAGTAGAACAAATACCTAATATGGATATGGCAATTGCATTTTTTAACCTTTTTATTTGATTTATTTGCAATAAACAATGCCTAGGTATAAAACGATTTTCAAAAATGACATCTAGTTAATAACATAATGTCATAAATTTAGTTTAGTTTGTTAAAATTAAAGCAAAAACTATCTTCTGGAAAAATTTAAATTTCAAAAATTGCAAAAAGATCATAACAAAACACAAAACATTCATGTCGAGTTGGATTGGCATTGTCAAAAAAATCAAGTTTTTGATGCCCAATCGAACGCACAAGTAGAATAATATTATGTGCATTTTTTTAAAGGTTATGTTAACCGTCAGTAAATTTTTAATTTGATTATACAATAATTAGTTGAATAACACTATTTGGCGCTTGAGACGCACCATCACTTAATGTTCAAATATTATGTTTGTAGTATGTAGAAACATTAAAATAAAATACTCAGACCAGTCGATATCACCAATTTTTAACATTATTCGGCCGGGAAAAATTGCTCGCAAAATTTGCGTTGTAGGATGAGCTGTATATGGTGACACCGTCTTGTTGTAACCACATATTCTGTAGGCCTAATCGATCCAATTCGACACAAGAAAGTTTTCCAATATGTCTCGACAGCGGTCACCAGTAACTGTTACAGCACTGCCTCTAGCAATGGTCCAATGGCGCACCATACTCTACGAGGGTCTATTCTATTTATTACCAAAGCCCAGCCAAGCCGAAATGTACCTTTTCGAAATTTTCTCCGCTTATTTACAATTAAACAATGATTTATATCAAATGTTTTAAAATTTCAGATGACAAATACCATCAAAGCAACCTTGATTATACAAGCCATAATCTAAAAAACGAAGCTTTTATAAGGGAATTAGAAACGAGGAAAAAACCAAAATTTTCATAGTAAAACACATAAAACATATGGAAAATCACTTTTTTTCCTAAGACAAATTTGTCAATGAAAACGTTGCAATTTCTTAATTATGATTTCTGGAATATTTTCATAAATGTTTGAATTTCAACATATATAAATCTCGTTTAAGTAAATCATTTTCATTTTCTTGTAATAATTGATTTATTTAAACCAAAATATAAAAAAAGTTCATAACAACAGCTTTCTGGTCAAATTAAAAAGAAAAGCTTACTACAAATCGTGTGCATTAAGTCAATATACATAGATGGCAGTGGGTAGTAAACATTTTGAAAAATCGTAGCAAAAATTGCGACCTGGGGAAATTTGAGTTCAAAAATTGTAGGAAAAGCAAAACAAATTCAGAAAATACTAAGAACGTGTCATAATTATGTGATTAAATAATTTTGTTGTTGTATTTCTCTGCCAACAATTATAGACATCTAACGTACACTAGTAAAACTAAAGATAAATTTAGCAAGTATTATTTTAATTTGTCAGGGCCAACTTTGATGTATTTTTCAAAATGAAAATTCGAAAAATATATTTTAGAAATAATTTAATTTTAATATTTCTGCAATTAATATTTACTTAATACCAACATACCCTTCCTGTATATTAGTGCTAAATATATGTAGAACACTTTAGTATAAAAATTTCGTAACATTTTTGCTTTTTTCATTGAAAAACTTGAAGCTATAAAACACCATTTTTATTATGGATTCCTATGGAAATCAGTGAAAAGTTATACCACTAAAAAAGCTTCTAAAAAATACGTCATAATGATTATGGCTCTATACTCTAGAAGGCTGAAATTTGTGGGCTATTGTTCAGTTGATTTTCAATAAAATTACATTTTCCACAAAATGTGTAGAAATATTCGAGCAATCTAAATACCCGTTGGTATCACAATTACAGGTCTCAACACCTATTGATACATACAGGTATCAATCATCGAAATCGGAGCACAATTGCCGATATTCGATTTTTAAAGCTCTGCATTTGTGGGCTATTGTTCAGTTGATTTTCAATAAAATTACATTTTCCACAAAAATGTGTAGAAATATTCGCGCAACCTAAATACCCGTTGGCATCACAATTGCAGTTCTCAACACCTATTGATACAGGTGTCAATCATCGAAATCGGAGTACAATTGCCGATATTCGATTTTTAAAGCTCTGCATTTGTGGGCTATTGTTCAGTTGATTTTCAATAAAATTAAATTTTCCACAAAATGTGTAGAAATATTCGATCAATCTAAATACCCGTTGGCATCACAATTACAGGTCTCAACACCTATTGATAGTGGTATCAATCATCGAAATCGGAGCACAATTGCCGATTTTCGATTTTTAAAGCTCTGCATTTGTGGGCTATTGTTCAGTTGATTTTCAATTAAATTAAATTTTCCACAAAATGTGTAGAAATATTCGATCAATCTTAATACCCGTTGGCATCACAATTCCAGTCTCAACACCTATTGATAGAGGTATCAATCATCGAAATCGGAGCACAATTGCCGATTTTCGATTTTTAAAGCTCCGAATTTGTGGGCTATTGTTCAGTTGATTTTCAATAAAATTAAATTTTTCACAAAATGTGTAGAAATATTTGAGCAATCTAAATAACCATTGGCATCACAATTACAGGTCTCAACACCTATTGATCCCCCTCTCAATGTTTTAAAGAATTTCTGGTAGAACCTCAGACATTATCCGGCCAAATATTTTTCTATATATTTTTCATTGTGAATTGCTTCTCCAATATTTTTCAAAGCATCCTTTAAGCTGAATACTTTCCAAAACTCCCCAATAGATCTACGATCAGGCTCATCGGTAACAGATACTAATTGCTTAACTGTTTTTCGTAAATAATTCGCTTTGAACATTGAAATCGCTCCCTGATCGATCGTCTGAATCAGAGCTGTACTATTTTTGGGCAAACACTCGATTCTTACAACACCAGATGAGTCTAATAAGTTGATTGTCCTGCAATAATAATGCTTTATTGCTAAGGTGTTTGCTTTCCAAATATGATTTTACCGACGGGTAAGAATCTTATACCACTCCTCGAATATGGACGAGGTCATCCACGCTTTTTTATTTGATCTTCAAATTACTGACAAGCGGGATTTATTTGATCATTTCGGTGCTCTCGGGATTTTAGAGAGATAAAGAGGTTACATGTTACATTTTAAAATCCCCAGTAGCATTGCCCCAAGAACAAGAGTTCGATACTTTAAACCCTTTAGAACATGCTTTTCTTCATGACAAATAAATGTCCGGTCAGGAATTCGTTTCCAGAACAGGCCGTTTTTGTTTACCTTGAAGATCTGCTCTGGATGATAATTTCCATCCTCTACAATTTTTTTAAAAATATATTTGGATATTTCTTGGCAGCAATGATATCAGCCCTGGAGGCTTCACCCTTCATCTTCACGTTGCGAAGGTTCTGACGGTTTTTAAAATTCTCGAACCACCCTTTGTTTACACTGAAAAATTCATCTTGAAACGTTCCACCAGCATCACTATTTCTTAAATTTCTAAAAAGAGACTTAATCTTTCCTTGAATCATCATTGTACTCATAAGGATATTATGCTGGTTGTTGTCTTCGATCCATAATGCTACAAGCTTTTCATTTATTCATAATCGTACTTCTGTTGCGTGTTAATTTTTGATTATTTTTAACGAAATGAATTAAAAACAGTAAAATAAGGCAACAATTTCATAAATCAAAATTTTTTTACGTAAACCGAGACTTTGGTTTAATTTTCTAATTACGTTATAGCGAAATTTCGTAAAAAGAATTTTCGTTAAGCGAGGGATGGGTGTAAAAAAAGATTTAAAATTTGATTTCGGTTGAATATTTACAATAAAATGATTTTGACGAGATTTTACCGTTTTTTATTCCGATTTTGCTGCTAAAATAATGAGATAGTTGAATTGAGTCGAATTTGACCGCGTTTTCTTTATTTGGGTTTTAATATTAGGTTCCAAAAAAAAAATTTATAATTATTAGTCAATGAATCTTGGTCCGTCAACAATAATATTCATATTACCTGTATCCCATCACTCGTGATTCCGAAATACCAAAAAAAAATCCACCCTCCAAATAAATAACAAACACAAATTAATTAATTTTTTTATAATTTTCCATAATAATTTTTATTTTTCATTTAATTAATTCATTATTTTTCAATTATTTTTGTTTTGTTGTTTTTTTTTTTTTTAAATTTATTTATTTATTTATATAATTTTTTTTTTTTAGTGTTTTGTTTTTATTTATTTTATCTCTTATACAATAATTAATTAATTAATTTAATTTACTTGTTTATTTATTTATATATCAACTTAAAATACTAAAAAATTATGTATATAGTGATTTATTTATTTTTAATGGTTTTTAATTAATTAATAATTTAATTATTTATTAATTTAGTATCTTATATTTTCAAAATACAATAAACTGGGGTGGAGGAGGAAGGGGCCCGATATAATTAGAATAATATTATAATATAGATTTATTATATTATATAAATGTACATAATTTGATTTATTTAATTAAATTTCAGTCAAATGAAATATTTTAGTTATTAAATATTTATTTAATTTTTAATTAATTTTTCGTATACTAATTTTAATTTTTTGTTGTTTCTGCGAGATTAATTTTTATTTTTTTGTAATTTTAATTAAGAAGGTTTTTGCGCTATTCATATTATATATTTTTTATTTATTATAATAATTAATTAATTATTTATATATAAATAATTTGGTTTTAATTAAATGAACTAATAAATTACTAGATTACTAAATATGTTTGATTACAAAACAAATTCATTTATTTTTTTATTTTGGTTTGTTTATACAAATTAAAAATAATTTTTTAATTATAATTAAAATTATATTGCACTTAATTTTTGTTGTTGTTATTTTTTTATTCGTCTAATTATTAATTAATCTTTTTTTTTATAAAATAACATTACAATAGGATTTTTTTGTTGTTGTTTTTGTTTTAATATCAGGATCGTAAAATAAAGGTGGGAAGAAATGTACAGTAAATTTTGTTTTTTTAAATTAATTAATTTTTTTTTTTAATTTTTTTAGGAATTTCATTTTAATATCACTGAATATAATTATATATTTATATAGAAAATTGATTAAAATAATAATCACAATATTATAAAAATAAATTAAATTATAAATAAAATTTTACCAATGGGTGATTCTCATCAGAGAATTATAGGAAAAAGGTCACGATAGTGAATCGGGCGTGCTACGAATACGATGATGATGTTGTTGCTGATTTGGTGTTGTCCGTTGCTGTTCCATTGTCCCGCTATCGTTATGCTCATGCTTTGGTGATGTGATATGTGATGGTGAATTGCCCGACATTGGGGAATGCGAATCAGACGATTGGCGACGCTGATTATGATAAATATTGTTATTATTATTATTATTTGTGATATGATGATTGGGATGATGATTGAGCGCAGGATTAAAACCATTTAATGGATGAGGTAATAGATGCGAGGCAAATGCTGGTAGTCCTGGAAAACCAGCCAAACTACTTAAATGCGGAAATAATAAAGGATTTGGATGATGAGCAATTGAATGTGGTCCACTGGGATTGTGATGTAGATTTTGTTGTGCACCGGCCTGATGCTGCTGCTGCGGATGATGCAACATTGGATGATTAAAACCACCATGTTCACCATTTAAAAATTGTTCAGGTGTTGGTAATTTAAGCGGTAAACCATGCGTATCCGCATACAATCTGGCCAATAATTCTGAGTGCAACGGATTTCCACCGAGTCCGGGAAATGGAAGTTTTACCTCATCGTCGCAACGATCCGAACTCGAGGTGGACAACAATTTTCGATGCAAATTTAAATTTGCGCTATGACGATCACGACTTCGTTTCGACGGAAATGCAGCATTACACCCGTCCACATTACATTTATGCAACAATTTCAAGTGTACATTTTGATAGTGTGTCTTAACACCAAAATGATTTTGGAACATTTTACCGCATGCTGCACACTTACGGGGATTATCCTTGTCGATGGGAACGTCCATAGCGTTTAAAAAATTTTCACTATCATATGGATCGTACAATTCATTTTCGGATTCATTCTCATCATCTGTGTGACACTCGGCCGTGGACGATGGTGGTGATCTGGCTGGACTTGGTGATGATTTCGCAAGACTGATCGGCTGGTTGGGCGGTGTTGGTGTGGAGGTAAAAACGGGCGGAAATTGTCCACCCAAAAATCCACCACGAGCCATCATAATTTCATTGAAATGCGTTTGTGATAGATTTTCGAGGCGACGAAGTGCGTTTGACGTGTCAAGATTTGGTTTTGGCAAGTAGTTTAAATTTGGCTCGGGTGACGGTTCTTTTTTCAATTTGATCGGTTCTTCATTAATCACAGCAGGTGACGATTTTTTCGATAAGTCGAGCGTCAAATTCTCTGGTTCATCGTTGATTTCTTCGTCCTGTTGTTGCGATTCATCGATTTCATCGTGTGGCTCCTCTTTCACACTAACCGGTACCTCCTTTTTAATAACCACATCATTTTTCTCCGCGTGATGTTCACTATTTGTGGACGGAGTTAATGGTGGTGAGGGTAAAATTTTTGAATTTATCCTCAGTCCAGCCAGCAATATTTCATTTTCCTCGGACTTTGCACGCTTAATTAGCGGCTGGGGTTCTTCTTGCGTCGGCAAATGTGGCATCTTCATGTCGTCCGAATCGATTTCGTCCATCAAATGGTGATCTAACAGAAGGGCCGAGGGGATTGCACATTTTGTGGGATTTTGATTTTTCCGCTTACGCGTTTTATTACTCAAATTTAAACTAATCGCGCTCACCTCATCTTTGAGACTGTGGTTATCGATAATACTTTGTGAATCATCATTACTATCCACATTACTACCATTGTCTTCGTGATGATGATGATGATTAGGGTGATGATGGTTTTCAATTGGTTTCACCTTTATTTCGGGCACCATTTTATTCTCCTCCACCGCTTGTTTATGATGATGATGTATACTAAAATCTTCAGGCTCATCATGATGGCGTAGCTGCAGCTGTGCCTGATGATGTAGTTGTTGCTGCTGATGTAGATGATTCATATACTGATTTATGGGCGGCATTAACATATTTTGGTGCTTACTCTCAATATTATTTTCCATATTTTCACTAATATTTTCTAATTTTATTTTATTTTCATCACAATTTCGATCATCGTTATTGTTATTATTTTGTATATCGTCATTAAGATCATCATCGTGATCCGGAATATACTGATCGTCCTCATTGCCGACCACCACTATCCCACCATCATCATCATCCAAATCATCTTCGTGCGTACTACTCTGTTCCGATTTAATTTTCGAATCTTCTGAATGCCTAGACGAATCCAACTCACTTGATATGCTTTGATTATTGTTGTCGTGATCCGACGAATGAATGAATCGCGAGTGTAACGATAAATCAAGATTTTGTTTAAAATCTAGATTACTCATCGGATGTAGCCGCGGATCTGGTGGCGGTGTTAACAGTGGGAACGGTCCAAATGGATGCAGGCCACTCGTTAACATACCACTTGGTGTTTGCAAAAGTATTGGATGCGGTTGTGCACTGCGACCATCGTGCGGTGATATTTTTCGCCGCAAATGTGGCGAATGTAATTTTGGATTTGGATTTGCACTGTGACGATTACGTGATCGTCTCGAACTAAACATCATGCTACACCCTTCGACCGTACATTTATGCATTTCACGTAAATGTACCGCAGAGAAATGAATTTTTAGCGCGCCCTTGTCACAAAATGTTTTGTAGCATACATTGCATTGAACACGTTTTTTCCCCGTTTGTGGATTTATAAATTGTGTGCCCAAATTGAGAGGGTTTGTACCCCATTGCCGTTTATTTGGTGATGATTGCGTTTTACGCATATGCCCTTGGGACGAGGCGGACGAAAGTGATGAGCTACCCGAGAGACGGGATATTGATTGGTTTGAATGTGATTTTGGGCTTTTGGTTGGTGTGGGCATTGCGTCACGGCTCAAATTGAGCGCATTATCATTATCGTCCGACATTGAATCGGATTTCATTAAGTGGCGTTCGTGCTGTTGTTGCATTTGTTGTTGTTGTTGCTGTTGTTGTTGTTGTTGCAGCTGTTGCTGTTGTAATTGGTGTTGGTGATGTTGCTGTTGTAATTTGCGTTCTTGATTCTGTTGGTGGTGATGCTGTAGTGAATGGTGATGCGATTGTGGTGATTTGCTACGTGAAAGGTGATGCTGCTGCTGTTGTTGTTGTTGTGAGGCGGCCGCCATTAAACCGGGAAACGACTGGGCCATAATACTAGCGGCAAGCGGATTATTTGAGACGGCAGCCGCCATTGCGGCGGCCGAATGATTTAAAGAATTTGCTAGCGATATTGCGGCGGCCGCTGATGTTGGAGGTGGTGGCGGCGGATGTAGTGGAAATGGAAGACCAGGATGTCCTGACATCATTAGATTTGATTTTTCGACCGCTTCACTCATTCTTCGTCTTATTTGAGCAGCCTGCTGCTGTTGTAGATGATGATGCTGGGCGGCGGCCAATTCTGGGCTCATTCGGGTACCAGGCAGGCCACCCGGAAATCCGCCCAGCATACCCAATTTACGAAAATCAAATGGTTGCATATTTTGTAAATGACTCAACGGACTTGACGACAAATTTCTATTCTCCCGTTCTCGTTCACGTTCTCGCTCCCGATTTTGATCCCGCTCCCGTTCACGATCCCGATCTCGTTCACGTTCTCGGCCGCCACCACAATTATTCGCCGTCAAATTTGTTGGTGTACTCGTACTGCACGGCGATGTCGATGGTGATTTAAAAAATGAATTTGGTGTCAGTCCAGCTGCTAATTTTTGATGCATTTGCGATTGCAATTGCATTTGGGTGTGCGCCAACGAGCTCAAATGCATATTGATGGGATGGGCGGCAATACCGGGCGGTGATGGTCGTCTACTCGGCGACATAACCATTTGTCTCAGTGCTTGCGTTAAATGACTACTATCACGGTGGTTACGATTATTCGATTCGCGTCTCAATTTCTCTTGCTCCTCGTCAAATTGCCGTGACAAATAATTTGACCAAATTTTTGATTCATATGTTGACGTTTTTGTGGATGGTGGTGGCGGTGAAAAAGGATCAGATGATCCACGCATTAAAAACTATTTTATAAGTTTTGGTTTTTGTATATATGATGCTATTTGTTATATATATTGTATATGTATTCGGGTCTATTTTCTACTTTCATGAAGATCTTTAAATTTTCTAATCATCGCCTTGTTGTATTCTGCAAGTAAATAAAACAAAATAAAAAATCAGCCATATGTCATACTATAAATATATATAAACATTCTAAAAATCTTAACTAATCTTAAATAAAATAATAAATTGTGTACAAGGTGAAATCTTGATTGAATAGCTGTAATTCGTTACAACCGTTTTTTTAACGTGTTATTATTATGATTGCTATCTGTATTTATGTATATAGCTTGAGATGGATCTAATTGACATCTATAATACCAAATTGATCTAATGCACACACATATGACGTAAACCTATATAGCTAATTATATACCTTTAAGCTATTAAATTTAATTTGGCTGACAAAAAATTGTTGGTCTGCCAATTTTAGTTTTTGTTTATTACTCTGACGCCATTGGGTTTTAGTTTTTAGTTTTTTTTTGTGCGCGCCAAGAGTTGGTGAATTATAGGTATTTAGATGACTTTCGCTCGCCACTATATATACCCATCAAATATATTTGATAGGTAGATAGGTAGGTATGTTTCACCCGAAAAAACTTGAAAACTTCCAAACTTTTTGTTTTGCTTCAAAAACAGTTTGCATGCGAACATTTATTTTGTATTTTGGTATATACTTACGTACACATCAGACTGTCTGTTATTTGTCTTCAAAAATTCGTTTGGTTGTTATTTACTTTAAATTTTCGGTTATATGTCATCGTTTCTTATAAAAACTTTTTTTTTAAATACTTCAACTTTTCAAAAGTTTTTTTTGAGTTCTCTTGGAGACATTGTGATGGAAAGAGAAATAAGCCCGTCGGCTTTCTTTTTTTGTAAACTTTTGTTAACCCTTTTTTGTTTGAAAATTAAAAAATTAAAAATGATTTATTACAAAAGAAAATTAGTGACATTAAAAATTGTTCTAAAAAATTTTTTTTTAGTTTGATTGTAATTAAAAATCGCTTAAAACTAAATTTTTGAACGAAAACTGTACTTTTTGGTGTAATTATGATTAGTTTTGATTCGTGACACCTCCCTGGTACAAAAATATAGTTAGGTGAAAGTATTGTACCACGCTTAGTGTTGTGTATAGTGTGATAAACTATGAACACCATATATGTACATACATCATAACCAGATATTCTCGCTAATTTGATATGTTTCCATATGATTAATTGGAACGAATTTTTGTTGTTTAAAGTAAGTAGTAAAAAACTCTAAACTACTCTATCGTCGTGGCTTGTTTTTTCTCTATATATACACAATCATCAAACTATTTATTGGGTAATAAATTATATAGAAAATCTCAAATGAATTAACCATTAAGTAAATCAAATTTGTGTTTAGTATCTATTTGCATTGTATATACGAGCATGTATGTACATAAAAATATATAAACAAACATATTAGAGAGAGAATTTTCACGTTTTATTTGTTTTTTAATTTTTTTTTATTTTAAATCCGCGCAATTTATCACAATTTTATATTGCGCGCGAGAGAGATATCTCCACTTTCATATACAAATATTCAAATACAATATATATGTAATATCGCTGCTCTTCAACCTTCCACTATTATATTGTACATAATCGAATAATATAATACACAAAAAAATAATATTTATATATAAATAATATTTTAAACAAACACACAATAAAGTTTCTGTGGGCAGCTTTTTTTTTTTTGTATTATACATAAGTTTAAGACAAACTGAAAGAAATGAAAATAAGACGAAGAAATATCGGATAATAAAATTAAATTTTTATGCGGAACCACATAACTCAGTCCAATTATTGTTTGGACAGGTTTCCTACTTATTATTATTATTATTGTTATTAAGAAAAATAATAATAATACATATACACACATATTAAGTTATACAAAGTCTTAAAAATAAAAATAAAAATGCTCATTGTTTTTTCGCGCAAAGTAGTTTTTTGTTCTCTTTGTATAAAATCTACACACATAATATTTTATGTATATATACACTCTGGATAATACTGCAATATTGTAAACAGCATCCACTTGATGCATGCAAAATATACCTATGACATTTTTTTTTTATTTTAATTGGACGTGACCCCGCGACATTTTGATACAAAAACTATAAATAATAATTTGCAAATATACAACTTAAAAAAAAATTATTTCATAATACATTAAAACAAGCTATAAAATCGTAATAAAAAATTATTATTATTGTAAATTATATCACACCAACTAGAAAACACAAAACTATTGAAAAAATAGCAACGATAGTGATCGATGCTGCTTCTTACAAACAAAAAAAATTAAAAAATATTTAATTTTAGAATTTTGCACATTTTTGTATTATAGATGAGGTTGGGAAATTTGTTTAGTATTTTATTTGAGTTAAAATGTGGAAGTGATAAATAAAGTTTGGTATTTAATATTAAAAGGTCAGCGTATATTTTAGTAGATAAATACTAAAAAGTTCGGTACACGCGACTAGCGAATTAGCAGCATGTAACAAAGCTTTTCTCTGCGTTTCGAAAATAACTTTAATTTTGGGACTTTGAAAATAACTTTAATTTTGGGATGATTGAGGTGCCCTCGAGGCCCTATTCATCACAAGGTTTATTAAAATTTACCATTGCATTGAGCCTGAAAGGGTGTATGTAGCAGCAGGAAATATCGCTAGCCTGCCTAAATGACACAACCCTGTTTAATGAGAAAAAGCAGAAAAACAGGAAAACTACTAAATACTGAAATAAAAGAAATTGGCTGCTTCTTGTAAAGTTTTGATTTTTAATTTTTAATCAAAGATTAAAAAAATATTAATTCCGGAATTGATTCCGGCAGTGCCGGCTCGTGACTTATGAGCGCCCTGTGCAAAATTGGTTGAACCGCCCTTATTTTTTTTTTAAATTTTAATAAGAAGAGGAATAGTGAAATTGACTTAGATTTAGCAAAACGAGTCTACTAAATTTTTCGTGTTTAGTCGCAATTATGTTACCTCAGTTTTACTATGTGTAGTTAATCGTATAACGTATTTTATTTTATAAAGTAGGAGTACCTGTAGGTACAGCTGATCGTTTTTAGGTAAAGTCGTTTTGCCAAACCACAGTGTTTCTGCGGTGTTCTTAAACTTGACGGAGAGTATTTGAATTTCTATGTAATATGCAACTCCGGTCTGGCTTTAATTAGTTACAATAATCGAGCTTTTACTGTAGTTGGTTCTTCTCGTATCGCATAGTGTCCCAAACTGAGCGATCAATCCACAAAAGAAGGTGTTCAAATTATCTTTAGAAGAGTATTTTATAGCAAATTGGTTAAAAGGAGAGATTAAAATAGAATTGCGGAAGAGATTGCAAGTTGAGCTTAAATTCAAAATTTTAAAATTATCGGTCAATCGAAAATTATACTTATTTACAATACTTTATGGCAATATTTACAATATTTTATGTTCGAAATATTATTCCGCAATAAAAATTCTCGAAAATTACGTCAAAATGTTGACAACCGAAAAACTTGGTTTTTATCAAGTTTATCGGAAAAACCTTTAATTTATCGTTGCCTTATCGATTATTATCGAAATTTCAATTCCTAATTTGAGGTGAGGAGTGAACTCTACAATTTTAATTAGTTGCGTACCTCGCGGAACTTACGTATCAAATATTATAGCGGTATACGAGTAAATTCTTTCTTTTTGGCAATGTTTGTGTGCTACTTCCAATTTTTTGAGGGCAATATTTTTTATTTACTTAGTGTGTTGCTAATCGTTTTGAGTTTAAATGATGTGATATGATCAGTTAACCTTCCATGATCAAAGGCTAAAACAACATATTTTAAGGATAATTGTTCAAAAAATGCCGCTATAGGTATTTTACATAAATTTAAAGTCAGAAAATTAGGGATAGGGAATAAAATCATTAATGTTAATATTGTAATCTTTTTTCAGTATTTTATTTAATTTAAAAAAGTAAATTTAGTACTCCTTTTGAAGACGATTACAAACAATAAGAAATAAATCCAAAAATCTAAAAAAATAAAATAAAAGCTGGTCACAAAATTAGGGACAGACGAATATTAAAAGAATAAAACACTGGCTTATAGACTCCCACGCTTCTTTGAGGGCCAGTGTGTTGTTGCCTATTTTTGGTTCCCTTGCGGACCACAACTATCTCAAGTCCTTCCACAGATGCTTAATTGGATTGAGGTCGGTTACATCCATTTTGGAGGATATTATCCACGTAGACGTTTCTGGTCCATAATATTTTATCCAATATAAAGGTCCTACACCACTACGTAAGAGGCTTGCCCTAAGTATAATATTCCCTCCCTATATATTGTGGACAAAGTGTTTTGTTTTTTTGACCTATGCACATACTGTTTACCATCGGAACTAAATTTGTTAATTTTTAGTTTCTCCATTTTTAGCCATTGTCCTCTTTTCAATCAACATATGGTTGGTTAAAAGCATAAAAAGTTCTAAATCCCAAAACATTTCGACTTAAAAACCAGAACAGTTATTAAGTCTCGAAATATTAAATTGCTGTATAAAATTGGTTTGGTGGTGACGATCATCCAATGGTCAGAAAAGTTTCAAAAGTGCCACCTTGATTCCATATTTGGATAAGTTGCAACTAATTCATTGATTTTCAAATATGTTGGTTTAGTCAGATACCAAATTTCAATAGAATTGACGTATAATCGCAGAAGCTCCATTTGGGTCAAGGGTGGAATTTCTTAAATAAAACTTGGCCAGAATTCAACAAATATTGGGGACATTACGAATGATTCTTTGGTATATAAGTATGATACAAACCATAAATCAAAAATTAGAATTGCCAAAAAAAATTTTTTTTTTCGTATGGCCTTTACTATATTCCCAGAACGAAATAGAACATGGACGTTAGTCAACCAATTTAAGTGCATTGTTATATCTAAGTTATTAAGCCAATTCTATAAATAGTTCGCAATATAAAATCAAATTATTTATACTCTGGAACTAAACCATGGCTAAAATTCAAGAGATATTGCGGAACACTGCCAATGATGTTTTGGTCGATATAAATCAAAAATTATACTCGCCACATTTTATTTTTACATACTTTGCTAATTCCGGATATCTTCTCAGTTTCCAGCACCAAATGGAATAAGCACATTTATTGATGGATTTTAGTCTGTAGTGTTTTGTAGATCCTATATAAGTCTCGAATATAAAACCTATTATTTCATGGCCTGAAGAATTTTTCAGCTAGAAAGTTGGTCAAGTTTTGGTTTTGCATACACAGCCAAATGGAACACACAAATTTGTTTGCCGATGTAGTGAAATTTTATATCTGAGACGTTAAGCCGATTCTATAAATATTCCTAATCTAAAATAAATTAAATCACGTATTGAAGAATTTTTTGGGCCATATCATTTGGGCTGAGTGCGGTTTCTTAAATATAATTTTTAAATTGTGTTGAAATTATATTTTTGTGGTTTCTTTGGAATTTTGCATTGCCACTAGTAAATTTTTTGCGATTTTGCAGATGAGATTCGCTTGGCATGTGCGTATTATGAAAAGCTATTATCGCATATCGTAATTCGTATAAGAAATTTTATTTTGTCAAATAAAAAAAATATTTTATATTTTATTTTGATAAATAAAATATTTTTTTTATTATTTTGAATGCGAAATCGCATGTTTTCCCAGGACGCCAGGTCACTCTAAACCAGCATAATTTTTGTCATTGTTAAGGTTCTCTTCGAGATATTATACAATGAAAATTGCTCTTACCAGTCTTTAACGAATTGCCAGCATACTAATTTCAAGACGTAACTCTTTCTTAACACCAACAGACGATTTTAAAGGGTTCATCTTGACCATTTTTGGTATGAACCGATCTATTTTATGCTTAATACTCCACTTATTCTGCAATATTCCTCCTTTACAGCATTTGCAAACAAATTAGTGGTCTTCTAATATTAAATAACATGTTCTTTAACTTGATTTTGACTATGTAATGTTTCCAAATTAGGTTGTGTTTGTACTGAAAATTTCCCCGATGACTTAAAGGATTTCTATGTTTTTGGCATAAATTTATGATCAGGAGATAAATTGGGGGCGTACAATAATCTGTATTTATAAGAAATTATCAAGCACTAATTTGTATTGGTACTATATTGATGATGACTTGTAACTCATTTATTTAAACCAATTTGGTGTGAAACATTGATTTTCATACTAATTCTGAATACAAATAGTTAAATTAGTTGCAAAATTAAATATAAATGATAAAAAATTGTCTGAGCTTGACACCGAAGAAAAAAACTAATCTGCATTTGTGCTCTAAAATTAGCGCCCTTAAAAATTTGGCACACTGCACGACCGCGCAGCTCGTACACACCTCGAGCCGGCCCTGGATTCCGGAATTCCGGAATCGAGACCATTCAAATTCGAAAATTGCGGAATCTCATTTTTGCCAAAAATTGGATGCCCTATAAATTTGTCTCCCGATTATGTCCCAGATATGCTCTAGGGTCTGGATTGAAAGCGGGTTAATGCATTACAAGAACATCCATAGTCTCAAGATATCCCTTTACTGCATTTGAAAGAAACATGAATTCATCTCCAATAAATGGTGCATAGGGCATCACACGAGGTTCTAAATACTCGTCGATATATCTAGTTGCATCCATGGCGCCGGGAGAAAGCGGTACCAACTCTAGTTCTTGCAGTAAATGAAATTTCACCCCAAATCAAAATCGAACCTCACTCAAACAGCAACACTCAAACAGTTTCTTCCGGCTGACAAACTATTCAAGAAAAGAACCTTTCTCTTGTATTTTATTGAACTGAACAGCCGAAATGCTCAAACTTGCGCTTAACTCGAATTCAACAAAACAAATGGTATTTTTTTTTAAATCGATGTGTATTAGGGTGACAACTAGATGCGTCATAGATTTTATCATAAATATTAAAAAAAAAAAAATATTAAGCTACTCGTAATTGCAAAAATACAGATTATGAGTATTTTTGTCCATAAGTATAGTTGCGATTAATAATATAATTTTGTAAATTCTCCCACTGATGATTATACATTTTTCGAAATGTATTTTAGTTACGCTAGTTTACACGATGCAGTAATAACAGCAATATTATTATTTTTTATTGTAGCGAGCGAAAACTAAAAATCACTCGGATTGGGGCATTTTACTGTAACATATTGAATTGTGGAGTGATAATTTTGACTTATACTGTAGGGATGATGTCATATTATTGATGATTTTCCCCAGTGTTGATTATGTTGATTATTACATTTCTTTTCATATTTAGCTTTCTCCATGGTATGGAGTAATTTGGTACATTTTCGGTTGAGGGTCATTTCATGCAAGTACGTCAATTTAATTTTTTTTGTTTTATTTTAATTATTTACATTTTTAGTCCAGTCAGTGACGGTTTTTCGCTCTGAATTCTTACGGACAATACCGATTTCTGTGAAATTTGGACAGTCAGTAGGGAATAGATCAAGGAACAAAAGTTATATAGTGCCGATGTGTGCTTTTACTGTGGGGGTAGATACCACCCCTTCTAGGGGTGAAAATTCGCACACTCAAAATACCCACAGATATCGATAGAGGGATGAATTCTAAGTAAAAAATATCGTATGAAGTTTTTTCGATAAATCAATATTTTTCGAGTTATTCGCGATTGAAAATGTTGATTTTTCATCTAAAAAATGCATGTTTAGAGCGATTTTTTCATGAATGAGGAGTGTCTGATCAAAAGTGGCTATTAACGATATTCGAAAAATATTTTGCTTTGATCTAAATGTTTTAAACGCACATTTAAGGATTACTTTATTGTAGTAAATAGCTTATGTTTCGACTGTTTCTGAATTTATGAACATTTTTGATAGAGAAATAACCACTTTTGGTCCATTCGGATATCGAAAAAAAAATTATAGAAAAAAAATAATTACATGTTGGAAAACGTAAATAGCTACTTTTGATCAGACACTCCTCATATTCGAAAACCTTGCGTTTCATCAAAAAATCTATTGGGACCAAAATAAAGCTTATAAAATAACAAATTGATTGATATATATATTTATTTCTTTATATGCAATAAGAACCGAGTTGTGGCTCGTTGAAAGCGACTGTTTGTTCGCCGAAATCTGAATTCAAACCTTTCAACATTAAATAACGGAAAAACGATACATTTTTGAAAAAAACTTGTTACTGTTTTTTTAAGTAGGTACTTGAAAAGACATTTTTGCATAAAAACTTACAGAGTTATGATAAAAATAAAATGGTGATCTAGTTTTTCGGGAGAAAACATCAGCAATGAAATAAATGGCTTAACCTTCATCCGTCGCTAAAAAAAAATAACACTAAAGTTCCTTTGGTCAAAAATGACCGAAATAAATTCAACAGCAAATTTACGCTAAGCAATACGATGTAAATTTTTGTTTCCAAATTTAATTATAAAAACACAATATAACACAGTAATTTAAAACAATTTCAATGTTTATTTATTAAGAAAAATTCATATTTTATTTCATACACTGATGGCACACATTCTTAGTATGAGCTTTGCAAATGAATTTCTTACATGTGCCTGTTGTATACGAATTTTGTCAGAAACTGCAGCGGCCTTTTTTTTGTGCTCCTGCTAATTCTCTAGATTATGACGGGGTTGAAAATTTTTCAACGTTTGATGTCAAATTTGCTACAGATTGCGACAATATGTAGACCGTGAGAGGTAAACCCTTCTAGACCTACGTGGCTTGATCAACGACTCACCCAGTGTTACAATAAATTGTTGGTTTTTATAATACTTCTTATTACTCCATTCTGGCAAACACTAGTGAATAGCACGAGCGCATTTATTACTGATCCAATATGTTAGTGAACACTCCTACTAGCTATGTATTTGTTTTACATGTACAAGTATAGCAAGCAATCGTTTTATCGACCATGTTGACACCGCCTTTCGTTTTAAGGCAGTCCAATAAAATATTGTTTTTTTTTCGGTATCTCTGCAAAAGTACACACTTACATAAATGTTTTTGGGATGATAGCAAGATTGTATCCTTAGTAAAAGCGAAAGTAGAGGAATGCAAAAGCTTGTCTCTGATTTCTAAAATAATCATAGTCATGTGGCGTTTTAATAGCATTTTCCCAGTTCGTAGGATATAAACAAGTTATCAAATGTATTGTTTTTATCTTTTGTAAGCTGCGTGATAGATAAACCAAAGACTACAAGTAAACCCTGATTTCTCCCAGGTGCTGTGCCTGTCTCCTTTCCTATGTACGGTTGTACGTTTCAAACGTAAGAGCTTTCACTACCGCAGAGCAGCCAAAACATAATCCCATACTTCGCGATCCCCAAAACATAATACCATTCAGTATATATTGTCGAAAAGGGCATCGTGCACGAAATTCAACCAACTGTTCGTTAATTGAAACGAGTTCGGTAATATATCCACCCACTTTATTCGTATTTCTCCAATTGGTGCTAACTTATTGATGCATTTACGTCTAGCTCGTGTGCTACAGTCATCAAATCTCATGACATGACTCTTGAAATTACTTTGAACCGTTTTAGAAGTATTACTTTCCCAAGAATCTAAATGAAGTTCATGTAATCCGAAATGTATCATAAGGTGAAAATGATGTGCCCTCCCTCAGCTAATTCTTCTTCAGTTGCCGTTGACATCTTTGGAAAATATTATGTATTATGTATATGTACAAAATGATTTTAGTTTACCATTAGACGAAAATTGGAATAGCAAATAATGTGAAATTCATCTATTGGTCATTTTTGACCACAACATCTTTAGTGTTACTTATTTCGTTGCAGGGTAACGGTTAATCAGAAAATTCCAATTCTTTGAGTACATCATAACTAATACATATAAATAAAAGTCACAAAGGAAAACATGTTTAAAGGTTTAATTTAACAAGATATTTGAAAAATAATATTCGATTTGGTCAAAAATGACGCGAGCGACGGATGAAGGTTAACCGCAAGAATTGAAATTAAACGTACTCCATTTACAATGTACTTTATTTGGGTACTAACAATAGGTTCTAGAAGTATGAATGGTTTAGAATGTCTAGATTTGAAAAGAAGTTTGATTCAATTTTGAAAGGATTTTTCAAATTTTTGAAAAAATTTCCTATTTTTCACAATAACTCAAAAACTAAAGAAGATGCGTACAAAATGCACAATCCCAAAAATTAAGTGTTTTCTTGCAGAAAATTTGCGACCGTTTGCTTATAACCTATTGCCAAAAATATATTGTATACTACCAAGTGATACCAAATCATTTAAGATCTCGTGTGGTCAAACTAAAACCGAAACCTTTGTAATAAACGTTTTGTGTTGTTAAATATGAAAGAACGTTTTCAAATTAATCGATTAGAAAGAAATTTGAATTTTCAATATTAACGGATGCATTAACAAGAAAACATTAACAATTAAATTTTTTCATACAGAACGGTTTAGAACATAACATTATTGATTTTGATAAAAAACTCGGATGGAATGAATGTTTAAAAGCATTTGTAATTCGATAAAGGTCCTACATTTACGTTTAAAAAAAATTTAAGCGTTGGCAGCAGACAATACGAATTCCAATTTTAGTAGTCATCATTCCCTGCTTGCAAATATTAAAACTGGGAGCAAAAACATCGTAAAATCGAACTGTTAGGCTCATATTTTGCACAAACTTCGATATCGAATATATTGTGTTGAAAATCCTCTCATTTCAGTTTTTCATCGAAACGAAGAGAAAATTTTAATGAATTTTACGTTTTTATGAAGGTCACCTTTAGCGAGTTTTCAAAAGACGTAGTAATTTGCTGGTTATCTTTACAGCCTTATATAGAAAGGTTACTAAAATAATAGCTAGCATTACAGCCATATATTTTTAACAGTTTAAACGATTTGTCAGTCGCACTGAAAAAAGTCTTACATATAAAAAATGATGAAATCCCACTTAACATCGAAATACTTATATACATATCTCCTCTTCGCAATCCATATATTTATTATATTTTAGAAAAAAAAATATTTATCTGTTTCGCTATTGTATGATACAAAATTTTTTCAGTAGTTAATGTAACTTATCAAATAACAAATATGAGAAAGAATACAAATTGCGAACCATGGCTTGAAGTTTAACATCCAAAAATGTCCCACACTAAATTTTTCAAAAGGTGGCCACCCTGTGTATAATGTATATGAATTCCACTATCACGAGGATTTTGGAAGGCTAGTTCTTATACTACTATGAATATGAACTGGAATTTCAACGGACAAAAAAAAATATAGTTAAAATTGAGGCATGTTATGAAGTAACAACATTTTTAAATCAGAGGTCGATATCCGAACTAAATTCTCGGAAATTTAGGAGCTAAATTTAAACTAAATCTATAGGAACGTAGGTGTATGAAAATGTACGTATTTAGTATTTAATTTTAAAAAATTACTTGACCTTTAATTTAATTTGAAATTTCAAATGACAGCTGTATATCAGGTTCGTGTTGAGAACTCCAAATCGAAAATTCCATGATTCTAACTAATGCCGAGTTTTAGGGATTCCAATACCGATTTTTGGTAAAACGCTTGATTGGGAATGTTGGTACATTTTTACAATATTAACCGAAAACGTCTGTAACCATCTTCAGACAAAATGCCTATATAACAAAAATTACTACATAATAAGTTTTATAAATTTGTCGAAACTTTTACCTTGGTTTTATAGATAAAAATGTCATATTTGTCATTGGTGTAATTCTATTATTAGATGAATTTTTTTTTGATTGATTTACAAATCTCCCCAAAGCTACCAAATTTAAAGAAAATTCAATTAATCCGAACAATTTATAATAAAAGTTGGTAATTAAGGAAAAAGCAAGCATGTATGACAACCTTTTTTCAAGCCTGCGCAGTCGGTAAAATAATTCTTCGACTCCGATGTATAAAAATTGACTATCCGACTCCAACTCCAACTCCAACTTCTACATGTAATTTAAATTAATTACGAATTTGTTCTTAAAATTAGTATACCTGAAGAATATCAAGACTCGTACTTCTGTGAATATTTTCCACTTTCTCCAAGCCATCAAAACAATAAATCCTGAATTTTTGTAATCCGAGGTCGTTTCGATTTCTCACGGTCATCTAGACATTTTTCGAATTCATAATTTTCTTCTACTTCTTCAAAAGGATTTTCTTGGTGGTTAATAGATGAAGATTACGTACGCGGTCATTATAACTGTGAGCTTTTCGGTAATATCAAAAAAATCATTTTAAACTATTGCCAAATTACACAGTGTCGGTTTGCCTCTATTTTGTCGATCATCACTTAATAATATGTACTCTAACCTTGGGGTCGACATATAAATTCCCGCCAATAATATCCCGTTATCAAGCAGAAAAATTTGTCTATATTTTAACGATAATTTTATTTGAGTTGCGAGGATATTTGAGATTTTTAATAAGTGAAATATTACACTATGTAATCCTTTATAAAATTGACCGGTGGTCAAATATATACTGATGAGTCTTTCTGTAACTCAAGATAAGGTGCATTTTAGGAGAGAAAGAAAATATAAAATGCGGAGTCGGAGTCAATCAGTATTTTTCCGACCCCAACGAGCTAAAATAGTCCGACTCCTCGACTCAGCAGCCCTTTATATAACTAACTTCCGTGGAATTGAACGTGTTTTTTCAGCCGTGGGGGCAGTTTTGCACAAAACTGCACTACCTATTGATAAGTTTTGATTGAGATTTAAAATACCCATATGAAACATTTAAATTAAATGTTTATTGTATTTCTGCGTAGACATTAATAAAATACTGAGGTCAGTAAATTTTCTAAAAATTAAGAACCAAAGTTTGTGCATCAAATTACTAATACAAATAATGAAAAAATTCTGACAAATAGACGACAATTTATTAGGGATGGGGAGGGGGGGGGGTGTGGCGTTTATTGAAGGGGCGGGGCAAAGTTGAGTAGATTAATTTATGCGTTCCGTAACCATCCAGTAGGGTATGCATCACGTGAGCTGTTCTGGTCATGTATTAGGCAACTGTGTGATGAGTACAATTCTGCAAGGGGTAACCTTATCACAATTCGCATTATTTCAAATTTAACTATCAGTTCACATTCATTTCAATTAATTAGTTACAAATCATCGCATTATTTGTTAGTTTCGATTGTTGCTGGTAGTAAATAAAACCACATACAGTTACATTTTTGAGAGTCATCGGAAAATTTCATCATTTATCAACACATCTTCAATATAGCTGCAAAATTCATTAATTGCTGTCATAAATGGAACTATAAAATTTAATTAAAATTTAAATCAATGAATTATTGCGGAAATTGCAGACATCGTCTAAACCATGTTTACCGTACCTTCAATGTAGCTGTGTCATCAGTTGCTTTATTATAGCCATACAATTTTCCATGCGCATGTACTTCGAGTATATTCTAATTACCAATCTTTTATTGTTTTATTAATTACAGCAGGTAATTCAATTTAATTATTTTATTTTATTATTGTACTAAATTTAATTTTTTATATTTTCGGGGTACAAAATCAAGTCAAGATCCGAGCGAAAGTTTTTACGACCTAAGAATAGGAGGAAAAAATAAAAATAAAAGAATGGAATCTATCTAAATCGGATTTTACCAACAGTAAGTACTGCATCCTTTGATAAACAATTATTGCATCATTCTCGAAGTATTGATAACGTCAAAATCGGTAGCTCTGGCAATGTCGTGTGTTGCCACCTCGATTTATTCACCAACGCGAACTCTGATTTTTACAGTCGCTAAACCTTTGACTAAAGAGAATGAGTTCGCCCAATTTCTTGATATTGTTAAAGCAAGATTATCTTACAAATTACAAAACTTTTGAGGATTGGGCGAGACTTTGAAATCGGAATGAAAGGTCAAATTCTCTGACGTGCGTAGTATAGACCAACTTCAACTGAAATTCCTTAAAGCGAGTCAGCAGAAAGATGAAAATGTCCTTTCTTTTGCTAACAAAATTCAACAATTGCTGTCTGATCTAAATGATGCGTGTATTGCCAAAGTAGAAAATGCCGCTGTTTTCTTTTTAGGCATACTGCTAGGCAAAATTTTTCTTTTCTAAATTTCATTTCAAGTTCTGCCAGACAATCGGAAAGAAAAATCATTTATTAAGACACATTTTGTTCGAAATGTCAATGGACAAATTTTTAAACTTTAGGAAGACCGAACCAACCAGTTCGAATGCAGTAGTTTGTGTCGCGGAGAAGCAAATCTGAGTTCCAATAATAATTTATTTTCAAACGTTAAACCACCAGGTTTAATTAACAACGATTCGCATAAAATGATTACCAATACTAATTCTAGTTCTTACGATTTTATATCTAATAAATTAACTTCTAAATCTGTTCAAGGATATTAAAAGTAATGGAAGTGCTAATTCTGCGATTAAGGAAATATTTTATACCCAATTACCCACCTAATTTGCAAGATAATTCGGAATGTAAATCTATTTTAGTTGATAAATGGTATAGTAAATACCGCTAGCTCTAAATTTTTAATCGACTCAGGGTCAAAAATAAGTTTGATTAAACAAGGGTATTTGCTGAATAGTGCTGTTTGGTCTCAAACTGAAAAATGTTTTATAAGAAAAATTCTAACTTTGAGGGCATGTTTTATGGAACGATGACTTTCGCAAATTCGAAGATAATTTATTCCTGATCAATTTCCATTTCCTTGCTGTGGTATCCTTACCAGTTGATTTTTGTAGATTAAACCAAATAACCATAGATGAAATCAAGATAATGGACCAACTTGGCATATCTAATTATTTCAGAACACTTGACTTAGCAATTGGTTATTATCAAATTTCACTACATCCAGATCATCAAATCAAAACTGTGTTTAGTATATATTCAAGACATTACCATTTTTTGCGTATATGCCTAATTGGCCATCCGGCTACTTTTCAGCGCCTGATGAATACTGTTTTATCTGGGTTTACTGGTACCAAATGATTTGCGTATTTAAACGATATAGTGATATATGGTTTTGATTTGATGGATCATAGTTCAAAGTTAATAGAAGTCTTCAAAACTATTAATAAGATACAAAGAATTTATCAAATTTACAGAATTTATAGGATTTATAGAATTTCAGAGACTTATTGGATTTTTAGACTTTATAGAATTTAGAATTTATAGGATTTACAGAATTTACTGAATTAATAGAATTCAAAGAATTTATTGAATTTATAAAATTTATAAAAATTAAAATTATTTAGAAACATGTAGAATATAAATAAGTCAAATTTAAGTTTGTAGAATTTATAGAACTGACAGATCTAAATAATATATCCCATATAAAATCTATTTATAACATTTAACGAATTTATAAAATTTATAGAATTAATAAGTTTTAAAAACATATTAAAATTTATAATATTTATAGAGTTTACAGAATTTATAAGAATTGAAGAATGTATTGTATGAGATTTACAGAATGTAAAGAACTTACTGAATTTTAAAACTTTATGCTTAGGATTTATAGAATTATTCATAGAATTTATTGAGTAAATTTATAGAAATTATTGAATTTATAGAATTATTAAAGTTTATAGGATTTTTCGAAATTTTAAATTTGAGTTTTTAGAACTTATAAAACAGATACACTTGAAACAATTAATAGAACACAAAGAATCTACAAAATTTAAAGAATTTATATTATTGGTAAACTTGATAGAATTTGTAGATTATATGGAATTTATAAAATTCATAAAATTTAAAAGTTTAAACAGTTTATAGACATATTAAAACGTTATAAAGAAGAATTTAAGGGATTTATAGAATTTAAGAAACTTGTTGAATTTTTGTGTAATTGCGTATATCGTAATCGTAACTGCGATTTAAATATTTATATGTAAATTTTGATTTTTCATTTTTTTTAATATATTGTTTAAGGGGTAACCTGGTGTAGCGGCTTCAAAAAATTGATTTTTCTTTTTTAAATAGCGGCTTTTAAAAGTACAGGTACATTTACAATGATAAACTTGCATCAACCTTTTTCCTTGTGCAGAAACTTTAGCATTTTTCTCAAAACCATGTTTTTGAAACTGGCGTGCAGGATAACTCAAAAAATTCGCTATGGATCAAAATAATTCGTTTTTTTTAATTAAAGGTGATTTAATCGCGTTGAAATTATACCATACATTTTGTACTAAGAGAAAGTTATAAACGTGTAAAATTTATGGAAAAAAACGGATTTTTTTTTTCAAATTATGTTTTTTATAATTTTTTGTAATGAAATAATTAATTTGTTAGGTACCTATATCTACAAACCACATTCATAAACTTTAGAAAAATATATAAATTTTTTTTTATGGGATAATTTTACGAGATGCTAGAGTGCACGCCGTGAAGAAAGAACTTTTAGAGGCACTTTCACATTTTTTTTTAATAACTTGCTTAAACTTTGATATAATAATATTAAAAATTTAATTTGAACTCTTCAATATGTACACAATAAAATATTAATATTTGCAAAAATATATATGCAATAGTTTTTTTTATTTTTATTTTACAAAAAGTGCTTGTTTTTGACGTTCTACACCAGGTTACCCCCTTAAATAAAATAAATTCCGGAATTCCGGAATCGAGAACACTTGTAACAAAATATGGTTTCCAAAAATGGCAAAAAACAAGTGGATCAATTTAACCTACATAGTTTCTAAGTATTTTAAATTTAATTAGCACTTCACCAAGCGATAATTTTCAACTGTTAGTTTTGAACTAATTAGCCACAACTATAATCGAGGTGACATACAATTCGTCTATACACACTTAGGTATATACTTAAATAAATATTTCCAAACCTTGACAATATGCGAGCATAATCTAAATATTATGACTAAATAAAATAAACAAAACGATTTATTTAAAATAATAATTCGAATCTATTTTATAGTGCTAACTATCTCCATATAACCATATTACAAAACCAAATTTACCACCTCTGAATAAAAAAACTAAAAAATTAATTTTTTTGGTGACAACTCTAGAATATCCGTTTAAAAAATAAAAAAAAACTATAAATAAATTATTTAAACAATATTCATCGTGTTGCTAATTAATTACACAAATAAAATATTATTTATCATATATTATTATAAATTTTATTGTTATTGATCACGATGGGTACAAAAATGTATATATACACGTACATACAGACGACACCAAGCGAAATTATATAGGCGCGTTAAAAATGATGATAATTGTTCGTGTAAACATGTGTGTAATAATGACATGGATTTTGTCACCCAAAAATTAAAAAGCATAAAAAAGCTTAACAAGCTTAATTTAATATTATTATTATGTACACATTTAAAACCTTCAATTAAAATAACAACAAAAGATTTTAATTAGTTGTGTATATCATGATATAGTTGTTGTCTATTTTTAATTTTTTTTTTATTTCTAAATGTCAGGCCGGTGTTTGTTGAACAAGCGACAATTATATATCTGATATATGTGCGGTTAGACATATAGTAAAAAAATAAAAGAGATTGTAAATAAGTATATGTACATTGTACACACAGTATACCATAATTATATAGAGACATAAATTCATAATGTAATTATAGTTTTGCGTAATGTCAATTTATGGTTATTTTATAAACCGTCAGAATAAAATTATGACCAGTCATTTGGAAAATTATTTATGTATATGCATCATCAATCATTTTCTCCCGAAAAAAATTACCTCATACATCATCACACAAAATCACTGGAATTCCTATATACATATACTTATCTTTCCCCAATCTCCCAGTGTGTTTGTCATCAATAACGTGCGCAACATATAACATGCGCCGCACACACATCATATATATTTAAATATTTTAGAATTAATAACTAAAAATTATAAAACTTTATTTTCCTTAAATAAACCATTAAATTGTCTTTAAAAGACTAAAAAATTTACCTTGAGGTGAAAAAAATATTTTTTTTTTTTTTTGGATAATTTGCGAAATTTTTGCGCAAAGAGTATTGATTTTGTGTACATAGTTTGTTGTTCGTACGTTAAATATTTGGGTACATACCATGTAAGAAAATTAAATATTCTCACACTTAAAGAAGGATAAAAAATAAAATAAATAAATTTATGATCAATGATCGCGTACAATAATTATAAGATCAATCATGATCGTGATATAATCATTTTTTATATATACATACATACTTGATAATCACTTTTGTTTATGTGTGTTTGTATTCGATACAAAATGATTTACTTAGAAAAAAAAAATTAAAACTTTTTAAGCCGTCTGACAAATTTTCTAAATATAATTTTTTTTTTTTTTGAAACCACTCAAATCACTTAAAATACTCTATAATTTAATATAATTTTGTCGTCGTTAATTTTTTTTTTATAAAAATTAGTTTTTGATTATGATTCCGTTCACTTTGGAGAAAATTAAAGATCTTTACAATCAAGATAACTTTTTTTTGTTGTGTTTATGAAGAGACAACAAATTTTTTTTGTTTTTTGTTTGTGTGTTTGATGATTAAATGTATGTTGTGTAACGGGTGGTCAAGAAATTAAAATATAACAGATTGAGATAATCTATAAAGAATAACATTTGTTCTAGTCTTGAAGGGAAGGAAGTCAATGTATTTATGTTGCTTATTATCGGGAGATTTTTAGTTTGATTAAAAATTGAATAATCGTTCAAATACAGCTAATTAAGTAACATTTTTTTGTTCATCACTTTTAAGTAAAACCAATATTGCCTAATTGCTTCATTCTCTTTTCAACAAACAACCAATGATGTTTTAAGCTGTTTTTCAGTTCAGAGTTAACAAAAAATGAAATATTTTTATTTTTTACATTTTAAATACTTATGATAAATATTTCATTTCAATGTTGAAATAGTAAAAAATATGTATCCAAAGTGTTTTGAGGGATTTGTTTGTTTTTGGATAATGAAAACTGTGGTTTATCACGACGCGATCGCAAACCAATAAATGCGATTATCAACTGTCAAGTATATGTACTAACACAAGCACAGCAACCAACTCTTTTAAATTTAAACAAATATGAAGAAAAATCTAGTGGTTTATAAATTCAACAACAATATAACTTCAACAAAAAACAAATAAACAAAAACAGAAAAACATTCATTTCACAATGAAAATTTCACCCAGTTTCTTGTACTCCCAACATCTTAAGAGAGGACATTTTTAGTTTTTTAATGTTAAAATTTTAAATGTTTACTTAATTACTTAAATATTTATACCGAATATATATTTTAATTTATCCCAGACATCCAATTGAAAAACACGGTATTAAAGACATATTTAAGAGAATGGTTCAGCCATCAGATTTGCACCCCTATTCTCTTAGTCGTGTCATCTGTCACTTGATGCGACAATCAATTTTTGGTATTCTCTTAGTCGATTCAAGCGACACTGTCGTTTGAAGTGACAAACATCACATACGCCTTATTCTCTTAGTCATTCTTCAAGTTGTTTGTCACTTGAAACGACGGATTTTCATCACCCAAAAATTTTAAGTGACGCGATGGAAAAAAAAATGTAAGTTTTTTATTTTTAGTTAAATTTTTAATTAATATTTATTAATATTTATTTAGTTAAATTTTTAATTAATTTTTTAGTAAATTTTTAGTTTTAGATATTTAATTGAAATATTAACAAAACAAATATTTTTATTAAAAACTTGTGTTTCAGTGTTAAAATCACAAACTGTAGACAGTTTGAGTGTTTAGTCGAGCTAATGGAGAAAAATGTTGAAGTAGCCAAGGGGTTTATTGTATTTGGGAGCTCGAAGGAAGAATATTACGCGGCGTGGGATGTTTTCGCTAAACAATTAAATAGTTTGGGGCCTCCAACAAGGGAAGGGTCCAAATGGCTAAAGGTAACATATTTCTCAAATTTATATGTAAATATTAATTTAATTATTATTTCAGGTATGGATTGATTTCAAAAATAAAATTAAAAAAAAACTGAGCCATAACAAAAAGGAAATATCGGCCACTGGGGGTGGATCGCATAATTTGTACTCGTTTTCGCCCCTAGAGGAGAGCGTCATCAGTTTGTTGTGCTTAGAGAAAGTCAGTTCTGTTGCTAACCGAACCTTTGGATTAGATATTACCCCGCAAGCGACATCTACAAACACTGAAAATATTGAGGTATCATTCACTGATTTAGATACAGCGAATTTAGTTACAGAATCGGTGTCAGTGATTGTAGATGAAAGCGAACAACAAACTAATCTACCAACAACGACCCGCTCTAAACGATCCGTACCGTCAAACATTCAAGAAGAAAGAAGGCGCCTTCTCGAAGATCAAACAAGCCAAATTAAAGAGCAAACAAAATATATGAAGGATCAGACAGCCAAGATAGACGAGCAAACCAAATATTATAAGGAATGTGCAAGGTATATAAGGAAAACTTATGAAATAAAAGAAAAAAAATTTAAAATTTGGAAGGAAATCCAACTGGAAAAAAGGAAACATCGCCAACAAAATATGGAGTACAAGCTGAGAACACTGGACTATAAAGAAAGAAAGCTGGCACTGAAAGAGAATCGAGCTCAAAATTTGTAACGCGGATGGCTAGAAAAAATATGTAAATATGTATGTGATGATTGAAATTAGTATGTGATATTCATGTGAAAAAAAGAAATTAATAACAAAAAAAGTCTGAATTATTTTTAAACATTTTTTTTTATATCTTAGCTTGAAATTAACAAATTGAGTTCATTACTCGAGCTCTCACTCGTTGCGCCCCATCGCTGCCTTCATCTTCTTCTATTGATTCAAGTCTGTCATTATCTGTATTTGGCTCTCGGTTTTCGAATTCGATGTTATCGGAAATACATAAATTATGCAGCGCACAACAAATATTAACAATTTGTGCTGCTTTCTTCGGTGGGTAATGTAATTGCCTCGCCCCAAGCAAGCAACGGAAGCGGTTCTTAAGAACTCCCATTGTCCGTTCAATAATATTTCTTGCTTTCGCGTGCGTTCGTATTAAATCGTCTTTCTGTTGATTCTACTCCAGCTGCGCGAAATGGTGTCATCAAATAAGGCTTAAGAGCATATCCTGCAGTAAGAGCATCACCTGCAATTAAAACAAAACATAGAAACAAGACATTTATCATGACTCGACTTCAGTTGCGTATCAAGATGGCTTGAGTTAAAAATAAAGGAGTCGTGACATGACCCCGGGTGATTACTATCAACATATGTGATTCGCATTCGATCGTCACAAACCTAAGAAACAATTTAATAAATAGAAAAAAATTAGTAAATAAAACTTTATAAAATTACATTATCAACTTACAATCATAATGTTTAGGCTATAAAACCCTTTTCTGTTAATATATAAGTGCCTCTCCCGTTTAATTGGTGGTATGATTTTTATGTGCGTCCCGTCGACACAACCAATAACTCCAGGGAACCCAAATTTCTCGTAAAATCCAAGTTTTATTGTTTCCTTTTCGGTATTGGTTGTTGGAAACTTAATAAACTCAGGACAAATTTGTTCCTCGAGAATATCACAAATTTGGCCTAGACTTTTTGAAAAAGTTGACTGGGCCAACCCCGCTACAAATTCGTTGCCAGTACCTGTTTGGTAGCTCCCTTCAGCAAAAAATCGCAATGTAGCTGCTAATTTGATAATTGGCGAAACGGAACTCGATCTTGTTGTCAACTTTAATTTGTCTTGAACTTTTCCAAGCAAAAAATTAAATGCTTGTTTATTCAGACGAAAATACTTGTGGAATCTAAACAA
The DNA here is from genome assembly GCA_963556165.1 of Tipula helvola. Lineage (NCBI taxonomy): Eukaryota > Metazoa > Arthropoda > Insecta > Diptera > Tipulidae > Tipula > Tipula helvola. Next base: position 372,819,388 of record OY744481.1, read on the forward strand.
ACAAAACAAATTTTGAAATTTTATGAAATTTTTATTTGCAATAACTTACAAGTTATTAGGTAGTTCCAATGGATTTGTTGTATCCCTAAGCTTTCTGCGCTTAACCGCCATATCACAAACATTATTCTCCTCATCCTCATCACTATCACTATAAAAAAATTCAACGCTGCTCATTTTATATTTCACTTCAAATTTAACAAAATCAACTAATTTTTTATTTAAATCGCAAATGTCAATTTCATGTCAAATATAAGGAAATTTAGTAGTATTGCCAGATAAATATAGTTAATGACATTTGTCACGTCACATCACTTCGCACGACTAAGAGAATACTAATTTATAGTTGAAGTGAGACGACAATTGTCACTTCGAGTGAAGCGACACGACTAAGAGAATAGGGGTATTGAATACTTATTATTAAAAATATTTCGCAAATACTGAAATCAAAATTTAAAATTCAGAAACAGAATATATCAAAAAACCTGAATTTAAAAACGTTCTATTCAAGAAATGGGATAAAATATCCCTGAAGCACCAAAAAATAATCGATAATTGGGTTATTATTCAAAACTTCCAACAAAATATTTATCTGATTACTTGGTTGTAAGAAATTTGTATGATAGCTGTTTACCATTTAAACAATGATGAATCCTTTTCTTTGTGAAACGAGTTTTCTGTTTTTTGTTTATTTATTGTTTGTTTCTGCTTTACTTATTGTTATTGAATTAATTAATATTTTATAACGATTACTTAAGCTCATGAAATAAACTGTTATAAAAATGATTTTGTTGATTGATTTTTTTGAAAATGTCTATCAAACAAATTTGGAACCATGGAATATTTTTTTGAAAAATTCGAGTATTTTTTTAATTTGTCAAAATTAACGTCGTTTTTATTCATGACCTAACCTAAAATAATTATTGTGTCTTGACATTGATAGACCCGATCTTATTTCATGAAATGATAAAAAAATGAAAACAGTTAAGCTCAGTTTAAAATTTTGATTAAAAACCAAAAAACATGATCAATTTTTGTTAATTATGTTATGTTTGTGCAATGTAAGTTTTAATCTGATTAGGATTAAATATGCGCCTAATGTAATAAGTTAAGTTTTTTTCACAAGCTGACTCGATCTGACATTTCTTTTAGCAAAAAAAAAAAATATGGCGAAAATCTAGTTGTTTATAAATTCAACAACAACATACTTCAACAGATAACAACTCAACAACAACAGAAAAACATCCGTTTCAACTTTTATATTATATAAGCATTTTTCAGTAAATTCATCATTTTTATTTAAAACTGCCATTTTTTTTATTTATTTATACTTACAAACTCGAAAAAAAAAAAATTATTGTGTGAATTCACAATATTTTAAAAACAAAATAAAATTTAACACAATAAAAATATTCGGCAAAATTAATTCAAAACAAAAAGTTTATTTAATTTATTTTATTTAATTAAGTTTATTTTATATTCATGTATCTTACCCAGATTATAGGTGGTTTGATCAAAAAACGCTTGGCATGTTATTGTTTGATAAAATTTTCTTTAAAGAAGACATTCGAGTCTGTTAAGTTGTTCGAATTTGGAGATAATTTGGAATCGTCAGCCGGTATATCAGAATGTGGGGTACAACTAAGCGCATCTGCATTCCTATTGGATAAACTAGGTTTAAATTCTATCTCATAATCGTAACCATCTATAACTCTAAACGCCAGCGCAATAATCGAGATGAAGGCTTTGGATTAAGCTTTAACCATTTGAGAGGACGATGATCAATCCGAATTTTAAATTTTGTAGATTGAATCTATGTATCGTCCAGACCATTGCCAATAATCCCTTTTTCACCGTAGGATAATTACGTTCTGCACAATTTAATGATCGACTAGCATAAGCTATTGTAAGATCGTTATTAGTGTAGTTTTGAGAAAGAACGGCGCCTACAGCAAAATCACTAGCGTCGGTTGTCAATATGAATGGCTTTTGGAAGTTCGATATAAGTTTAATTGTTAAATCATTAAATGACTGATCGCACGCAGCAATCAATTTAAATTCAGCATTCTTTTTCATCAAGGATACAAGAGATGGATGAAATTTTCGAATAATTCTCTAAATAACGACGGTAATATCCTGTAAACTCTCCAAAAATGATTTTAGTTCCTTTTGATTTCGTGGAGCTGGATAGTTTTGTACAATTTCTATTTTCGCTGGATCGAGTTTCTCACTTTTATTTGTCACACAATGTCCCAAGTAACAAATTTCTTTGTTCAAAAAATAATATTTTTGTGGCTGAAGTCTTAGGTTATGTGCTTTAATCTTCACTCTGTGTATAGCTTACTATCCCGTTGTCTGTGTATAGGGGTCAATCTTGTTTAAATTTAAATTTATGTTTTAACCAAATACGTCATCTGAAACCACTTAATCTTCATCCGAAACCATTTCCTATTCTTTGATGCATTCTATGCATAGGATTTTGGTGTGGTTTGGACAAGATGGCTCATTAAAAAAATGTCATCTTGTCCTGGATTTCATATCAGATGATCCAGGGCGCAAGTAACATCTTGGTCGTTTTCTAACAGTATTAGCAGCCACTTCTTCGCCTGTTGATTCCCGTCTTATTAGTAACACTATAACCTATTAGATCGATTGCTGCCCTTACATTTTTTTAGCTTTCGAGGGTTGGAGAGCTGGCTTGCACCAGTTGCATAACCAATTCTTTTAGAAACGATTTTCTTTAGGATACAACTTTCAAGTGTTAGGTTGTTATCAAAACTAAATTTTTAAGATTTTAGTTTTCGTTTTTTTTTTAATTACTAACTTGTACTAAGCTCCTTGGGCAAATCGGGTTTGATTTGTAGGATTGTTTCAATTACTGTGGGTTTTTGTCTGCAAAATTTGCTCATGTATTTTGAATTATTTATTAATATCTTGCATAATCACGTTTTGTCGCAATTTTGAAAAAAATTCTGTAAACTCGTTTAATACTAGCTATATCCGGTTATTATAGTTTTGGTTAGAGTTCGGTTCAGTGTGCTTAGCATTCTGTTTTGTGATTTTATAGAGATGAGATTCTAAAGTCAGATATTTGAGTGGCGTTTGACAGCAAAATTATAACCATTTTCGAGAATATTCGAGATTTTGCAAAATCACCTAGATATTTTTCAGATTAATCGAGATCCTTAGTGGTTTCCAGTTTTTCAAGATTACTTTAAGATTCCAAATTTATTCGAGTTTTCTGGGAATATTCGAAAGTTTTTGTGAATATCTCAGCTAGAGTTCTCTAGAAATGTAAGACAACTCAACCATTTCGAGATTATTCGATCATTTCGAAATTTTTCGGGTTTCTCAATATTCCTCGAAATTTACAAGGGTTTGCACTGCGGCATGTTACAGGCTTAGCGATTTTTCCGAAATTTTCATAGCACGGTGCAATAGACTGATTACTTGGGTGATGTTGAGTCACATAGATGACATTTTTGGGGAAATATTTCAAATTTTCCAGGGTTGCTTGTTATCCAGATTATTTTTTTTTTTGAAGATTTGTGAGATTTTGGGATTAGACGTTTTTTCCGAAATTGTTGCAGATTTTCCAAATTATTCAAAAGATTTTGTTTTTACTGAAAATTTTTCAAAGTTCCCAAAAAAATAAAATTAATGAGCGCAGTTTCAGTCGTAATAAAAATTCAGAGTAGCAAAGTTGTTATTGGAACTAAAATTTTGAAAACAAATTGTGTTTGACCATTTGAGGTGAACAATTTAGTTTAATTCCGATCAAAACAACTCCAGAAACTGGGTGAAAATTGAGGTAGCTCATTATTGTTAGCATAAATATAATTTACACTAAACGATTTTACCACTCTTCCGACCATTAACGTCCAACATTTTGAAAAAATTATCGAAATATAATTTTACTTCCGATGGTAAAATGAAGCTCAAAGCCAATAAAGCTCGCATTTGGAAGTCGGTTTTCTTTTTTTTTCTAAACCGTTTCACTATCTGTCTCATATAGTGTTTGTTAATGATACATTTCTTGATACTTCAAGATTATTTCGAGAAACTGCAACCTGCGAAATTTGGCAAACACTTTTTTATGATCTCTTGATGTATCATCTTTAAGCTGGTACAATGCATTTGCTGGGGTTCATGATTATGATGTTCAGTTTCTTTCTTTTATTTATCATCATCTTCTACCATTATGGTAATGCATTTTGCTTTGCACTAAACGTTTCTCACACCTCTAGTAAAAATTTCGTTTTTATTGAAACTAAACCCATCCAAATTTGGCTTTTCTTTCAATTTTGTGGTTTTAAAAAGCACACGAAACTTCACTTATTCAAAATATTGAGAGATTAGGTCCTTCACGAAACGAGTCACAAAATAAAAAACAAATATCTAATCTTGAACTTGACACAGCTAAGCCTGAACAATTTGCTAATCACGTTTAATTAAACCCTGTCAGCAAGCTGTCACCTGTCCTGTATACTTATACAAGGCTTTTAACAAAACTAAGAATATTTCGCCACTTAAACTGCTCATTCTTCTCGGAAACAAATATGCCACAAATCTAGTGACTTATAAGTCTAACAACAATATGACTTCAACAAAATAACAAATACACAAAAACAAATAAACATCAACTCCACAATGAAAATCGTCAATCAAACGATTTGCTATTAACACGATAAGTTTCTAGGTTTATTTCGTTGGTTACCCTCAATTGTGTGCTACAGATCGTTATCGGTAATGAAAAATGTCGTTAAATCCTATTATTTGTCAGCCATTTTGTTTTAAATATACCTGTTGTTAATACCTTCAAATGGCGTCGATTTGTCAACTCTACTTTTTGTTTTCTTCAAGAAAGCACTCTAAAGGGCTGTAAATTCGGTATCAACTATACAAATATGACAATCCCCTATGCACACGTTACGAGACTGGAATTGTAAAGATTATTAAAAATATTTGGCAAAAATTGAGAGTTTGAATTTAAGAAGTTTATTAAAGAAAGGAAATACAATTAGCCTTGGGATTACAATTGGCCTTGTTTTCTAAACTAACACACAGTCAGATTGCGTTTAGCATGTTTTAATATCATTTTTTATTAATTAAACATTGATGAAACTATTGATGGAAAGGTGATTAGTTTCTGTTTGTGTTTATCTGTTGTTTGTTGTTGCTTTATTGTTGATGTATTAATTAAACTTTTTTGAGAAGTCGATTAACGATTACCCATATTCACATTGAGCCCTGTATTTCTAAACCAAATGAAGTATTTTAGTATTGGCTTTGCTATGGTACGGTATTACACCCATTTTTCATGATTTAGTAAATTTATAACAATATTCTCAATATTTATGGCTATAAACAAGCAATCGTGTTTTAATATGTTTAATCTCAAATTGTTGACTGATTGAGATAATAAAGGGGTATCGATTTAAGGGTTAAGCAATGTCGATGTCATTTCACAGTTTGAAATTAAATGAAGTTCTAGAAGCTAATGATTTACTTTTCGTTTTTGAACTGAATATTTATAACTGTTATAAATAAAATGGAACAGACATGCATCTTTTTGCATAAATAGCTTGTGCAGTAAAAATTTTGAGCAGGTCTCCAAATTGAAGAATGCACTGTTTTTAAACCGGATTATCCGGAGACACAAAGTTACTGCAGGTGGAATATTATTTCCGGGTCCGAAACATGATATGCGCTTATGGAATGAATTAGTTATTCATTTACACGATTTAGCTCGACTGTCTGAAGCTATAAATCAGCTTTAGTGGAAAATAATACCATTCACCATATCCACCAGATATTGATCCATCGGATTACTATTTGTTACAAAGCCTACAAAATTATTTAGATTCCTAGTCATTGACCAACGCAGACGATGTAAGCAAAGAGTGTTTTTGAACAAAAGAACGTTGAAATAATAATGGAAAAAAAAGGTGAAGGGCTTTTGGGTAACGCAAAACGAGACTCTGTTCCTCCGATTATTCCGCCCCCACCAATCTGCGTTACATTGAAAATTTAGAAAAGACCAATATTCAAACATCCAAATTTACTCATCGTTGGAAGCGTAATGTTTTCCAAATTTTAAAAAGGAATCTTGGCAGCAACGTTTTATTGAATATATCTACGCAGCAATTTGAAATAACTGACCGATTTGGGGGAATAAATGTTCAGTGCCTTCCACGCTATTTGAGAGCTTACTCAAAATTTTACTAAATACGTAAATAAGCGAGGATTTATTTTTGTTTATCAGAATAACAGAAATTTGTATAAAATGTAATACGTCATGTATGTATAATATGGTAAACTGTTTTGTTTTGTTATTGGTTTTAGGGTAAGTACCAACTACGAAGAACATACAGACAATAAGCATTTTACTAAAGAAATCAGGACTTTAATGTAGTCAAATTCTGAGTTGAACATTTGAATTGATAAGCCAAATTGAGCACAATTAGTAGCAGCTTTATTGAGCAGAACCGGTGCCATTTCATTGTTTTTCGTATAATCAATCACTCCGTACGAATGACTAAATTTGAAAATCATTCAAATAACACAGTTCTGTGGTCACAAATCATAGTGGCTTAAAGTGAGATAAGCCGTTTTACGTATTATCTCAAATTCGAAACCTCCAGACTCGATTTCATATCCTATCAATTTTTTGTAATATTCCGGTAACTACAAATAACCGTAATAATCATTTATAAAAGCAAGAATTCAAAAAACTCATACGATTTTGAACAACTCTTAACTTTAAAAAACGTTTTCCTGAAAATTGCGCATTTTTCACTTAAGCCACTATGATTTGTGACCAAAGATATTACTGTTCTCTAGTGTTCAAAAATTGTGCGATAGGTTGTATAATGATTGTGGCTGTGAAATTCATACGATTCCATGATGTTGCATGAAATGTTGCATGCAACAAATTTTATTGCAAACCGGCAAACTCGCGCCTAAATCATTTAAAAAGCATTAAATCCTAAATCAAATCGACCACAACATTGATTAACAATTTTTCTAACACCCGTTTCCGCGCACACATATATAAACAAAGCCACAATTACAAAAATAAAAATTAAACTATTATTCAATGGATGCTGATGGTCTTTATCATTTTTTATATTGTATATAGAATGAATGTTGATGATGATGATTATACCGATTTTAAAGAAGTGAAAAGTCATTTCATTTAAGACAAAATCATTATAATAACAATCGTTTTAATCATTAAGACTAAAAAAAAAAAAATTAAACGACGAAAAAAAGGTCTCACAAATTAGTTTTTGTGGTCCACCATACACATGAGTGTACATATAAAATCACAGAACGACAGCATCATCAAATGGTTCCTTTTAAAAACACACGAGAATTTTTTTTGTACATTAAGAATTTTTTTTTTTTTTTTTTGACGATGATGACAACAAGAACGATGGATTTTTATTATTATTATTTCTTTTGGACATTGGTTGAATAATAATAATAATAATAATAATAATCATCGCATCACGAAGAAAACTATAAGAAGAAATTATAAGAGAACAAAACAAAAAAATGTGTACAGAATTAAGATGAAGAAGTAGAATTTCATAGCCTTCAGGCAATGAATTATCGGTGTTTTATTTTTTTGGTTTCGGTTTATTTAATTTTTGTCTCGATTTTATGTTATTTTGGAATTTTTTTTTTGTGTATGTATTTCTTACGGTGATAGATTATGATGATCGGAGTCCACCAAACAAACGCGTACATATACATAAAGATAATTTTTATTTTCTGGTTTTATTTCTTTGTACATAATATATTGACACATTTGCAGATTACTTTGTAGCCATTTTATATCACATACGTATACAAATGTGTATATATGTTGACACGGAAGCCTACTAAATTTCCTTGAAGTCTATTAACACACAAAAAAAAATGTCATCAATATTTAGACACGTGATGTGTGAATTCGTGAAGGTAACATAAAATTCTGAGAATTTGCTATCACAACTGTTAATTAGAATTAAGATTTATTTATATTTTTTTATTTTTATTTTTTGTAACATACGATGATTATATGACAATCATTAGAATGTCTTGTTTATATGTAAGTAAGCAATATTATTTCCTTATTATTACTTTTTTTATTACCGCTATAAGAAATAATTCAATTTTATTTTATGAAATAAAAATAAAAAATTAAAAAATAAAAAAAAACTACAAAAACTTGATTTGTAATTTGTAATTTAAAAATCCAGTTTTCTAATATCGGTAATATATTGTGTCAATATCTAAGCTAAACATATAGTAAGAAATCTTGTGTATATATGTACGTTAAAAGTAAGTGAAATTTTAATTAATGAATCACATTCCCATAAATTCTACAACATTTTATTTTATTTACTACCTGCGTACACATACACAAATTTAATTATCCAGGATGAAATCGTAACAAAAAAAATCCTTTCGTTTTTAAGTTATCAAATTTTACTCATCTTCATATTTGTTATAACCGGAAGAACCACACAACATACATACTATGTACATAAAATTTAATAAATTTATCAAGCTCATAAAAAATAGTTTTTCCCATGTGCGAGGACGGGAAAATTTAATTCAGGTACCACAGCAGCAACGAGATAATCAAAATGACATAAAATATTCTCATTAAAAATAAAACCAAGAAAATAATATCTTGATTAGTTGTAACTATTTAAGTAATGTCTTCTTCTTATTTATTACTTTTACATAATTTATGTTATTGCTAATTGAAAAATGAGTAATAGAATTTACATACCTATACAAAACGTATAACTAAAAATATGTGAATACATTTATAATGTGTGATTAAACAATTTATATCAATTCCACATAAATCAGGTGTTTTACGTTTTTCTAATCGATTATGTTTATACAACCGAGTGCTCGCGAAATTTCTCTTAATTAAATATTTTCTGGTAAATTTGGGAGGATGGGTAACCTTAAATAATTTTTTAATTATAATAATTAATTAGAAATTAGTTAGTAAATAGGTAATAAAACAAGCTAATAACAGTGATTTTCGGTTAATTTGTTGTGGTTAATTTATAAAGGTAACTGGGATTTGTGGAAAAATATTGATTTGGTTCATCTTAATTAGTACCTTTGTATAATTAAATATGTAAGTTAGAAGTAAAAATATAACAAAACCGTACGTATGTACATGATTATTAATAATACATAATTATGCATTGGGCACCTATGGCGAAAAATGTATATTTACCGCACGCCATTGAAAGCTAATCGAGGTGCGAGCTTTGAAAATAATTATACGAACACTATTACCGTTTAAAATTATTTTATGCACAAATAATTAAAGTGTTTACACACAAGTGCGAATAAAAGAAAAAAGTATTTAACGCATATGCGCGAAAAATAATTCTGCGCACGGTTCTACAGAGCATAATTTTAATCTTGTAACCTTCTGCAAGCTACCCAAACTTTCTATTGTTTCAAGAAATATCTAACCTAAAATTAAAATTAACTCAAATTCTGATGTCACAAAGTTTATTTATGCCACAATTTATCGAATTCTGAAATATTTTATCGAATACTGGCATGATTATCGAATTCTGGTATGACATTTCGAATTTTGACATCCAAAACTCAAACTCTGACATGAGTTATCGAATTCTGACATCATAAAGTCAAACGCTGAAGAGATTTATCGAATTCTGACATGAGATATTGAATTCTTTGTTGACTTTAGAATTCAATTTATTATCCCAAAATTCGAGATGTTATGTCAGAATTTGATGTAAAGTACCAAAATTCAAAAAACTGTGTTAAACATCGCGAATTTTGAGAAATTATATCGAATTCTAAAGTCATGAGATGATATAACAAATTCTGATAAAACCATTCGAATTCTGATAAAACATGTCGAATTTTGACCGAATATGTCGAATTAGTTAAAATATCAACGTGATATATAAAATTTGTCTTGTGATATCGAATTCTTACGTGATATGTAGAATTCATAAAACATATCGATTTTTGAGATGATATACGGAAATCTGAAAGTTTTATGACAGATTTATTAAATAATCATTTGACATAAGATATGCAATTCTGACATTATAAATTCATATTCTGACATGTCATATCGAATTTTAACCTCGTATGTAGAATTCTAATTTATGACATATCAAATTCTGATATGATTTACCAAGTGCTGGCATACTCTTTGGAATTCTGACACGATATATCGAACTCTACATCATAAATAGAAATAACAAAACCTGACTGGACTTATTGAAATATGCCCTATAATATATCGAATTCTGACTTGATACCATGATATAACTAATTTTGACGTTGATATTCAAATTCTGACATAACGTATGTAATTTTCACAAGAAGTAACGAATTCTGGCATAATTTATCACATTCTGGCATAATATTTCGAATAGGTAACCTGTCGATTTCTGGCATGATATATCGAGTTCTGGCATAATATATGGAATTCTAACATCATAAATACAATTTGTGATATAGCATATTTAATTCTGACATAAAATATGTAATTCTGACAAGATAACTCGAACTCAGGCCTCAACAATTAAAATTCTGACATGACATATCGAATTTTTATATAATACATCGAATTCTGATATGATTTGTCGATTTCAAACATAATTTATTTTACTCTGGTATGGTGTATCGACATGTTGTATTGAATTCTGATAAGATACTTCAAATTCTGACATGACGTATCAATTTCTGGCACGATATATTGACATATGAATTTCAAATTTTGGCAGGACATATCAAATTAAGACATAATATATCGAATTCTGACATCACAAATTCAAATTCTAACATGACTTGTCGAAATCTGAAACGATGATACACAGATTTTTGGCATCACAAATTCAAATTCTAACTGTGGCAACTTACATAGGACATATAATTCCGACATCATAAATACAAATTCTGATATTGCAAATCTAATTCTGATATCATTTATCAGATTAAAAATTCAAATTCTGACGTGACATATGACATGGTAGGATCAGTGACATAACGATGGGCTTTCGCGTTGTTCAGCGACTTTACCGTGACCATTCACTACAGTCTAAATATGGATCTTGTATATATTAAAGCGTACATGGTCGGTTTAGGTGATTAACTTAACAGAACTGTACTTTGCTCATGCTCAATTAATGTCAGTAAGGTTTGTCCTCCAAACCCAAAATAAAATAATTTATTGACGTTTTGTACCAATTAAGTAATTTATTTTTTGAGCAAACAACAGCCGTCTTTCTGCAGGGTCTTTGTCGATTTAGCACACCACTAATAAAAGTTGTCTGCAAAATATTAAATTTATTTATTATCGGTATAAGAAAATCTTAAGATTTTCAATGACGTAGATAAGTTCACCTAAAAATGAAAACAAATTATTTCAGCCTTGCTAAAGAAAACTTAAGACTTCCGTTCGGCCATAAACTTTCGGCCCGCAAAGTGGAGATCGTGGTTGCAGCAATATTAATATGTTTTAACCCAAGAAACAGGCAGGTAAAAATGGATAATAAACCGTGAAAAACGTATCTAAGACCGTTAGTAAAAAATTGAGGCGAGATGTATTACCCTTAGAGCGCTTTTCCATTAAAGACGGCACAATATTCCCCTGGTGTGCCTGTCCGATTATTGGTTGACATTCTGACAGATATTTTTCTTTAGTTATGTCAATGTGGGATGTAGCCAGAACCGCTTCATAATAAGTGCAAAATGTATAATTTATTTACATACGACATGATAGTACAACAGGTAACAATAGCGACTGACAGATGACAGTTTTGTAATTTTTTATCGCCACCAATATCGGTGAAGACGGTTTAATGGAAAAGCGAACATCGACATTATCGTAATTGTTGAAGTACCGGCGACGACTTGCCGTTATCGCCGACGACATTATCAGTATATTCTGGAAAAACGCTCTTGTGATATAAATTTACTGGGTGCTAATTAATTTGGTTTGAGGTGTTGCTTTTTCGAATTAAATGAAACCCTTTCTGCTGTAGACGAATCATCCGACTTACATAAGTGACACTATTTCCAAAAAACGAAAAATATTCTGAATTAAATGAAACCTTTTACGGAATGAATGAATGAAACCACTTTCTAGATGAATGAAACTTTTCCCAAATTAAATTAAACCTTTTCAGAAATATGTAAAACTGTAAGATGAAATTTGATCAATCTGAAGCTAACACTGTTTCAATTCTACATCTAATCATGCCTTCTAAATCCGGTTTTCTTAATAAATTCTTTGCATGTTCTTCGATGTAATTGAGGAATGCAAGCAGATTCTTTCAGATTTATAGCTTTTACAGGAATTTTCCAATTTAAATTAAACTATAGACGATCGTAAATTAAATTTTCTTCAATCAGCATCAAATGAAAACTGACCTGTTTTCAGGAAAATAGTTAAAAGCTATTAGACAAAGTTTAATTATGACTTAAAAAATTTAATTTATGATCGTATATTTGTATAAGTAATATTTGTAAAGGATCTCATTGGAAAAATTAATTTAATTTAATCTGGAAAAGCAGAGAGAAGGGAAGAAGAAACCTTTTAGGATTTTGCGCTGCTTAGATAAAGTCATTCACTCGCGAAACAATTTTTGGACGATATCGTATGGATCATTAAACTCGATACCTTTTCGCCATTTATTCTATATAGCGTAAAAAATACCGCCAGCAGAATAATATGGTCATGTACATTTTTCCGATTGTTAGTTTTTTCTTGTGGTGCCTTTTATCAGTAATTGCCTTAAAATATTTAATTTAACATTATAAAGCAAAGTTATCAATCGAACTAAAACTAACCTCAATAATGTTATTCACACAGAAAAATGCCATTTCATGAGGGCTCAGGGTAGTGTGATGGTTCGGGTATAATCCGTTATATGTACAATTTTTTATAATCTCCATACATTCAGAATATTCATTCCGAAGACTTGATCTAAGCAGTGCAAAACCGTGTAATGTTTCTTCTCCCGTATTAACTGATATTAAGTGAGATAGAAAAGACCTTCACAAAGATCAAATGAAATCAATTTATTAAGTATTATGAGAGAATCTAATTTAGAAGGTGTGATCAAAATATTTCTAATTTTGATAATTTATTTTCCGGTTCGGTAACCTTAAGACCGGTCTCCTAATTCAGCAATTTCAGTAAAAAGTTTTATTTTTGTGTCGGAGTCAAACGTTAATTTTGAATATTTTCATCATATCCACGCAACTAGGGAATTGTAATAGAATTGTTTACCACCTCATTAAAACTGAATTTGGAAGAAAGTCAATTACATTTTTGGGACCATTTACTTATAATCAGATACCGGGAGATATAAAAAGATCTGAAACATTTCTTAAATTTAAAAAAAAAATGTCAAGAATTATTTTAAGAAAAATTTTGAATTGTATTTTTAGTTTTTAGACATTGACATTGCTCGCGTTATTATTCTATATATTGTACCATATCAGATTTCAATAAATCATGCCTCAATTTGATATATCGATGATATATTTCAGAATTCTCAATATCATCACAAATCATCTCAGAATTTAAAAAACTCCTGTCAGAATTCTGTGTACTGATTGTGTCAGAGTTCATTATATCACGTCAGAATTCGATATATTAAATGTCAGAATTCGATATTTCATCACAGAGTTTGCTATATACTGTCAGAATTCTATATATTGTGTTGGTATCCAAAATATTGCGTTGGACAAATAAACCATCTCAGAATTCGTCATATACTACCAGAATTCGATATACCATCACAGAGTTGGACAAATCATATTATACAAATTTTATACCAGTATATCATGTAATAATTAGAATTATCATATTGTCAGAATTCGACGTATCTTGGAATTTGATTAAAGTCCGTTATATCACGTCAGAGTTCGATAAATTATGTAAGTATTTGAAATACCATATCAGAATTCGTACAATATTGCCAGAGCTTATACAACTCAAATTTGTGTATTACACATCCGAATTATGTTTGCAAATACTAGGGGGTACCAGCCCGTCTTACAACGGATAAAATGAAAGATTTGATATTTTTTTAGCCGAGTAGTAGTAGCTCCAGATTAAAGGCTTTTAAGGATTATTGTACCTTAAATAAACCTTAAACCAAAGAGTAAAGGCTTTTAAGGATGATTTTGCATATGTTGAGGCATCATACAAAAAATCTTACTAACCACGGGAGTTGTGTTTTTCTTCAAACATAAATATAAATTAAAAAACAAAACTAAAATGCTTTGAGCACAATCGAACCCTAGACCTTAGGCGCTCTGGACCAATGATATCCTATACTAAGCCACATCCAACGTAAGAAAATTTATTTAATTTTCATTGTTATATTGTTTCAAACTTAGCATGCTGCGATGTTTATGACAAGAAAAAAATGTTTAAAAAATAAAATTGAGTGAAAATTGAACTGAACACCTTTGTCCCTCTAGTCCAGTGTGTTACCACTAAACCATAAACCATATTAAAACTCAATTAAATTTTTATTGGTATGTACTCTATATTTATGTGGCTTATACTTAATTGCTTTAGAAATTCAATTAATAATCTAGATCTAATCCTAGATAGACAGCAGTTTGAAAAACGCCGACAGCAGTTTGACATACGAGGACGAAACTCGAAAAATTGACTTACTTAATTTTAATTAAGAGGTCCAATAAAAGCAGATCCACTTCCTCGATGATTTTTTTTTAAAAATACAGGTTGATTTAAATCTGATAAAAATCAATGATTTAAATCATTCCCACCCTGCAAAAAACTAAAATAAACAAACGCCGAATTTTCAACGCATACTTTAAAAAACTTCACGTTATGATACAAACTCGGACAGCGTCTTACTGCACGCTGGGTATTATTTAATATAGATATCATGCAAGAATTTGAAATTTCATTTCATAGTTCATTATATCACCTTAGAATTCGATACATAATATCGGATTCGGTGCATCTGTCAGAATTTGATATATCAAGTCAGAATTGTACAAAATATGTCCGACATAATCTCAGAATTCGACATACCCTATCACAATTCTATATTTCATGTAAGAATTCGAAATATAATGTCAGAATTCAATTACTGGCAGAATTCGAATTGTAAGATTCGTTAAATTTCATATAAGTACGTATCATGTAAGAATTCTACATATTATCTCAGAATTTGCTACATACGGTCAGAATTCTATATATTATAGAATTATTATAGAAATATAAAATATAAATTATAGAATTCTGACCGTATATAGCAAAATATTGCGTTACACTTAAATAAACCATCGCAGAATTCGTCATATACTAGCAGAATTCGATTTATCATTTCAGAGTTCTACATATCATTTTCAAATTCCTCATATCTTATTCAAGTCAGAATTCGCTGTAACATCACAGAACACGACAAATTATATTACACAAATTCTATACAAGTAAGTATATCGTGTAATAATTCGAAATATCATGTCAGAATTTGACACATCATCTCAGAATTTGTTTTATAGTGTCAGAATTCAACGTATCTATCAGAATTTGATAAACTTTTCTTAGAATTTGATGTATCCCGTCAGAATTCTTTATACTTATTAGATCAAATTTCGTTACTTATATCATGTCAGAGTTCGATATATTATGTAAGGATTTGAAATACCATCTTAATTCGTTTTATGTTGTCAGAACTTATCATTTTAAATTTGTATAAGTATTTCACATCCGAATTACAGCAAAACCTCCTACTTTGGACACATCTCTATTTTGGAAACTCCTCTATTTTGGACACTTTCATTCAGTCCCTTGAATAAATGCTCCTTTTCCTATATATATTGGGCAACCTTTATATATTGATAATTGGACAACAAAAGTAATCAGACAGCGAAAATGTTGAATTAACTATGGAATTAATCTGAATTCAAAATAAAAATGTTGATGTGCACGCCATTAATTTTTTATTCAAAAAAGAAGAAATTTTTCTTATAGTGGACACCTCCATAAATTGGGCAGTCCCTTCGCTGTCCAATATATAGACGTTTCACCGTATTTACAATATACATATCATGCAAGAATTTGAAATTTCATGTCAGAGTTCCATATATCATTTCAGAATTCAACACATACTATCGGATTGTATACATCTGTCAGAATTTGATATTTCATGTCAGAATTCGAATAAATTATCTCTGAATTCGATATAAGTATCATACCATAATTCTATATAATCATGTAAGAATTCGAAATACAATGTCAGAATTCAATATATCATCTCAAAATTTGCTAAATACTGGCAGAATTCTATATATTATAGAATTATTATAGAAATATATATTATAGAATTCTGACCATATATAGCAAAATATTGCGTTAGACTTAAATAAACCATCGCAGAATTCGTCATGTACTACCAGAATTCGATTTATCATCTCAGAGTTCAGCATATCATTTTCAAATTCCTCATATCTTATTCATGACAGAATTCGCTGTACCATCACAGAAATACAAATTCTATACGAGTAAGTATATCGTGTAATAATTCGAAATATCATCTCAGAATTTGTTATATAGTGTCAGAATTCAACGTATCTATCAGAATTTGATAAACTTTTCTTTGAATCTGATATATCCTGTCACAATTCTTTATACTTATTAGGTCAAATTTCGTTATATCATGTCAAAGTTCAATATATTATGTAAGGATTTGAAATACCATCTTAATTCGTTTTATATATTGTCAGAACTTGTCATATTTAAATTTGTATAAGTATTTCACATCCGAATTATTTACAATAAATTGTTTTCGGCTTTTTATAGACAACATACTATTTGTAATGACATACTCATTATTTTCGATTTGGCAAATCAGAAAAATAATGGAGTCATACTCCTAATATATCTACCAGCAAAAGTAGAAAATATTCATCCCCTCCCCCCTTTTCTTTCCCGCAGAGTCAATACAAAGTACTTATATTAAGTAGTATAGTAACCTTACTTTTCTGTACGAAACCGAATTACCAACACAAAATCTCAAAGAGATTTCTCATTTTTGAGAGTTGATACACTTTGTATTGACTCTGCGGGAAAGAAAAGGGGGGAGGGGATGAATATTTTCTACTTTTGCTGGTAGATATATTAGGAGTATGACTCCATTATTTTTCTGATTTGCCAAATCGAAAATAATGAGTATGTCATTACAAATAGTATGTTGTCTATAGAAAGCCGAAAACAATTTATATTAAATCAGACAATTTTAACATCGTGAATTATTTACAATATATCATGTAAGAATTTGAAATTTCATGTCAAAGTTCAATATATCATCTCAGAATTCGATACATACTATCGGATTCGATACATCTGTCAGAATTTGGTATATCATGTCAGAATTCTATATATTATGTCCGAATTCGATATTTTATGTCAGAATTCGAATAAATTATCTCACAATTCGATATATAATACCACAATTATATACTACATGTAGGAATTCGATTTATCATCTCAGAATTAGATATACATTTTCGAATTTCTCTATCTTATTCATATCAGAATTCGATGAACCATCACAGAATTCGACAAATCATATTATACGAATTATCTACAAGAAGTATGTATATCATGTAATAATTCGAAATATCATTTCAGAATTTGCTATATAGTGTCAGAATTCGACGTATCTATACCATATCATAATTCGTTTTATATTGTACTCATATTCAAATTTGTGTAAGTATTTCACATCCGAATTATTTATGCACATTAAGCATATCATGCAAGAATTTGAAATTTCATGTCAGAGTTCAATATATGTATCATTTCAGAATTCAACACATACTATCGGATTGTATACATCTGTCAGAAACAGAATTCGATATATCATACCATAATTCTATATAATCATGTAAGAATTCGAAATACAATGTCAGAATTCAATATATCATCTCAAAATTTGCTAAATACTGGCAGAATTAGATAAATAATTTAGGATTTGGTATACATATCATGTCAGAATATTATATATTAACCGGAATTCGAAATATCACGTCAGAATTCGATAAACCATCTCAGAATTTTATCAGATACTGTCAGAATTTGATATATCTGTAAGAGTATGATGTATATTGTTAGAATCCTACTATCTCAGACAAGGTGGGCAAATATATGTATTTTTTACAAAACGACAAGTCATTTGATTTCTTTATTTAAATCAATTTTTTGTTTTAAATTAATTTTGCCGATTATTTTTAATTTGTTGTATTTTGCAGTAAAATTTTAAAAGCGTTTCCAACTATGAACAAATAAAAAAATTGGCGGTATTCAGTTTTAAATGTTCAACTTATTAGTATTTTGATGTGTCTAATGAAAAGCGTATTTCCGACAAGAATGTTCCGACTCTAAAATGTGGCTTATAATTGCTTCGGAAATTTAGTTAGATGGATCTTCGCATAAATCGTTGTCCATTTCGAATATGACTTTATCTCTGTAAGGATAAAATCCAATAAAGGCATACCAATTTAAGTAAAGGATTAAATTGCTTATAAAAATAAAAAATGATTTAAATCGATGATTTTTTTTTTAAAATTCAGTTCGATTTAAATCAATCCCCACTCTGCTCGAGGAATCTCTCTTAAGTAAGTGTGTTTTCGGTAAATTTGGAATGCTAAACTTAAATAGTTTTTAATTATAATAATTTAATAAAAATTAGTGATTTTCGTATTTTAATTAAGTAAATAATAAATCAAGCTGTTAACTGTGATTTTTGGTTAATTTGTTGCGCTTAATATACAGAGGTAACTGGCGATTGTAAAATATTTATTTGGTTCATATTAATTAGTAAGTACTTATTTATGTATAATTAAATAAGTAACTAAGCTAGAAATAAAAATATAATAAAACCGTAAATAAACACACGATTTATTAATATTAATTATTTGTGTGAATGAAAACTAATCGAAGTGCGAACAATTCTTTTGTACACGGTGTCATTATGGTAACGCGAATAAACAAAAATCACTATGAAAAAGGAACACGTTGCACACTTTTCCATGGTACAGTGAAAAACAATTATTTTACGCACATGAGCGAAAAATACTTTTGTACACGATGTCAGAATCAGGAAATTTTATTTGATTTAATTCATCTTGATAGATACTTATTCACAATTTGTTTAAACCATTCTTTTTAAGGCCAACTGGAGTTTTTAAAATAACCGTGGAAATCAAAAATTTAAAAAGTTAAATTGGGAAATAAGGTTAAAAGCTTATCAAAACAATTTTACCAAAAGTTGAATAACTTATCAAAAAAAAAACTTTTAGGGGTAAACAAAAGTTAGGTCTTACACAGGTGAGGTGTTTTCCAACATATTTTAATTGGTGGACACTTTTAAATTTTCTATGGCCCAAATAAAATTCCCATCAATTTTAAATTTCAGTCTTTATTACTTAGCAAGTGAAATCAATTAAATTTGGAATGGATTAAACATATTTGCGTTCATTTATAGGAGTAGCATTCTGGAATGGTACTTAATTGTCGTGTAAACAAAGAGTTGTGGAATACAAACCAAACTTAATATTGGATTTGATGATTGTTTTTTTGTAAAAAAAACAAAATGGAGACCGATTTCTAAAAAACTTTATAATAGTAATATACGCAATGAGAGTCAAAAGAAGATTAACTTACTTAATGAAATAGTTCTATGTGCAGAAGCCTTTCGAACAATCGAGCGACTTTCCAGCAAATCTAAATCGGTTCACCTCAATATGCATCGCTACTGAATGAGTTTCATTAAATTAGAGAGTAGTGTTTTATCGAGGAAGCAGACTATAAGACACAAAATAGATGGGGTTTTTTGTCGTTACATGCAGGGAATCCAAAAACTCGGATATTTTATTACTAGGGCAGTAGAGTAGCATTTCTGAACTAACCGGATAATTTAGAAAATGTTACTCAAAACTAATAATTTCAAAATTCAAAAGATTCTTCCTTGAATAAGGTAAACAGATCATCGATTTTAAGCTAATAGTTATGGTCACTGAAAAATTTATTGGAAACTCATAAAATTAATTAATAAGCAGCATGACGAATCCAAGTTTACAAGGTAGAATGCAGTGAAGAATTAGGGTAAAATGGTGACTTTGGTGAGTTATAAAAGGAATTTTCAACAAAAAAATTTGCTTCTATGAACGACGATTAACAACGAAAAAACCTTCAATCAATGGACCGTAGCAGACCATGCATCCAAGTTTTGTAATCGCAGTTTTAGTTTAAAACTTAAATAAATATCTTTGCACACTTAAGAATATAATATGGCTGTGACTATACATCTCTTCGGTGAATTTGAAAATAATAACGCTTACTATATACACCAAACTCTTTTTACACGGTGTTTCTTACACTGTTTTAATTTACCACGTTTTTTTTTACGGATTATCTAATAAACCTCATTTCGGATGATACTTGTGATGCAGTGTTTGTAAAAAAAAAATTGGATTCGACTACAAACCAATCATATCAGCTTAACAAATTTTTTTGTTACAGTGACATTTTAAATTTTATAAAGTTGGCCACTTCACCTTGAACGGTAGAGAGTATTCGCACTATAATCCCGGTAAAATATTCACCTATCATAAAATATTCATCCATTCTGGTAAAATATTCACCCATCAAGCAACAGAACATTAAGAAAGTGGTGGCTGCATGGTACAGTGAGAATTACACTAATCAATTTTTCTAACGGCTTATTGAGCGGTTTAGAAGTATTGAACGAGATTAATATTGACAACTTAAGTAGTACTTCACCAAAATTATTCAATTGTACTATATAATGTACTAAAAAAGTCGGACCAAAAACAAACTAAGTTTATTCTATTGCGCACATATGCTAAAAGAAGTAGGCCATACCTAAACGATCTTTTTGGACTACTAGCTCAAACAAAAAACATACCTTATCGACACAAACGGTCGAATAATAACATAAAGGCTCAAACACAACGGTGTCCATTCCGTTAACTTTTCATCGCGAAAATTTAAAATTTGATCCTAATGTGGTATTCATTTTAATCTCCTTCGTTCTTCGTATTGAAGTTTCTGTCTTTCATTGAAAATTATAGAGTATATTGGGACGCAAAACTCAAGCGGAATGAAACAGATGGATTCTGTAGAAAAGCACTCGCTGAGGCCCATATTATCAAAACTGACTGTATCGATAAAATTGTGCACATTTTTAACCTGCATATACTTACATTAACATTTTCCTCATAAAACCTGTTAAAGTTGGAATTAAATGTTTTAAAAAAAGTCACCTATGTGATACTTAAATCAGAACTTGCCAAAATTGGACATTTCCAACTGGCTACTTTTCTTTATTCCCAAAACTCTCCATTCCTCATTATTATAATATTATTAAATATAAAAAATGGGGTTATTTTCAAAACTCGCTATCACAATCTAAAGCATTTGGCGGGAAATAATAATTCAACAATAGTTTTTATTTGTAACGATGAAAATGCGTGAACAGAAACACATTTCAATTTTAAATTATAACGAAAAGTCATCTTAATAAATTTCGAAACATCCTATATTACCAGGATCCTAAAGGAAATATCTAATGAGTTTAAATTCTCATCACAATTTATTTTCATGTGAGTTGTATTTAGGTTAGGTTTATTCTACTTTGTACCCATTCTTAAAACTACCTCAACAGACATCATCGGAATTGGTGAATACCCCCTGAAACACTATAATTTTATTCTTGGAAACAAACGGTATCCCCTAAGAGTCCAATTCACATTCCATCGGTACTCTAGTTTAACAGAAAAAAATAATGTTTAACAAGAAGTTAAAGGGGTTCAAGTACAGCTGGTGCCTACTTCTACTCGGTGCTTATTTTTTTTGTTTGCTTTAATTCTGTATACATACGCCAAAATTATCCAGTTTTTGAAATTAGATAATACCTAAATCTATGGCATATTCCTTTATGAATTTAAAGTTAGAAAGGCAATGTGATTTAAAAAACAGTTGAGCAACTAAGTGTTTATGTAAAGTTCAAAACCAAAAATAAATTCTAAATTTGAAGTTACTACTAAACTAGAAATGTGGTTAAATCAATTTATCAATGTTTTACTTTTATAAAAAATAATTATGATACACAAATTTTTTTCAAAATATAGCAAAAAATTAATGGAATCATCCTAATTTTCACACATTTACTATTCGCGGTTATAAAACCGTTTTAAGTTAATCAAGTAAATACCGATTTGATTTTGCGAAAAAAAAAATAAGTAGCTATTACTGAGTTTCAATAGAATTCAAAATTCAAATTCGAGTTTTGAATATATTTTGCAAATTTTGTGAAAAAAATTTAAAAATTCTGAATTCTATCATATATAAAAATTAGAATTTTATTGAAATTTTCAAACACCACACTCCAAGTTTCATTCAAATTATATTGAAAAAGGGCCACTATGTTATGTCAGTTATGTTATATTGATCGAATTACAATAATATTTTATGGTCACACCCCTCTTACTAATCGAAGGGAACTTTTCAATGAGATTAAATAACACTGAAATTCTTTTGAACAAAAACTTTATCAATTATAATTCAAAGGACGCCATTTTTAAAAAGAAGATAAGTATATCACCAGATCTCTTTAGGAATGATGAATTTCAGCCCGAATTATTTGGAAAACGTTAGTGAAAAACTGGGAAGTCGGGGATCGTAAAAAATTCCCGAATAACACTGTATTCCTTATTTAATGTTATGAAAAATTAATTTTGTTAAAATTAAAATAGCAAGCTCCCTTCTTTCGCTGATCGTTTTTAGCTAAGCTGGGTTTTGCCAGTATTTCGAGATTTTATTAAGATCCCACAAATTGTTAGGACTGTTTTTGAAAATACATTTCGAATCCATAGATCATGGGTGTTAGTATTTGAATTTCTGCGTGTTGAAGCAATTTCCGAACTTAGGTGTTCAAATTATCGTTAAAACTGTAATAGGGAATTGGTTAAAAGAGAGATTAAAATAGATCTAGGAAGGGCATTACAAATTTTGCTTAAATTCAATTATCGGAAATTCCGTAAATTTTTTCAAATTTATTAATAATGAAATGAATAATGAATATTAATTGAGTGGAATTAGTGTTGTGCTACATCGGTTCTTTTTGTTCTAGTTTGCTTATTGTCTCTTACGTTTTTAGCAAAAAAGAACCGACTTAGCCCATCACTAGTGGTAATGACTGTCTTACATGTAAAAATGTTTACAACTGAAAAATTTTCTGTTTATCAAATATTCCATTAGCATGCGTAGATAAATTAAAATCTAGATTTTGGACGACCTATCGAAGCTTAATATTTGATACCACAATAATTATAATTTGTTGTTTGATTAAATTCTTTCTTTTTTGGCAATATTTGTATGCTATACTTCCGATTTTTTTTGAGAACAAGAGTCTTTAACATCTTAGTGTATTGCTAAGCCTTTTTTCTTAAATTATTTGACATGAACAGTTAACCTTTCATGAACAGAGGCTAAATCAACCAATTTTAAAGACAAATATTGCTCTGAATTCGAATTTTGAATATATTTTGCAAATTTTGTGAATATATATAAGTGATTGAGGTATCCGCCTTATTTTATGTCATATTTGCCCCCTTTAAAACAAATTCAGGTTATGAGCAATAGCCGCCCAGTGGCTAAATCAGGGAGTGCCGCGGCACATTAATAGGAAACATTTCCGATTTATTTTCCGCGTGGTTGATGAGCTAGATTTAAACATTGAGATGGGTAAAATTTTGTTCAAATGCCTTGACTTTGCCAATGCCTTTGATACAGTCGATCATAATATTTTGCTTAAAAAATTAATTCACCTGTTCTAGTTTTCTGTCAATCATTGAATCATATTTAAGTTCTAGAAGAGAAAAGGTTATAATTAAAGATGAGTCATCTGGTGAAGTCTTAATAATTCAGAAGGATCCACATTAGGTCCTATTCTTTTCAGTATGTTCATTAACGATATTTTTGCACCTTAAAAATCATTTTTGCTGATGATCTCCGATTGTATAATGCCGATTGGCCGAACACATTTGATTGTTTTGTCTAAATGCAGCCTTAGACTTAGACACTATCAGTAATTGGAAAATTTGTAATAATATCAAGTTAATCCTGCCAAATCTAACGCGTTATTAATTAATAAGTTGAGAAATTATTCTCATGAAAATATTAATTTTTCCATAATAAATTGCTGGTTATTAATAACGTTTTAAGTTGGACCAAAATATAAATATGATTTGTGACAGAGTTTATGGTAATCTTAGTATACATCGCGTTGCGACTAAATTTGCACCACCATAGATTAAAATTAGGCTAAGTAAGTAGTGAAAACTCTAATAATTCTTCAGCTCACGTATACTGTGTTTATATTTTTTGGGTTTTTTGGGTTTATATAAACGATCAATATTGTTCTAAATTATGCTTAGCTGATGTTGTAAAAAAACATTTTCTTATTTGTATACTTGTATTTAAATTTTAATCTCTTAAAAGTTAAATTCTAAGGTACAAAATGTTGTCAACATCGTCGTATGTTAGAGTTTTGCAAAGCCGTATATAGGGGAGGGGTTTTATAGGGATCAACCCCCACGGTCGATAAAAAAATCTTAGAACATAATTTTCTATGTAATAAAATTTTATTATTTATTTAACAGAACAATCTGTGAACCCTTAAATCCATCCCCTACTTAGTGTTTAAATAAAATTCTTTCAACGCTTTAAACACGAACAAATGTTTGTTTCAATGGAAAATCTTCCAAACACTGAAATATTAGCCATATGACTCAGTTAATTTTAGCTTACCCTTCATAATTCTCAATATATGTTTCTGGGCAGTAACCAGTGGCTGAATCCTAACGTAATACGTGCCTCCTCAACAAACTATACCACAAGACAACTTTGAGTTACCAAGTGCAAAATACACGTTTTTCAAAACCGCAATTGGACAAACTAATCTTAAAATAGACATTTGTCGTATCACCGATACCAGATAATTAAGAAGATTTTCAGTCTGACACTTCCAATTTAAAAAATTCACATAGTGAAACATTCAATTTTAAGACAAGCAATTGAACACGTCGCCTTATTACACTCCAATTCGTGATACTTAAGTATATATGATATTATTATCCGAAACAGAAGCACCATAGCTTTGGTTTTTGTGCTCAGCAACATGGAATTCGTATGTCGCACCATTTCCCCAGCAATGCTAAGTCAGTCCACCAGAGAATTAAATTTAATATTTTTTTATAGGAGTTTAAATTAATTAAGAATAGCAATGGTCCTAATAAAGACCCTGAAGGACTTCTTTCTAGCACAATCATTTATTTTACACTCTGTACCCTATTCGACAAGTAAGAATTAAACTATTGAATACTAGCTCCACGAAATCCAGCGCAAAAATTCAATAACACACTATGGTTTACCATATCGAACGCATTTTTCAAATCAACAAGAACTGAAGCTACAGAATTTTTTTCCTTTTTACACAAAATTAGTAACCTCTAGCAACGCATTTTCAGTACTTCTGGATTTGCGCTTTATGTAAAAAATTTGTCATTTGTCAGATTTAAGAAACCAGAAATTCTTATACATGATCATTCTCTATAATCTTGGCAAAAATGGAAAGCAAACTTATTGGACGACAATTTGAAATAACTTTTTTGTCACCTTTTTTGAATATCGGTATATAAGCCCTGTATTACATTATAACATTTCTACGTCTTAGAAATGGATCAATATATTTCTACGATTGTGTAATATATATGATATATTACACAATCGTAATATATTGTATGATATATTGCAATATTTCTGTGTTGTATCGTTTTTATGATGATAGTTAGTCTCGTGAAACATCTATGTGACAGCATATTAAAATGGCAGATAATCATAAATGCGACTAGAGCATGAAGATGATAAAAATATTAATTTCGGAGTACGAGAACTAATTTTAGTTTTTTTTTTTCAATACAGCAATAATTGTAAATAATTGCCGAAATTGTCGCGGCACAACAGATAGACTCGCTTTTGTTCCATTCTATGATAACTATTGTGAACAATATGATTCATAGAAAAATAATTTGTAGCATGTCTGTTATCGTATTTTGTTGTCAAACAATGTTGTTATTATTCTACGACGTAGAAATGTGATAATAGTTGCTTTCCAATCGACCAACCGCAAGCACCCGCTAGTGAACCGCTAGTAGAATGGTTTTTGTCTTCGCTAAATTATCTATAGAAATTTAGCAAAGACAAAAACCATTCTACTAGCGGTTCACTAGCGGGTGCTTGCGGTTGGTCGATTGGAAAGCAACTAATGTAATACAGGCCTTACATCAGTTTGACTATTTAAAATTGCGACGAATTCTTTGATTTATGTGATGAAATAAATTGTAGAATTTCTAACGGAAAAGTGTCATTTGAAATTTGTTGGCTTTAATTAATCATCACAATAAACATTTTCGTTTAAATCAATAATTGTTATAGGTCTTGAACGACACTAACAAAAAACTTGTTAAAAAATTCAGACCGCGTGATGCTCATCAACAACAATATCATCAATAGCAACACGTTTAATTCACTTTCCTAAAAGTTCATTAAGTAATTTACAACATTTTTTGATATCACCTATTGCATTATTAAATTTTGTATCATAGAATTTAGTCTTTAGCCAGATCCACTTTTCATAATCAAAAAGGAATTTCACGGAATACCTAAAATACAAATGATATAAACAGATAACGAGTAGTTTAAAACGCGAATTGATTAATTTATCAACGACTTGAAGCCATAAGATGGCATCAGATGAAGGAGACTTATTAAGAAATGTCACCCAAAACTAAAATATTTTTAGATTTAATAGCTTCCAAAACGTTACTAAATTCATCCACAAAGACTGTCGTGTTCGAATACATACCGAAATTAAAATTTTTATGGAAACTAAGAATATTTTGATGTATGTATACAATAAATAATTTAGACTTAATTTTCGTTGCTGAAATTAAAGGTGATTTAGGTGGAAGATGATGGGAGTTCTAGTCGTGTTTTGGATGAGATAAAATCACATTTGGCAGTACCCGGCAAAATGGAGGAATCAGAAGCCTTGTCGATCAAATTGATATTTACTCCGATTTTAAACAAATTAAAAGTTAGATCTTCAATATTACTGTTTTTTGGGATTAGTGAGGTCACTTGAAACAAAGACACCACTTTTTGGTGTTATAGTTATGCGTTATGATTTGTTCCGGAGTTGTGCTTAAATGACCACACTGTCTACACCAACCACCTTGAACTAGTACCGTAATTTAAAAAAAATTCAGAGAGCCAAAACAAATTCTGGATTTGAAGTTACTATACAAAACTCAGCAGGAAGATTGCGGAGTTATTAAGTTAAATGTTTTATTTTTATAAAACTTTTACAAAATGTTGGTGTAAATTAATTCAAAACATGGCAAAAAATTAACGGAACTTAGAATCCTAATTTTCATACATTTACTATTCGCGATTGTAAGACTAGAATTATATTTTCAACATTAACTGAATTCTTCGTTACTAAATACTGAATTTTAATAGAAAATAATTCGAATTTTAAATATCTTACAAATTTCGGGAATTTTTTATTTTTATTTTAAAAATTTAGAATTTTTCAAACACTTTTTGCTAAACACCAAATTTCAGTTTAGGCGCAAATGAATTTTTGGAAAAAATTAGTTTATTAAGTGAAGTATGGGTATACCTGCTTAAGAATACTGTTGTGACATAATAAATTTTAATTCAAAAATAATGACAACATAAAATGCTGTCAACATCGGCCATATGTTTGAGTTTTGCAAGACCATATATAGGGGAAGGGTATATAGAGGTCAACCCTCCTTAATGAAAAAATAATTAAACAAGTTACAAGTCAAAATTCATTCGGTTAATTAAATTGAGCGCAGAAATTTGAAGTAGCATTTTCTAGAATTTGTTTTACCATTAAGTTATTGCACTCCTACAGGAGCTTCGATTATACATATTTTGGATACCTTCTACAGTTAACTATCGTTTTCGTTTTGATAGCTTTTGGAGTAATCTTTACTGCATATTCCACTGACCTTGCAAGGCGAATTGTGGTTTTGCTCTCCACAAGGACCATATATCATGTGTTTTATAATGACAGTACAAAGTTTTGGATAAACGTCACTATTGGGAATTTCCGCAGAAAGGAACAGAATCAACAAGATATGGGCATGAAGTAGTCATCATTTTTGAAACTCAATCACATGCACCTTCGCAACTGAAATTCCGAAAACATGGTTTTTTGTGATGTCACCGAACAATTCTTGGAGCTTTCATTTGAAGACGCTTGCGACTAAATCGGGACGAAATTCCGGAGACTGACCTTCTAACAAATTATTAGCTATTTTACTCCAATTCGGATTGCATGCCATTGCAACGAAATAGTCCGGCTTGCCATATTTACGGATAATCGCTATAGCATCTTGACAGAAAGTAAAGTAATAAAGTAAGTAACAGTAAATCAACACCATACCTTTGAGCATCAAGTGGAAAACAATTGATATACAATTAATTCTAAATTCGAATCAAGTATATTGATTCTCTTAGTTTTTCCTGGGTTTGTATCATTTCAATTAGCTCTATAATGAATTAACAAATCTCGTCCAAGCAACTGGAATATAAAAGCAACTTCATTTGACCTCGGAGAATTATATCGTCGTTGATCAAATCTTCGATCTTGCAATCGAAGAAGGATTTGTATCGTTTTATTGATCATCGCGAATGAACTCTTATTCTACCTCATAAAGCATTTTAAATGCCAGTGCAAATGGATTTATTGTAGCCATTAATAAACTCTTGCATTAGTTGGAATTGCACATTAGCATTTTCCCTAATTATCAAGCGCTGCTCACATGCTTCGCTTTATGAATGTTTTTTGAATGTTTGTGTTTCTTATGGCTAGATTCTGAATTATTGATATATTTGAAATGGGTTTTAACACATCTTTTCGTTTGGTGCAGCAGCGGGTAAAATTTTTTAAAAAATTTATTAAATCTAAATTGATTACATTCAGAAGCCAACAAAATTTCTCTGGTTTTTTGAATTTTCGCACTATTTTATTGCCTTCGATCATATTACTATGATTTTGGCGTCATAATCTTTGTTTTTATATTTTTCTGTCCTTTGAAGCAACGTGCTCCTATTCTGTTATTCTTGGTCTTCCTGTCTTTGTGAACCGATCAATTAGAAATATAATTAGTCTTAACATATCTTCGAAACGAAAAATTATATCAATTCTTATACGTCGAAATGTTTTTCTTTCACAAAATGTTTAGAATGCATTCTTCATAATTTAAGGCCTTATTTCATGTGAAGCTGATTTTATTACGATTTAATCCCCTTGTATTATATTTGTCTTCATCGTTGTGACCTAAATGCGTATCCACAAAAAAATATTAAAATTTTTAAAAATGTAGAAAACTGCGTACGCAAAATTTTTGCTACATAGGTACTTTCAAGACGAATTAAAATTTAGAGTTTTAATGGATCGCCCATCGCACACTATAGCTAAACTATGCGATGTCTGTTTTTTGGTTTGAGTGATGCAAACCATCTTAGATCGAGTTGCCTTTGAAGTAGAGTTTATAATCTAAATGAGAACGTTTAAACAGGCAAAATTTTGATTTTTTAAATTAATTTATAACAAATAAAGGACTTGCGGGATATTATTTTACTGTGCGGGCTATTTTTATGGGCAAAAATGTCTACAGGATAGGATTTTGAAATGCAGGTTAGTCCTGTAAAATGCGGGCAATTAAAGCAATGTTGCATTCCAAAATTTCAAATATTTTTTATTTTCGCTACAACAACACATGATCCAATTCCGCTAATCCACACTGGGTCTCATTTGATACTGGTTTCTGGTATCAAAATACCAGTTGCATCCACACACAGTCTCAAATGAGTCCGAAATAAAACCGGTTTTATATAGGCAAAGGGGGAAAAACGAGGAATGATACCGGACTCATGAGACCTAGTGTGGATTAGGTCATTGAATCGTTTATTCTTAAAAGGGCTCATGTCCACTTTTTGTCAAAATTAGTATTATGTATGACGGTTTTGTATCACAGACACGTATATACGTTCTATGACAAGACGAAATTACCTTATGGTTAATGGAACGGTACCTACCTTGCAACAAAAAAATCATTTATTTCTAGATACTTAGGTCTCATGTCAAAAAAGTTTGTTTTATTTCCTGAATAATTTGAACAAGTGGACATGAGCCCTTTCAAGAATAAACGATTCAATTTTTTTGATTGGTCTGAATCAGTGCCGGCTCTAGAACACTTGGCGCCCTATGCAACTTCTTCTCAGGCGCCCTTTTTATAATTCCTTTTTATTTTCCTAAGATATACTTGATCTCAAGTGGTTTTTAGTTATTTTCAGTTTTGAATATAATCATTCACCACTTGCTACGGAAACTAGAAGATTTAAAAGTATCCGTAAAGCTATCATTACTTTCACAAATATATTCTCTAGTGGAGTGTTTCTCAAACTGTGGGCCGCAGCCCAAATTGTATATTGTATGATTACCGAAATGTTAGTAAATTTTTAGAATGAGCTATCTTTTTCAAAACGATGTCATAAATAAAATTTCAAATTTTGCATATAAAATTGCTAAGGGGGCCAAAGCTTTCAAATTGGTTGATTACGTTGGAAATTGGTAGTTGAAACAACCTAATTTATTAAATATATTAAAATTATATTTATATTTAATATATATATTGATATATTAAATCCAAGTTTGGTTTTAAAATTAGTAAAAATAATTTGACGCAAAAATTAAAAACGAACCAAATTCGGGTTGGGTTGGCGGTCAAATTAGAAAAACAATTAAAAATTAATTTTGACAAATTTAGAATAGTTGTAAGTTAAAAAATGCTTAGCTTTAACTTTAGTTTAGTCATTTCGGAAACTGTTCTGCTCCACACCTTAATCTAATTTTTAATAGTTCCTTATGTAAAATCCTCTCATGTTTTTTAAAATCAAGCTTAATTCTCTGGAATTCTACAATTTTCTACAAATATTTAATTCGTTAAATAGTTCTACCGTAAAAATTTCTTTGTCATCGCTATCGGTTAACATACTAGATATCAAACGCGTCACAATGTGCTTTTCGTTCCTCATCATTCGATTTATAAAATTCTTCAACATCGGTTCAAAACTGAAAATTATTGATATGAGCTTTTATGACCTCAAATCTATCATCTAACGAATTAAGTACAGTAGCCAAATGAAATTTTAAATTTATATTGTGGAGCAGTGGGAGTTTCGTCGTAGCAGACCATTATCTTTAAGCTGAGGATTAATTCTAAACCAGTTACTAATTCTTTTGCTGTTTCTGGAACACGATTGAAACGTTCACCGTTCGCATTTGTTTAATGTACGGTATTAACTTATTTAAGTCCTTGATTTCCTCATTTATATTTCCGTTGGGATTTTGAAAATTTTTCCGTATTATAACCACCAATTTCGACGTTTTGAGAGGTGAGCTTTTTTGTATTTTTTGGTGTGTTTACTGTTCTCGCACGTCGAGTATTGAAGCTATTACTATTATCATGATTCGATGTAGTTTGAAAACGAGTTGGAGTTCATAGAAACAGAGTTGAGTTAGGTTTTGTTGAGCTATTTTAAACTCGATGAAATTAGTGCAATCGAGTTGAGTTGAAATTAAAAATTTCTAATGAAAATTATTTTTTAGTAGTAGAATTTGTTAGGAAGCGTGAGAAGAATTGTCAGCGCCCCTAATTGGTATAGGCACAACTATGCTAGGCTTAGTGGGTAAAACCGGCCCTGGCCTGAATCTGTATCCAACAAGCATTCACAAACAAACGAACTAAGTTTATGGTCAATGCAATTTATAAAATCAAGACAACCAAACGTTTAGCCAAAACGAATCGTCTGATATGGAGTAATTAGATTTTGGAACAATAAAAGCAAAATTTGAATTTTGGCAATACAAATGGAATTTGGCTGAAACGTGTGAAAGGCCTGTATTTGAGCCGTATTTATCAGATTCATGAAAAAAAGTCGACTTGAATATTCACTCAATTTGTGAATACTTAGTGTATAAAATACGAGTGATATTCACATCAACATGCAAGTCACACTATAATCTGCGATAGTAAAATTTGTTAGGTCTTCCTTGTAATAAAAATATTTTGAAATTTTAAAATTTTACAACCGCTCTAATTTAAGTATTTAGTAAAATGAGGTGACAACTTTGAAAATTTTCCGTCACATCAAAAAATATTTTCAATAAAACAAGATTCTCTCAAATAACCAAATCTGTCAAATAAAAAATAAACATACAGTTGTGGTATTATAATTAAGCCATTTTTGCTTTATTGAAAAGGAAATCACAATTAAGCAACCGGAACGCAGCCAAAAGAATTGCTTTTGCTAAAGAGCATTTGATAAAACCTAGGGCATTTCGTAATTTAATAATTTGGAGGGATGAGAGTAAATCCAATGTGGTTGGTGTGGTGGGAGACCATACGTAAGATGACTCCTGAACTATAATCTAATAGTATAAATGGCGTATTTAAAACGGTAAAGAATCGAAATAAAAGAACCGAGAATCTATGGGGAAATGTTAAATGGTAAGTCCCACTAAGAAAAAGACAAAAGGAGAATATTTATGGGCCAAAATTCAGGAGGCTGGGAAGAATACAACGCCAGAAATCCCTACTACTATTTTTTTTTATTTGACAAAGTGTGATCGTCAACCTATGAAATATAGCTTCATTTATTTATTTAACTATGAATTATTTAAAATAAATTGAAAAACTGAATTAAAAACCTTTTTTGGAACTTTACTTATAGATCAAAATATGTGTTCTACAAATTGTGGCTTAATTATAATACCACCACTGTAGTTGTCAACTTTATCTCATTAGAAAAATAAATCTATTAAATCTTATTAGAAACCTACTAAACCACTAACACAGAAAATCGTGCAATCTTTAAATATTTAGACGACAAGGTCGTATCACAATTTTATGGTATTTCTAATTTTTATTGCAATGCTAATAAGAATAGATAATTCGCTAAAACCAGACTAATCAATATTGAGTATAAAAGAATCGAATAACTACAAGTCGCACAATTCATAAATCCGCACTGTGCATGTATCAATTTTAAATCGCACCGTCGGTTTTTACACTTTATATTACTTAAACCTCGAATTTCGATTTTTTTTTTATTACTTTATGACTTAAGACGCAAATTTAATAGCTCAAAACTAACAAGATTAAGAAAAACTATATACACACACATGAAACCATTAATTTAATTAGTTTTTATTGATCGTAGACGGTGTGTCATAAAATAAAGATTCATGGATAGCTTAGATTTTAGTAATTCGAATTCTTTAGAAAACGATAGTGGATTTGCATAAACAAAACACAAAACAAAAACAAAAAAAACAAAAAATCAAATCAACATACCTTTGATAAATTATACAGTAAAAAAAATTACACACGGCTTTTTTTTTTATAAATTTCTCGTTTTCAATCAGGAAAAACAAAATCCTTTTAATTTTTGTACAGAATTTTAAACCAATCAAAACTCATTTTTTTTTTATTTTGCTTTTCTTTCTTTTTTTTTTTTCTTTTTCTTGTGTCACACAAAACAAAAACACACTATCACTTAATTTTTTATTTTCATTTATATATGCATTTATATATAATAATATTTTTCACTAAATTTTCATGTATTTTTCCACACAAAATACTAATTTTAATTTTTTATATTTTTTTTTAAATTTTTTTTTTTTTTTTTTTTCACTTAACTTAAGTCGATATTTTATACAAATATTTTTCACTCCGTTCGATTTACTTGTTAAATATAAAATATAAATAAATATCGAGAGAAAAAAAAAATATTTTTTTTCCTATCTTTCCATATAAACATTAAACATAATACAAAAATAAAAAACAAAATTTATTTTTTTTTTAAATTAAAAAAAAAAATTCTTAAGAAATATTAATATAATGTCCTCTCTTCTAAGACGAGTTCAGCGAAACTGTTGAACTTAAAATTGTGACGGAAAGAGCGAAGTCAGGTGTCGTCATGAAGTGCTTTGAAAAAAAAAACAAAAAAACAACAACATTACTCACACAATGATAAAATTGATATATAAACGGGAAAAACAAAAAAAAAATCACAAAACAAAATAGAATACTGACGACGACGACGAACGATTCAGAGAAACAGAGCGAGAGAGCGAGGTTGACGGTGACAAAATATAAAAAAAATAAAATAAAAAAAACAAAACAAACCAGAAAAGAGATATCGGAGTACACACATCAAATATATAAATATATACGACTTAACGACGGCGAATGTTTTGTGTCTCACTTCGTGCCCATAGTAAAATAGAAAAAAAATAAAAAACCGTATATAAATATGTATTAGTGTTTTTTATTTTTTATTTGGTGAGACTCGCTGCGATGACAAAATATAATAAAATAAGAGGAGAGGGAATAGTATATACATACACACATAAATAAAAACTTACAAAATTATTTATTGGTGGGGCGTCCATAATCGTGTCGTTCCGTATTTACTGTCCCACAAAATGCCTAGTATATACACATATCCATTTCGTATATATGCCTGTAAAACATATAGTGTTTGTCGTCGTTTTGTCTCTTCCTATGCATATCGTATTATATACATATAATAAAGAGAATATCATCAGTAATATTCCCCTGTTATTTATGAAGAGAGTAAACCATACTTAGCTTCATATACATAACAAAACGATATACATAATTGCGTTGTTTAGAATAATATTTATGTGATTGTATTCGTCGCTTCGGAGACAAAAAACCAAATCAAAAAAAAAAAATATTTGTATAAATGATACAAATTTATATATATTTATCCTAGTCTCGCAAATTGTGTCCAATGGATATTCAAAATGAAACAAAATATATTAAACTCGTTTTTATATAATTTTGTGGGTTTGTCTTTTTTTCGTTATAGTTTTTGTTGGATTTTTTTATTATGTACATACTATAATGTGTATATGGATTTTTGGAGACATGCGACTTCTGTCGTTTTATATAATGTTTACCCAATCCATATTAAAATGAATAAAAATGATATTTTTTATCTTATTCTAATATACAATAGAACATCCCCTGACTTTTTTTTTTTTGTTTTTGTTGCATATAAAATAAAAAATTTGTTTGTGTTTGAGAAAATATTTTTTTTAGTGTGGTTAGGTTAGGAAAGTTGCGAGGCTAGAGTTGGAAAATTCGATGAAATAAAAACAACAACAACAAAATGGGAAAAAAGGACATTTAAATTTTAAGAGATAGTATTAAAATGTGTTAATTGGATAATATATTTAATGTTTTTCTCGGAAAAATTACGGATTGCATATGTCATGTTGTATACTTTGTATTTGTTGCTGGATTTTATTAGTTTATGGATCGTATTTTTTTTGTTTTTTTTTGTTTATGGTATGGCGAGAGGGATTGAATGACCACCGAATGTTGTTTATAGTTTTATGTGCGCGGACACCACACATGACGTTTTGTTTTTGGGTCGATGTCGGATGCTTTGAAGGTTTAGATACGGTTTTATTTAAATAAATTATTGTATATAGAGGCAATCGCGTATTGTTTATTAGATGTTTATTGTAAATACATAAATGAGTATGCCCACACAAAGAATATGTCATTGTCGTTAGTTTACTTATCAAGATGATTTTGTAATCGTACATATGTCATATGAAAGAATTCAGGACTGCATCTAACTTGCTTAGGGCGCTAAAATCTAAATTCCCGAATAAAAAAATTGCAAAACCGGATTTTCAAATAAAATAATTAACTGGCTAGTCTCATTTGTCATATTATATCTGTATAATTGTACTGTAGTCTATATATCTTTGGTCACAAATCAAAAGGGCTTAACTCAAAAATTCGCATTTTCGGGAATCGTTTTTAAAACTAAGAATCTGTAGTTTTAGGGGCTCTAAACATATACATATACATATGTATGTTTATATGTTCAAAATAATAAGTTTTAATACGCCAAACAATTCGTTTAAATATAATTTATTATAATGTTTATGAAGAGATTAATTCTTATTGTACACTTTTGTTCATGAATTTATTCACGTTTTAATTAGCTAGGTCACAACTTTTTAACACTGAATTTTCATTAGTGGATTTAAATTATATACCTATTACTATTTCACGTCTGCGAAACTATATAATTTGATTTAACTTTTAAAATACGGAAAACACTCCTCGCGTATAACTTATACGAAAGCAGAGATAATAATGACAGCTCACGAAACAGAGTGTGTACAAAAAAACTGCGCGGATGAAGCACTGAACCAAAAATAGATGGATAAAGTCAAATAAATTATAATACCTACCTATAAAGGACATAACTATACTTTTCCATAGTAAACTTGCGGTCAATGATATTGGCAGATTTATCGATAATGCAGTATTATTTTATACGTGAAAATATAGTACGGGATAACTTCTAAAGATGTCACCTTTAACAATTTTTAATTTTTGGAAAATAAATAAAAAATAAAATTATTTTTTTTTATAATTCATGTCTAGTTGTAAGTTTTATTCGCGTTTTGTGCTTTTGTTTACATTTTTGTTTCGATACAACAAAAAAAAAATTTAAAAAAACTACTAGTGCCATCTTAAGATTTAATCCATCTGACGCCGTTTTTTGACAGCGAATACCTTTATAGGTATTATAATTTATTTGGGTAAAGTATGAGGCCGATAATGTAGTGATAGTTGCATTTGAATTTAAATACATATATTTCATTATTGTGGTGATGGAATAAATGAACGTTTAAATGAATGAGTGAATCGTTACAAATCATCGAAAATCGTATGAGTTTTTTGAATTTTAGTACATATTTGTAAACAGTAATTACGGTTGTCTGTAGTTGCCGGAATACTACAAAAAATATGGATGTGAAGTTTTCCACATTTTATTCCACAGTAATACGTATACAAATCCTATTGGAAAAACCCATATGATATTGGATTCTATCTAATTGGATTTTACATGTGTTAGTGCGTATTGTACACTGTTATGAATCCATATAAATATAATTTTATTAAATTTCGATTTTTTTTATAAAAAGCGATTAAAATCAATGCAAAATAATTTTTGTTCAAATAAATTGTTGTTAATGCAATACATAAAACTAATTTAATTTGAAATTACGACATTTAGTATTCTATATGTTACTGTAAAACGGTGTAATCTAATAAACTGAATTGTTTAATCGAAATCATACAACAAAAATATATACTGTTAAAGTTAGCCGAAAGTTGCCAGCAGAAAGTGAAAAGTCAGTAATCCAGATTGAATTACTCCAGCCGGAAATAAAAAAACGATAATGCAGATTGTGTTATCCCAGCCGAAAATAAAAAATGAAGTCGATATCAATCGGTAGTGCTTAACCTAAAAACTACTAAGGAATGTAAGGATCATGCATCATTGAATACCTTTCTTAATATTCCTATATAACAAAACCTGGCTGCAGTTCCTCGTGAAAAATTGTGGAAAACTCGAGAAACCCAAAAAAAAAAATGTATTTGGAATAGCTATCGCAGGAAAAAATTTCAGTTCTAGTTTCCCGTGAGAAATCTCGGAAAATTTCTCACGGGAAACTTGAACTGAATTTTTTCCTGCGATAGGTATTGACAAGTCAAATCAATAAAATACATCTCTAGGTCTAGACATAACACTCTAGAGGCTGACATTTATTTTTTACTTTCGGCTGGAACGTTTTTCAAATTTTCCGGGAATTTCCACGGGAAACTTGAACTGGATTTCTTTCCAGCGATAGCTATTGACAAGTCACACCAATAAAATAGATCTCTATTCTCTGGACATAACACTCTAGACGCTGAATTTATACCAATTTTCTAATAATTTTTGGAAAATCGAATTTTCCGCGATTTTCCACGTAAGACTCTTTACAAAATTGTTTATTAGAAGTCATGTATCCTATTTACTTTCGGCTGAATACCACAAAATTTTTTATTTTCGGCTAGAATATTAATAAGGTAATCTGCATTATCGATTTTTTACTTTCGGCTGGAAACTTTCGGCTAACTTTAACAGGGTCTAAAATATTAGAATAATGGGCTCGATTCTGGGACGATAAATTTCATGTTATGTTATTTTATTTCCCCGCTTCCTATTTGAATTTATATTGAAAAAACAAAAATAACATAACATAACATAAAATTTTGGAAGGCAGAATCGGGCCTATTGGGCCCGATTCTGCAACGTTAAAATTCATGTTATGTTATTTTATTTCCCCGCTTCCTATATGAATTTGTATTGAAAAAACAAAAATAACATAACATAACATAAAATTTTGGATGGCAGAATCGGGCCTAATATCTATAATAAAAACAGTTTTTAAGCATAGCTGAAACGGAATGTTAAACTTATTAAATTTATTTAAGAAATTATACTTTTCTGCTACCAGTTAAGCTTTTTCAACCACACATCGAAGTTCTAAAACTACAAAGCAAAGTTACAAACCAAAAAAGTAGCAAATAGTCTTAGTTTAATGTTATTTGGTTCCAATTGGAATCCAACTATACAGCATTAAAAACCAAATTCCACTAAAGAAACATAAATCAAGATTTCGTTTTAATACGGGCTGTATTTTATTAGAAATTAATTCTGGGCTGGTTGTATTGGGAATTTAGTCATCTACCTCAATATATATCGCGATATAAACTTCAAGATTAATATATTCCTTAGAGTAGAGGGAAGTTTTTGGGCTTGGTTCATTA
Source organism: Tipula helvola (assembly GCA_963556165.1). Taxonomy (NCBI): domain Eukaryota; kingdom Metazoa; phylum Arthropoda; class Insecta; order Diptera; family Tipulidae; genus Tipula; species Tipula helvola. The sequence goes on from OY744481.1 coordinate 372,858,355, forward strand.
AGAATTTAGTCATATACATACATCATATGTCAACGGAATCCGAGTCCAAATTTCCAACAAGCGGTTCAACAACATTTAAAAATATTAGTCGAAAGCGCACTGGTCAAAATTAAGTTATTCGTCAGGGCCCATTTATCAGTTGAAGTCAAAATCTCAATTGGTACCTAAAGATTCCAGACTAAGTAATTCCCCTGAACAGGGGGTAGTTTTTGGGCTCAATAGACGGAGTAGTAGTCCAGCTACTACGTGTACTTTCGGAAAGTGAATTCAAATCTCTGGCAAAGTTTCCAATGCCCATTTATCAGTTTCAGTTAAAATTTCAATTGATATAAAAAGTTATGCGGAATATTTCTTTTCGGAGTTTTTTTGAAAAGAATCTCAGAGGCCCCAACACTCGTTATGGTACTGTTGCAGTACTGCACCGATGGCAGTGTTCGATGCGTCAGTGGGAAACGGGAATTAAATGGTATACTCTGACCAGATCAATTTTGGAGAAAATTGTACATCCATGCAAGTGCATGGAGAAATTTTGTATGTGGGGTATCGGGTAGCGATCCGGTGTTGTGACGGAGTTTAATCGCAGATAATCCCCACATGGTCTCCAATCTTGATCTTTTTTTTTGACCATGTGCGAGGGGCACGAAACGGAAGATGCCGATGGCCGACAAATTCCTAATTCTACCAAGTGCTGAAATTCCGTGATTGCAGCTTGGATCGGTGTCGGTGTGTCGAGACGAACCATGGCCGCATTGATCGACAGCTTAGTCGCTGAATCAACCAGCCGTTTGTTCTTGAGGTCAACAAGAAGTCCAAATTTGCAAAGAAAATCGGCGCCAATGATCGGACGATTTACAGCAGCTATGATAAAAGCATGTGTAAAAGTTCGTTTTAGTCCGATATCCACCTGCAGCAATTTTGTGCCGTAAGTGTGGATAGGTGTACCGTTGGCAGCCGATAAGACTAGATCGGGGTTTCGTTTGTGAATTGAAAATAGATTTTTGAAATGTTTGACTGGAATAACCGATAGGTCAGCGCCAGTGTCAATTAGATAGGTTAATTTTGTGTTATTGTCGAATATGTGAAGACGAGCCGAGAGTGAAGTGATCGACGTGGCAGATGAAATTTTGGTATTTGACATACTGGTCAAACCGATCGATACGAGTCAATCGATCTGTGATCGTGCCGCTGTTTGAAGGAGATCGGTGATTTCCATTGCGGCTCCGATACGTCTGTACGGTTGCTCTCGACTGTCTGTTTGAATTTTGGTTATTATTTGTTTTGATTTCGTGGATCTGGCGATGCTGTTGACCGATGTTTAACACGTCGAACATGCGGTCTGCGCTCTTGGATAGCGCTTCGATTGGAGTGTCTTCCGGTTGTGCTACGAGTGCGATTTTTATTATTTCCGGAAGTTTTTTAATCCAAATCGAACGTATGAATTTCTCGCTAACGAGCTGAGATGTGCCGGCTATCGTACGTATGTGACGTAAAGACTCGGATGGTCGGCGATCGCCAAGATCTTGTCCCGATAACAATTCCTCCAACTTTCGCTCGTCCAACGGTTCGAGACGGGCTAAAAGTGTTTGCTTTAATTCAGTATATTGATTCTGTTGTGGAGGCGTTTGCAAGAAATCGGATATTAAATTAAACGTTTCGGGGGAAATGTTCGATAGTATGTATTAAATAATTGTGGCGATTTTAAACGAGTGAATCGCTACACACTTTCCGATAGCACACATAGTAGCTGACAGTATACTCCGCCTATCGAGCCCAAAAACTACCCCCTATCCAGGGGAATAAATGATTCTGGAAACTTTAGGTACCAATGGAAATTTTTACTGTCAGGATCCGATAGTAGGTACCTACCTAAAATTAATTTAGTCCATATATTATTTTGACTAAATTCCACTAATATTCCCCTTGACTATTCCTATTTTCCCAGGCAATAACATTTATTCTTAAGATTTTGTAAAGAAATTACACTTTTAATACTAAATATTTCAATATGAATCGTAATTTTTCCAATTGGAACTAATTTTAGCAGTGTAAAACTAATACATTTATAGAATCTGTGGATTTGTGGAAAACTTCACACCCATTCACCGATGGTGATCATAGGTATGTAAAGCAAATTCCTGGAGTATGCGCAATTATTATCAAAAAAAAAAAGAAAAAAAAAAGTTACCTGGCAGCACCACATTCCAGAATTATGCCTGCATCCTTAACACAAAAGGTTTGTAAGGATTTGGGATGTTAGACACAGATATAACTAGGGCAATAATGGCAGCAGATTTCTTAGTTAATTTATTAAAAATTTGTTAAATAAAACCATTCTTACACTATAGATTTGAATTTTGATAATTGTTAGTATATGCTAGTAGTGTCTAGGTATAGGTATTATGTACAAGGTTCGATCAATATGAGTACCGAATGAGGCATATTCAAAGTAGTACATATATTTAAGAGCATAACTCTTTTATATTTATGAACATAATATAGTACATGGCATGAGCGCAGTTAATTGATTCAAGGTGTACATAATTACATTGATGAAAGTATACTACGGGATGTCAAAAGAAGAGGAAAAAACCAAGAATAGAATATGTCTGAAAGTCAAAGAAGAAGCTACTAAAATTAATAAAAAGAGTTAACAATAAATGTATTTAAAAGTTGTAGTGTGTTTAATTCTATTTATAAGTTGTGTTGTAAATTGCTTTTCATATTCGGGCTCATCAAAGCCACAAGCTAAATAATGTAAAACATGGCGCAGCCGATGGGTCGATTCAATACACCCAAGCCACTCTGTTCTTGATGGGAATCTACAGGAGAATTGGAAAAAATTTTATATGCATTTTTCTATATATATGCAAAAGCCACCAAATTAACAGAAGAAAGTGAAGAGGTACAAGTCGCGCAATTGTTGCATATCGCAGGTGAGGAGGCTATTGATGTATTTGGAACATTTAAAATAACCGAGACAGATAAAAAAATATTGAAAAAAGTTGTGACTAAATTTGAGGAATATTGTAATCTTTGTAAAAATGTAGTCTACGAGCGGTATTTGTTTTATACTAGAAGTCAAAAGGATGATGAGCCATTTGACCATTTCTTGACTGATATTACAAAGTTAGTTAAAAGTTGTGATTTTGGTACCACAGAGGATGACATGTTGCGGGACCGTATAGTGCTTGGGGTAGCAAATAATGACTTACAAGCCAAGTTATTGCGAATAGATGATCTAACACTTGATAAAGCAAAAGAGATAAGCCGCATAGCCGAATTAACTAATGTCCAAGCAAAGGAAATCCAGCAAGGTGCTACGTCAGCAACACCACGTGGCATTGATAAAATAACCTCAAAACAGGGTCCATCCAAATTCAATGCGTATCATGAAAATTCATATCATTCAAAATTTGCAAATAATGGTAGTAAAATGCAAACTAATCAATTCCAAAGATATTCGAATACACCAAATTCATACTATCATGCAAAAAACAGTCAAACTGGTATTGCTAGTGCAAATAGAACAACGTTCAACTGCAACAATTGTTCTTACAAGCACTTATATGGACAATGCCCAGCGTTTGGAAAGCGGTGTAAGAAATGCAACAAATTTAACCACTTTGCTGATGTATGTCGTTCGGTGATGCAAATTCAAGCCAAAATGAATGACCTTGCAAATGAGGACAATAACGGTCATTCATTGGATACATTCTTTGTGAATTCAGTTAGTGCGGTGAACTGCAAAGTAGAAGTGATAAAAGATGTACATGATAAATCATGGTATGAAAATTTAAAAATTGGAAATATGATAATCAAATTCAAATTGGATAGTGGTGCAGATGTCAACATTTTACCTGAAAGCTTATATGAAGCAATTTCACCTAAACCAATTATGCGAAATTCATCATTGTCATTTTAAGCTTTTGGTGGTTTCAAGCTCAATTTAATTGGGGAAATTTCTGTCAACATTCAGTGTAAGGATAAACAATATTTTACAAGGTTTGAGATTCTGTCTAATTCGGAGGCAAAACCACTCCTTGGTCCTTGGTCTTCAGTCATGCGTTGAAATGGGCTTGATTCAGCGAATTCACAATGTTAATTCGTTGCAACTGCAAAAAGTAAATTATGTCATTCAGGTAAATAAAGATGTGTTTGAAGGTATGGGTTGTTTTCCTGACAAATGCTCATTGAAAATAAAAGAGGATACAACACCGATCTGCAAAGCTCCTCGTCGCATACCATTAGGAATTCGTGAAAAGAAAGTGTTAAAAAAGCTCCAGCAAATGGAGAATGCCAATATAATAACAAAAGTTAACGGTCCATCTGAATGGATACATAATGTGGTACTAATTGAGAAACCGGACAAATCCATTCGAATTTGTCAAGATCCACGAGAATTAAACAACTATTTAGAATTCGAACATTATTTAATACCATCTTTGGATGATCTGTTATGGCACCTGCAAGGCATGAAATATTTTACAGTATTAAATTTACGTGAAGGATTTTGGCAAATAAGATTAGACGACAAATCAAAAAAATATACTACGTTCTCCACACCATTTGGTTGTTACCAATTTAATGTTCTTCCATTTGGCTTGAAAATAGCACCAGAGGTTTTTCAAAAAATAAATTCAAAAGATTTCGGTAATTTGCCGGGATGTTTTATATACATTGATGATATCCTAGTATGTGGCAGTACTAAAGAAGAATATAATAATAACTTAACAAAGGTACTGAACAAAGCACGTGAAATTAATATAAAATTTAATCCAAACAAAATTCAGTATTGTGTTGAAAGCGTACTGGGACATATATTTTCAGCAAATGGTATGCAAGCAGATCCTGAACGAATCCGGGCAGTTCAAAATATCAAGGAACCAAAAAATCGCAACGAATTAGAAAAAATTCTAGGGACAATCAATTATCTCCGTAATTTTATTCCAAATTATTCACAATTAAATCTATCATTACGGCTCTTACTAAAAAAGGATAATTTGTTCTTGTAGACGGATAAACAAACTGAAGCACTCAACAAAATTAAAGACAAAATAGCTGAAAATACGCTGCTACAAATTTTTAATCCAAAGTTACCTATTACCTTACAAACTGATGCATCAAAAGATGGTCTAGGTAGTTGTTTGATGCAACAAGGTAAGCCAGTTTGTTTTGCATCAAAAAGTTTAAACTCAGCTGAATTCAATTATGCACAAATTGAAAAAGAGATGCTTGCTATAGTGTTTGGATGTAAAAAATTCCACAATTTCATTTATGGGCGAATGGTCAAAGTGGAAACAGATCATAAACCGTTAATATCGATTATGAGAAAGTTAATATCTGAAATTCCCTCTAATAGATTACAGCGTATGCGAATCAAATTGATGATTTATGATTTGGAAGTTCAGTACGTACCGGGTAAATATTTACATGTTGCTGATTTGTTATCTAGAAATTCTAATTTGGATTCAACGGATATTGAAACATCACTGAAAAATGTCGTACATACTATTAATATTAGCAAGGAAAAACAAGAAATTATCAAAGCAGAACTAATCAAGGACAACATTACGCATTCATTAATGAAGTGCTACAAGGAAGGTTGGCCAAAAACAAAAGCCAAAGTTCCAGATGCATTAAAATTTTATTGGCCTATGAAAGACAAATTATATGTGGAAGATGAGTTGCTGTTTTATGAAGATCGAGTGTTTATTCCAATGAAATTACGAGATAAAATCTTAAATACGTTGCACGAACCACATTTTGGAATGTCCAAAACAAAAGCAAGGGCCAAAGAAATTCTGTATTGGCCTAACATTAACGCCGACATTGAAAACATCATATCGAAGTGCCGCATTTGTGAAAAGTATCAATCGTCTAATTATGCTCAACCAATGATAAGCCACACAATTCCAAATTTACCTTTTGAAAAAGTAGGTTGTGATCTAATGGAGTGTTTTGGAACCAATTATTTTGTGATGATGGATTATTATTCAAAATGGTTAGAAATCCATAAGGTACCTGATAAAACGGCTAACAGTATAATTATAGCAATGAAAAACATTTTTTGTAATCATGGAATTCCAAAATATATTGTTACAGACAACAATCCTTTTAATTCATATAAGATGAATGATTTTGCAAAATCGTGGAATTTCAAGTTTATATTTTCAAGTCCTCGGTATCCACGATCGAACGGCCTAGCTGAGAAGGTGGTACATATTGCAAAAAGTATGATCAAAAAAGTGACAGAAAGTCAATGTGATGTATCAAATGCGTTGCTTGAATATCAAACAACTCCAGTTGCAAATACAGGGTTATCCCCCTCACAAATGTTGATGAATAGACTATTAAGAACTAAAATTCCAATTCATGATAATCTATTACAGCCTAAACTGGTTAATCCTACTGAACGATTGAGACAAAATCAAATAAATAACAAAATACAATTTGATAAGTTGGCCAGAAGGAAGGAAGTTGAGCTAAATCCAGGTGATAATGTAGTGTATAAATCAAATAATAAATGAGAACCAGCTGTTGTAGTATCAAATACTGATCATCCTCGATCATTATGTATACGTAACGAGAATAATAATATTATTCGTCGAAATTCTATGCATCTGCGGAAATCAATGAATGCACCAAATATTCGCCAAACGGTAAACGATGATGATATAAATGTTGCAAATTCTGAGAAACCCGAAAATTTGATACGCCTGCCAGAGTCAAACAATGCACCAGCAGCAGAATCGAGTGGTTATATCACTAAGTTCGGTCGTATCACTAAAGCACCAGATTTTTATAAAGCATAAGCTTTTGAGCTAACAAGGGGATGAGCGCAGTTAATTGATTCAAGGTGTACATAATTACATTGATGAAAGTATACTGCGGGATGTCAAAAGAAGAGGAAAAAACCAAGAATAGAATAATATGTCTGAAAGTCAAAGAAGAAGCTACTAAAATTATTAAAAAGAGTTAACAATAAATGTATTTAAAAGTTGTAGTGTGTTTAATTCTATTTATAAGTTGTGTTGTAAATTGCTTTTCATATTCGGGCTCATCAAAACCACAAGCTAAATAACGTAAAACACCGAGTACTTAATATCCGGGGTCTTCTCTTCTCATGCTGCATATAAGATGTGCCCCTATCTCCTACCATCACCATTTAATCCGATGGATGTATTTGCCCGTTAAGACTCGACAGCATTAAAATTTGTAAAAATTGAAGACCTAATGAATGTTTTAAGTCAGTTAAGTAAGAGTTCACAGTAGAGTCATATACTTATAGTTATCCTTATTATTCATTCATTTAGTCTATCTAGGAGTTATATGTATCATTAAGTTTATATGTTTCTTTTTTTGAAAATAACATTTAAACAACATGCAACCTATCTCTATATGGACCGTTTACTCTGAAAATGGTACAGGTGAACCATCCAAATAAGAAAAATCTTTTACAATGATATCAACAGAGATATACCAGCAAACAATCCCTAATTCTTATGCAAAAACAAGAAAATTCGAAGTCCCATATATTTCATTTATTGATTCTCAATTCCTTCAAGGAAAACCAGGCAACTCAGGCAAGAAACCTGGCAAATGTTCTGGATGGACACATTTTTATAAATTTATAAAATTATAAATCACATCGACAAAACCAAAGGGGGCACTCCTGAACAAACACGAATACGTAAGTATAACATTCTTATTTGAATTGAATCAGAATTGAATCAGATTCACACGTTTCTCATTCAAATGCTTAAACATTTTTTGTTGATATATTTTGGTTGGTTTCGATGTTGTTTCCGCCGCTACAGACAATATTCCTTGTTAGCGCCACTAAAGTACTGCATCCTGACTCCCTAAGCATTATGTTAATGTGTTAACGAGTAAACGATAACTTTGCGTGCTGTTTAATATATAGACCGATATATGTGATATGAAAATACCTGTCAAACGAACAACGGTGGCGATACCGTTAGTTATTTTTAAATCACGTTTTATAAACACCCTTTGTACAGAAACAAACACTAATACGCACACAACAATTATTAATACATACCTTTCTATTATTTACTAGTTAGAAACTATATTTGTAAAAACAAAAAGCACACAAAACACATAAACTGTTTTAAAAAATTTTAAAGTTTAAAAAAAAATTTAAAGCAAACTTAAATAATTAAATACAAATTAAATAAAGGAGAAGAGATAAGAAAAAAATAGGATTTTAATAAATTATTGTTGTTTATACTCATAACTTTAGCAGTATTTTATTTATTTATTTTATTTATTTATTTATTATTATTATAATATAATCTGTGGACATAAATCCAGTGTCGATTGATAATCAACATTATTTACAATTATTTACAAAGAAATATACAAATTAACAATTAGAAAGCTTAGTAATATTACAATCAAAAAAAATAAAATAATTACAAGATATGTACTTATTTACAAATGTACTACACTTGAAAATACAACAAATCATTCACAGTAGAAGCCTCGAATAAAAATGATTTAAGACTTGTTTTAAATACATTGAATTTACAAATATTTTTTAAATTTTCCGGTAGGTTATTGAAAATTTTTGGCGCCAATATTGGAAATGAATTTTGGTAGTTCGTTGTTGTAAACTTTTCAAGCCGTATATACTGCTTATTTCTCAAGTTGTAATTGACAATAACATTAGACTGAGTAGCCTTAATAGAAAAAAATGCTTTCATTACTTTGTACACAAACAAATGACTAATAGGGAAAATCTCCAAGAACTTAAACAAAGGCCACGAAGCCGATAGCCTTTGCGTGTTAAGCATAATTCGTATAATGTGTTTCTGAGCAACAGCAAGTGTATGAGTTCTAGAATTATAAGTCCCTCCCCAGCATACTATTCCATACGATAGCCTCGATTCAACCAGCGCATAATAAATATTTCTTAAGACTGCTATCGGACACATTGAACTCAAAATATAAAATTTTCGTATCAGGGCACACATGAAATTACGTAGAGTTTCGATATGTGGTAACCAACGCATGGAAGTATCCACAAACAGTCCCAGGTACTTAAACTTTGAAACGAATTCAATTTTAAAACAATCAGCACAACAGGTTATGTGATCACAACTTAAATCATGGTAAGTGACGTCTGGGTCCATACCCAAATCATTATTAAGTTTAAAAAACATACCTTTAGTTTTTATGCTAAGAAACATTGAATGAGCAATACACCATTTTCTCAGACATCTTAGATCAGAGTTCATAGAGTGAATGTTATTACTTTGTAACTGCTCATTGTACATAAACACTAGATCATCGGCAAAAGCTATCAACCTTGACGAAAAATTTAAATAAAAAATAGAGTTTAGGTAGATCAAAAAAAGCTTGGGGCCTAACACGGAACCTTGAGGAACACCATCATTGATAATTTTACGCTCACTAAAAACATCACCTATCTTAACTACTTGAGATCTATCAGATAGATAAGAACGAAACCATTGTAAAGTAACACCCCGAAACCCAGCATGATTCAGTTTTTGAAATAATACTTCATGGTTAACCATATCAAAAGCTTTAGTTAAATCCACAAAAATAGACGCAACTGATTTTTTCTTATCAAGACCTACATACAGGAAATTAGTGAATTCTAACAAAGCCCCTTCAGTACTTTTACCTTTCCTAAATCCAAACTGCATGCTATGCAAAAAATTTGTTTTATTCAAAAAACTATCTACTCTTCGATGTGCTATCTTTTCAATAATTTTAGAAAACACCGATAATAAAGAAATCGGCCTGTAATTTGAAATATTAGATTTATCTCCTTTCTTAAAAATAGGGATAACTAGACTCTCTTTCAGTTTAGTTGGAAAAATACCAGTATCAAAACTAAAATTTACAATGTATGAAAACACATTAACAATATAATGCGAAATTTGTTTGATAAGTATATTGCTGCAGTTGTCAATTCCAGTAGAATAACTAGGTTTCAGACATGAAATGACATTTAGCATTTCATCTGGACAAGTTTCAAAGAAAACACATGACTGTTCAGCGGAATTTTTATAGATCAAGTCCGAAAAATCATCTCCATTGTTACTTACAGTAGATTTTAGGTCTAGGACCGCATTTACAAAATAGCTGTTGAATAATTCAGCCAATTCACTTCTGTCAGTTACACAGTAACTATCATCAATCTCAATTTTTTCAATCTGTGCGTTTTTATGATATTTATTTAGAATGGCATCAACTAGTTTCCAGCATTCTGAAATGTTGCCATTCACAGAATCAAATTTATTTTTGTAAAAGTTGACCTTTGACATAACCACGTCATGTTTAACAGCATTATTTATCACTTCAAATCGCCGTTTCAAATTAACATCATTCATACTTCGAGCTAACTTCCTAGATAACTTATTCTTCAACCTAATTTTATTAAGTAGTGAAGGTGTAATCCAAGGCTTAATAATTCTGTCCTTTGATTTAACTTTAATCACCGAAGTATTTTTAATCATATAAAATTTTAACCTAGTCAGAAAACATTCAAAAGCTTCAGACACATTTGCTTGTGAATAGACGACTGACCAATTTTCACTAGACAGATCATTTGTTAAGTTTGAATAATTAATAACAGATTTTGCCAACGATTTAATTTTTAAAGGTTTAGGTAAAGATGACTGACTCGGCAAAAACACAACCGAAGTCATGCAATGATCAGTTATGTTAAGATTATGAACATTCGCAAAATAAATGAACTTAAAGTTTAACGAGCATCTAAAAAATAAATGATCTAGACATGTAGAGGAATTGTTTGTAACTCTAGTTGGTATATTAATTAATGATTTTAATCCATGTGAAGCCATCATAAATAAATAGTCATCAGATACCCGATCATCAAGAATATTTATATTCATATCATCAAAAACAATAAGATTTTTCGAATTGACAGCTGAAAGAACATTACTAAATTCACCAACAAAGACAGAAGAGTTGAAAGCATGAAATCTATAAGTACAAACAACCGAAAAACAAACAGAATCAAACTTAAAATTAAGCAGTAAAACGTCAGCACTACTAATATCAAAATGAGAGACACTAGTGTTTTGAATGCTATCATCAAAATATACAACAACGCCACCCGCTCTATAAGTAGAATTACACTTACCAAAAATACTAAACCCTGGAATATTGTAGCTATCCAGTTCAAAATTTTCAATCCAAACCTCTGACAGTAAAATGATTTGTGGAGGTTTATCAAGTGCAGCAATATTGGCTAGAAATAAATTAAAATTACTACGAATACTTCTAATATTTTGATGTACCATAAATAAAGATGAATAATTTATATTGCTGTCCCAGATGGGTTGACTCCGGCGGGAGTCCAAATTTTTACTCGCGAAACTGTTGGGGCTCCTAAAAAAGGACGACCACGAGCTCTATTTTGAAATTCCTTGACCAGAGTTCCTGCCGGCCAAGCACTTGGATTCATAAAGGCTTCAAAATTTGATTCCAAAATAGTTATTTTAAATGATGAGTAATCTGGTACAACTGCATCCTTAATTTTCGTATTACATTTAAAAACTTTTTTTTCTTTTATATGCGCGAATTGGGCATTTAAATATTATATTAGATCATTCTCACTTACATCAGAATGCAGTCTGGATACAAATACATGCCTCCGTCTCTCAACAGTTCGCAAAACATCATTATCGCTACCTGTTCCAAATACCACTTCGTTTGGTTTCCGACTTAAGGAAGTTATGTGCACATCAGCACACTCCATGCCACTTGCAGCAACTTCGTCACTAGCGATCCTTGAATATTTCTGTTTTATGTTGGTTTTGGCCACACACTTATTTCGATCTGATGCGATATTTGGAACCACATTTTTCATTATTGGTACTGGCTGCTGTTGACCCACATTTGCTTGATTTAGTGTGTTGTTAATATCAGATACATTGGATAATTCCTCACACACATTTACACGATCTGTCACCGATTGAACGGTGGATTCCGTGATAGAAACATTATGTATATTTGGATCAGGTTTCCATTCATTAACGCAAATTTTCACAGCTGATTCAATTTTACGCACACTTTCAGTCAATTCAAAAATTGTATTTACTTGCATTTGAAACACATCACTGCACTTATCACAAAACCAATGAATATTTTGAGAATTGTTTATTAAGTCAAACCCCGATTTTTTGAGTCCCACACATTTATAGTGTGCAACATTTCGGCATAAACCACTACAAACTACAATGTTCTCGTTGGCATAAATATCACATGCCATACAATTTTTCGAAGTCATAATGACAACAAATAATGTGGATTCTGATAATTCGATATCTGAATCAGTTATCAACACACGCACACAAAAAAATAACGAAACACAATCAACGAAAATTATTAACTATGAAAATGATCAAAGTTATATTATAAATTAATGGATTTTTGCATTAATTTAATTAAATTCAATAAAATGGAAAATAATTTTTCAAGCAGAAAAACATAAACCATTCAACGCGCACTCTGTTTGAATTTTTTTTTTTTTTTTTTTTTGAATGGAGTTGAAAAATAAATCTGAAAGTCTCATCGAAAAGCTCTAACACTTGGTCTCAAATTCGTTAAGTTTAGGACTTGCAGATAAATAGCTGATTTTGGAACTAACGGAAACTATATTTTGGAACTATATTCCCCAAAACTGAAGGCATTTCTGATTCTAGTGAAACTCTATTAGAGTCTCAGTCGATCAGTTTTGGAATTCTGATTTCCTGCCGTGGCATGGTTTCGGCCATCAAATCGTATCTGATTTGCAAGTGATCCGAAAAAGAGGCTTATTTAGACACATGCCAGTTTTGAAGTAGGCTTCCTTCTGTAACGGTCGAATTGGGAACGCAGACAGAAAAAAAATATGTTGTGTTACCCGGTTTCAAATAAAATAAAAATATAAAAAAACGAAAAGGAAAACAGAAAAAGGGAACCAATGAACTAAACATGTAGAATGGAGAACGATCTCGGTAGAAAGGAAAGGGAGAGGAATAGAAAATGTGGAGAGAGCATGACCAGTTTTTTTTTTCTCGGGCAGTTAAGTTTTTAGAATCGTCTAGATGAGTGATAAGAAAAAAAAAATATTAAAAAAAAGTCAAGTGAAAAAAAATTGATATAAAATTTTTTGATACATAATACCTATAAATAATACATATAATAATTGTATAATCATTTTTAAAACACAAGATTCTCTTAAAATACTTGTCTGGTGTATACAAAAAAATAAAATAATAAAAACAAAAGAAAAATTTAATATTTATGTAAAACCAAAGTTTATAAAATTACAAATTAATAAAAAAAAAAAATTTGGTAACCATTAATTGTGGTGAATGGAGGAAAAGACCGTGTTTCCTTTGCTTGTGGGCGATCTGATACTCTGAGTGAGCAGCCTTGATATTAAGTGCATTATTCTGGCGTTACAACCACAGTTTTGGTGTGGTCCTTTTATTGTTACACATAACATATTGGAACACGTGCTGCACATCATTGTTTATGACTGTCAAACAATAAATTTTGGCATAATTTTTGGATTCGTTACACGCAGTGCGCAACATTACTTGAATTTCGTGCAGTGGTGGTCGACGTGTTGTTTAGCGGATTGCGGATTTCCCTACGGTGTGCGGTTTGTTCGTGTGTGTCGTCGAGGGTGCAGCCGGGAGAAAAACAACAATCAATTAAGAAAAAAAAAAAACCGTTCGTTTTTGCATTATTATTATTTAATCATTTTTTTTTTTGTATAAATTTCAATATTCCTTTTTTTTGTTTATCAGGTGATTATGTATTTCGATTTATATTTTGATTTTGTTATTATTCATTCACTTAGATTATCATAATATTTTTTTTTGTTGTATTCTCATTTTCTTCTTTTCGTTTTTTCATTGATGAAGATGTTTGTCTTGTTTTTATTATTAACGATGGAACAGTGAAGTGAAGTGTTGTGTGAGTTGGGAGCATGGGGCACCACGACGCGTGGAATTTAGTTTTGATTAGGCACATGATTTAATTGTATCTTTCTGTGGCAGCGGTTGCAATGCTTTTATATTGAACCCCCCTCTGACTCACCTAGGGTTAAAGCGGATCAAGCATGTGCCACCTTTGCAACAAAGCCGTTACACTTCCCCTATTGACAATTTCTACATTATTTGAGATTAGAAATTCACAAAGGTATACTCACCCCTGTCATTGATGTCCGTACTGCCCCACACCGTGTGGTGTGCGTTTGCATTTAAACCTATCAGGTAGGGCAGTCCTGAGTCTCCAGAAAAGTATGCGAAGGCCATTATATCCCTCTGTGTGCCTCTTTCCCCCAGAACCTCCACTATCCATGCAACCAAGTCCCTGGAGATGAATTCTGAAGTGGGAATACAATTAATTTGCGAGTTAGCCCTAATGGTCGGTCTTAGGCCCGTTGTATGCCGGAGTTGATAATTCGGTTCTCAATCACCATATGGAGCTCCCAATTCGATGGCCCACCCATCGAGAGTTCCACAGCGGTAAGAGGGCCGAGGTTCTTGAAAACACTACAGAACTTTATTTTTGTTTTAATTGTTAGACATTCAGCTTTACTCCAGGAAGGCTAAATAAAACTGAAGGGCGCTTGGTAAGGGACTGATTAATCCATCAGCCATTCATTCATCGGCATATGTTGTTCCACCTTAGATTAAAGTCTTTTGTCAAGGATTTCTCCTTTAGCGCCGTACTTTAGTCTGCACCAAATGGCAAAAATATTCCAAATGGCTTGAGTTACCAGCAGTTGCCACGAGGAGGCAACACGTACACTTGCGAATTGGAACCAGGTTGCCAGTTACACAAGCATACCCCATTACGCAGCTGCCTAATACATGACCAGAACAGCTCACGTGATGCGCACCCTACTGAAAGGTTACGGAGCTGGTAGATTACTACACACAACTTTTGCCCCCCCCCCCCCACCAATAGATGCCATACCCCCAAAAAAAAGTGTAGTTATAAGTATAACCAATATAACGCGTTGCCTAAAGTTGTTACCTGAAGTTGAGGCGATATTTCCATAAAATGTAAACGTGAAGCTTTTCGAAAAAACTCTTGCGCAGACAAAAAGAGTGCGGCATACTCGACAAATTTTTTAAAATTGTAAAAAAGGCTAAACATGTTAGAATTTCTTCTACACTGTGACCAATGCCGATAATCTCATAGATGTACCATATTTTGGGTTAGGACACAGTACTTATACAGTGTTTATAATTTTTAACCTCAAATTATTCAGCGAAAGATATTACACAAGGGTTTTTGTTCCCTCCAAATAAGATACATACCACGAAACCATATACACAAACCATTTATTATTCTATTAGGCGACCTTTGACCTAATCGTTCACCAATAAATTATCCATCCCACAAACATTATATTTCAATTTATCGTATTATCTCAATTGATAATATCCAGCCACCCCCCAATATCATGTAATAGATAAATTTTGTATAATTTCATATTTATATACTGTGTGCGCGCATATAAGTAAATATACAAAAAAAAACATGATTATCTTGTAAAACATCTAAGACATACATAATCCTGTTTATTATATTTTTGTTTTGGTATCTGTGTATCTATTGATAATCCCACTTTTCATTTTGATACATTTTTTTTTTCTTGAGAATTTATCAAAAAAAAGGGACACTATCATTGAATTTTCTTTATACCGACGAAATAAACTTAAG
This sequence comes from Tipula helvola, assembly GCA_963556165.1. NCBI lineage: Eukaryota > Metazoa > Arthropoda > Insecta > Diptera > Tipulidae > Tipula > Tipula helvola. Next base: position 372,874,102 of record OY744481.1, read on the forward strand.
AAACTCCATTAGACCAATCATCAAAAAAGATAAATTGGTTCCATCGTATATTTGTGTTTGCGGTTTCAAAAGGAATTTTTCTGCAGTATCATCTCATGTTATTAGAGAGGGTAGAAAAAGCTTGGATTTTTTTTTTTTTTTGTCAGTTTATAAGATATTTTATATTGTAAGTATGTCGATGAGAATTTCCTTTTTATTTATATACCAACATCCTCATCGCGCATCATAATTTATTTAATCAAAATAAGTGGATATATGAATTGAATTGTCTGGAAAATTTGACATGAAAATGAAAATGTGAATATGTGTACCCAAAGTGCTTTCAAATAATAAAGTAAAAGCTTTTAATTTTATTTATACCAAGTTACAAAGTTGTTTTTGTATATAATTTACGTGGGATACAAAAATTATTTTTACAGTCTGCAAAATTGCCCAAAAACATGTACGTAAATATATACGTACATATTATTAAAACAATAAGACAATGAATCTTAATACAATAAAAGCAAAAAAATTTATGATCGATATAAATTGAAAGATCGACATCATTAAAACAAAAATTCAAAGTATCGCCTCAATTCAAATTAGAAGAAAATATTTTGTGATGTTACAAAGGATTTCTGATTTTTTTGCCATAAGAGTTTTTTTTTTTTTTGAAAACCGCGTGTATAAAAGTCACGCATTATACGTCATATCAAAGAACATTATCATTATTATTAATATTATATTTTGTCGTCGTGAAAGTCGTGACATGTTCCATTATTATTATTATTATTGCTGTTGTTGTTGGTATAAATTCATTTCTCTTTGCGCGAGATACATTTTTCATACCAAACGAAGACTTTGATGATGATGATGATGATGATGATGATGATGCTGGTGTCCCCTAAAGCTTTTATTTACAACAAAACTATACAACAAAAATTATTTAATCATTTAAATATTATTGACGCTAAAATATTAACTTGATCAGCTTGAAAATCACCAAGATACAAATTTTTTTGGTCTGTGTTTGATATTTCGTTTCTGTTGTTGTTGTTGCTTACTATATACTCGTAGGTACATATTTATAAGTTGGTTGATGGGAAAGATCAAAAGTTCAAATAGATTTGAAATATGTCATTTCAAAGAATTAGGTACATACATATTTTGGATGTTACTGTGTGCTTCGCCATGTTTAAAAAAAAAATTGATTTAAAGAAATCGTGACGGTATGTCAAGTAGATGACCAAAAATAATTTGTTATACTTTTGTAGTTGGTTTCGATTTTTTTTTTTTTTTTGGATATTTTGAATAATGGTGTTCTGACAGTTTAACGTTGTTTCGATATATGGAATTAGGTTTCTGTTCGCGTCAATACCATATAGGTGGCAATTTTTTTTAGATATGGTTGACTGTCCGTTAAACACAAACCCAAATATCTAGCATTGTAACTTCTTCTCCGATGAATGGGAGCAACCATTAATGTCTACCAGTGCTCACATTGATACTTGACTACTGAGCTAACAACACTTACACTACTATATCAGTGGCAAACGCCAATTGAAAATAAATCCCCAGCACGTTATATTTTCAAAAATTTTTGAACTGCCTAAATTTTCTAAAACCTTTGAATATTTTTTAAAGTTCACAAACCTTCTAAAATCTGACTTCTAACAATTCAAATTTGCATCCCAAAATATACTGCTCTTAGTGGTTTCTCGTACTGAACGATTGTAAAATTCCGATTTTTTATTTCAAAAATTGAAAATTTCAAAACAAATTTTTCATAAACTTAACAAAATTTTAAATATTTCAACAATTCTAAAAATTAAGTTAAATTACACAGTTATTGAAATCTAATAGCTTTCAACAACATGTAATTTAAGGGTGTTCTAAGTAGTTCACCAAAACATTAGAAGCTTCAGGAAAAATTTTAATAATTTTTGGTGCATTTGGATTTATTTAATGAGCTTCTGGATTTAATTTTTTTAAGTGAAATTTGGATTAATGATGATGAAATTAATTTATATATCATAATTTGAATGAGTATACCATCTAGTTTGTGCTGTAACAACCACTACCGTGCGGGAGAGGTGTGGGTTGTTTTATAAAGTGAACTTAAATTGCTTTGTGGATGCGCAGAACCTGTTGTCTGCTGATGTTGTGATGGTAAAACTTTCAGTGTGTAATGTGGTTTATGTTTTTGTTTGTGCTTGTCGGCTTCAATCAGTTTCTGAAAATGTATTTATTGATGAATTTTCTGAATATTTAAGACACATTAAGTGTAATAATTTAATTCTGCTGGGTGATTTTAATGTTGACATTCTTGGCAACTCCTATATGTTTGTGGTAATTACCTTTCCATGATGGCTTCTGAGGGGCTTGTCTCTCTAATAAATGAACCAACTCGAATTACAGCCACAACGTCAACTTGCATCGATCCCTGCTTTGGTAGGTTAGAAGATAATAATTTATCTCGTTTCAAAATAAAATTATTAGATTATTCAATAAGTGATCATAATCTTGTTCATGTTACTTTAGAGATCAACAAATTAAATAGACTCAGTAATGATCCCAGTAAACCAATAGTCAATGTTCATAAATTTATTGAATTATTATGTGCTGTTGATTTATCCAGCTTTTGCTACTAAATTATTTTTAGAAATTTGGAATAATGTATTATCAGCTTGTTTGGAATTAAATGTAACACGCAGCTGTAGGAATCCGTAGATTTCTATAACATTGCTGAACATGATCAATCGTAAAAACTGGTTGTTGAAAAAAGCTAAGCGATTAAATGAAAATAGACGTTTTCAGCAGTACGTTGTTAAGTATGTTGCTAAAGTGAAACAAAAAGTTGAAGATGTTTGAGAGGCTTACTATAATAAGAAGTTTGACATCTGTGGTAATAACCCCAAACATATTTGGCGTACTATTAATGATATGTTGAGAAGCAAAAACTCTGGGAATTACATAAGCTCCATTATTTCTAGTGATAGTGATATGTTGACAAATTCCTCAGATATTGCTATAATGAGTTTAGTAATTTCTATGACAATGTGGCTTCAAACCTCAAATCTGGTGTTCCCAATATTAAGGGTAATTTGCAGGTCTTCGATAATTTTTATGTCGAGGGAACATTTTTGTTCCATTCAATTGATGAATATGAGATCGAGTTGGCCATTCACTCTCTGAAATGTGTGTTAGCTGCACTCACCATTCAGCCAGATCGGAGCTTCATATATTGTAGAATAACGCTCAGAACAATACATTTGTATAGTAAAAGTTTATTTGTCAGATTTAGTTTACTGTTTATGTGAATGAAGTAGGTGGAACACTTTAAAGAGTGTTTAAAGTAATTCTCGAGTCTAAGTAGAATCCAAGATATTTGACAGACTTTTCCTATTCTATATTATTTACTCCATTTATATTAAGACAGGAATGTGGTATCTTGCGAGCTGATCTACAACGTAAAAAGTAGATCGCTTTCCATTTCTCAATATTTAACGTGAATTTCCATTTTTTAAAGTAATCACCGAGAACTAACAGGTATACATTTAAATTAGATTCAATTATTTGTGACAATTCATGCGATGAATAGATAGCTGACAATCATTTGATTTTGGATGTAATTTATGAATAGGTTGAATAAAATGGTGCTGATTATCCCACCTTGTGGTACCCGTAATTGAATTAGGGAAACCTAATTGAAGGGAACAGGATTTTGATTAGATAAATGGGAAAGTTACATGAGTGTAACTTGAATAACAATCGGCTATCCAAACAGAGTTGAAAGCCTTTTGAACATTTAAGAGAACCAATCCAGTAGACATTTATAACATGTTTTAGAACTATATGGATCTGGTATTTAGTCGAATGTTGTTCTCTAAAGTCTAACTGTCCGTTTATGATGATACTGGTGGCCACTGTAAACTCCATTATTCGAGTTTTTATAACATATTCAAAGATTTTACTTAATGTGCAGAGGAGACTAGTAGGTCTATAGCTATTGGCAAGTGTGGGGTTTTTTCCTGGCTTGATGATATAAATAATTTTGGCGATTTTCCAAGCTGAGGGAAAATATCTACTAGTTAGATAGTTATAAAAAATTGTGGCTAGTCTTCAAAGGCTAACGATGAAAATTTTTGTATGACAATATTTGGAAGAGTGTCATAACCTAGCGTTTTAATAGGTTTCAGATACTTAGCTATGCTTTCTATCTCAAGCGGAGATACTGAAAAATTATTAATTTGGGAATATTTATTGGTGGCCAAATCAACTAAATCCATCCACTTGATCATCCATACTTGAAAACGTATTTAAGCTGCTGGAACTGATAGTTGAAAAGTGATCGGCAAGGTCTTCGGCTTTTTCAGAGTTTAGGAATGAAGAAGCTGCATTATTTTGATCACTATCGGATTATTTCAGAGGTGAAATAGTATTAGTTTCACACTTTAATGGTTTAATTGTTTCCAATAAGATTTTGTTCCTTTTGCCAGATTTTCCAGTTTTGATTGCCAGCGAGCATTTACTAGAACAAGAATTTTAGTTTTTTAAATTTATTCAAAATATTAACAATTTCTTTTAGAAATGTTGACATGGTACGTTACCATTAGCGTCTGTGTCTATTTCAACTGCGTAATAATTAATTAACTTCATCAGTTAAAATTATTTTGTCGGTGTGTTGTTTTAAGACTAAACGTGTACAACTGTCTCTAGCCAAACAAACTATTTTGGCAAATTGACTAATTGTTTCATCTATTTCAGACGATGAATTTATAATGTATTTATTATTGTTTTATGTAATTGCCAGTTTGTCGAACTGTAATCGAACAATTGATTAAGCAAGTTATTAGGTTGACATGTACATCTAGTTCGCAAAGTACGGGCAGATGATGATATTCAATTTCTGATTCCTTAATATTTAATCACTAAGGATTTGCAAAGTTCCTTTGAAATTTTACAATGAAAGTCGAGGGTATAAAAGTGAAAATTTTAAAATCAAATTTTTGAAATTCAAATTTTGTGGACAATTTTGGATATTTCACGTTCTTACTTCTTCTTAGATTGATAAATAAGTGGAATTTAGTGGAAAATCTAAGCTATAGTTTTGGGACTATGAGAGTTTTTAAAAAAGTTTAGGTCTAGCTAGCGGAAGACTAAATAATTCAATTAAACAAAATTCTCTTGTACTTCAGGTATTTCAGTGAAAAATTCAAGTCTTATTGAAAATTTAAGAAATTTAAAAATTACGAATTTTGAGAATCTTACATAAAATATAAATTCTCGAATTAGATTTCTGAAATTAGCATAAATTTGAAAGAATTAATTAACGAATAAAGAAATAAAATAATTTGAAGTCTGGGAATTTCTAATAACAGCATAACTTCAAAATAGGCTTCTAAAATTAATTTTGCAAATTTTAATTTAATGAAATGAGAAATTATTACTTTATGTTTAAACATTCGAACAAGCTCAACCACGATGGTGTAATATTTCTACGCTAAAATTTTGGCAAATGAAAAAATTTATTGTTATCAAATCTATCTAAAATTACCCTAAATTATGGTTTAATTAAAATCCAGATTTGCGCCGATTTGACGGTTAATCGATTAGCGAAATTTCAATCGCTAATTTGAGGTTAAATACACAGAATAATAAACAAACTGACATTTTTGCTCTTACATTATGTTACTCTTGCCTTATTAACCTGTAATAAGTTTGAATTAATTTAACACAGAAAACCGTACCTTCGCCAAGCGAAGGTCAAAAGATGAGCCATCCATATAAAAACTGCGTTATTTTGCTTCTGGGTATTCTGTGTTAATAGTGGACAGTACAATTTTAATCTTGCTTTCGAAATATTTGAAACGATTTAACATTATTTGAAATTAATCCGTAACTGTTTTCAAATGCTAAATCAACAACTTTTAAAGGTAATTGCTCAATTTATATCTTTGAGGGAATTACATATATTTGAGGACCTAATATTTAATTCCTCACGGTTAATTTGATTTTGACTCTGTAATATTTCCAAGATAGGTTGTATTTGAAGGGAAAATCTTTTTTCGCGGCGAGCTTAAAAATGCCTATGTTTTTGAAATAAATTTACGATGTGGAGGTATATTTTGAGCATACAATATATTTGTCCTTCAAATTTAGAACACTTGGAAATGTGGCGCCCTGCATCGAATTCACATCGTGGCATTAAAATGCTTATAACTACATTTTTCTAGTACATTTACACTTTCATTAGTTCCCGTAGAAACACTTAAGAAATAATCCATGGTTCAGCCAAAAGATGATAGGTATCAATTTGAATTTTCAAGAGATTTAAGAATAAAGTATTTTATAGAAAATTAATAATTCAGAAATTCGAAGTTTAAAAAAGCCCTAATAAAGATCTTAGAAGTTAAGAAATTAAGTTATGTATTTAGGAGTTTTGGAATTATAGAAATTTATAAAATTAAAAATCGAGAATTATCGATTAACAATTCCTCCTCATTGTAAAATATTTATCTATCGGGCTAATTCGGGAATAACTTATTGATTGAAAAAAAAAAAATCACGATACGTGCAAACAAAATAGAAAGTATAGTCGCAAGTGAAACAAAAGCCGAGTATTACCAAAGCAACCTTTATTATACAAGCCATAATCTAAAAAACGAAGCTTTTAAAAGGGAATTAGAAACGAAGAAAAAACCAAAATTTCCATAGTAAAACCAGAACCATCTTGATGTGAATAGAGCCGGCATGTGAAAAATGAACTTAAAATAAGGGATATAGAAACACTAAAAATTCATTTATTTTCATAGTGTTTGTATGAAAAAACGCGATTTCGATTGACGATAAAATATGAATTAAAAGTTAAACCCAGTTAAATAATTTTTTAAGAAATCGCTAACAAACAACTCAATGTCTTACTCATTTAAAACACAGATTCTCAAATTTCCCTATTTTCAGCAATAATCAAAAGAAAATAAGGGAAATTAAATTAAAAAACATTCTACAACAACAGCAATGTGTATTAAAAAGAGAAAATTCAGTTTAATGACGACATCATATCTCCACATCTAAACCCAATGGTAAGAAAAAAGACAACACGTCTCCGCTCAACAATCAAAATTTAAAAAAAATCAAAAAGAGCCAAACAGAATAAATTAAATCAATACAATGAGTGCGAAAAAAACAAAACATCAAAACAATCTAGCATGCTTTGCAAATTCAAAGTAACTATAGAAACATATTCGAATTCAAATTGGAATGTAGGCAATGAAAGAGATGATTATTGTTTTGTTTATAAATTTCGAGTTACGTTGATGACGTATGTATTACAAAAACAACAATATTTAAAATTTCAAAAGTACCTTATTTTTCATGGCGATTTTCACTAAGAAATAAACATTTTCAAGACTTGATTTTTCAATCAAATAATATTACATATTTCATGAACATTTTCATATAAAAACAAAACAAAAGCTCATATTTCTAATAAACTAAAACTGTAAATGAAAATAAGCGTTTTCCCATATAGTTACATAGTAAAGAAAAAATTGTTTGTACCTTATTTTAAGCTTAGTAAAAAATACAGTCGATACTGGAGGCTCTTATTTATACAGTAGGCTCTGGTAAAACACATAAAACATATGGGAAATCACTTTTTTTCCTAAGACAAATTTGTAAATGAAAACGTTGCAAATCCTTAATTATGATTTCTGAAATATTTTCATAAATGTTTGAATTTCAACATATATAAATATCGCTTAAGTAAATTGTTTTCATTTTCTTGTAATAATTGATTTATTTTAACCAAAATATAAAAAAAAGTTCATAACAACAGCTTTCTGGTCAAATTAAAAAGAAAAGCTTACTACAAATCATGTGCATTAAGTCAATATACATAGATGGCAGTGGGTAGTAAACATTTTGAAAAATCGTACGAAAAATTGCGACCTGGGGAAATTTGAGTTTAAAAATTGTAGGAGAAGCAAAACAAATTCAGAAAATACTAAGAACGTGTCATAATTATGTGATTAAATATTTTTTTTTCGTATTTCTCTGCCAACAATTATAGACATCTAACGTACACTAGTAAAACTAAAGATAAATGTAGCAAGTATTATTTCAATTTGTCAAGACCAACTTTGATGTATTTTTCAAAATGAAGGTTCGAAAAGTATATTTTAGAAATAATTTAATTTTAATATTTCTGCAATTAATATTTACTTAATACCAATATACCCTTCTTGTATATTGCTGCTAAAGATATGTAGAACACTTTTGTATAAACATTTTATGACATTTTTGCTGTTTTCATTGAAAAACTTGAACCTAAAAAACACCGTTTTTACTATGGATTCCTATGGAAATCAGTGAAAAGTTATACCACTAAAAAAGCTTCTAAAAAATACGTCATAATGATTATGGCTCTATAATCTAGAAGGCTCTGGTATTACTACTTCAAGCAATTTCTAAAATTCAAATTCAAAACTTTAAACTTTCAAACTCCAGATTTTGATAATTTGAGGTTATTAAGCATACAACTTGGATTTTGCTTTAGTTTCAAAATTTGTAAATTTCTAAATCATTTTGATTATATTCTAAATTCAATATGCCTCTATAAATTTCGTAGGGACGAATTACAATTGTAACATACTTGTATGACTTGAAAGACAATTTTATTAAAATTCTAAATGTTAAAATGTTACGTTCATGCGGTAAGTTGTCACAATATAGGAATCTACAAAATTTCATTTGCAAAGTTTAATATTCCGAGGTTTTTATATTTTAATTTTATAAAATTTTATAGTTCTGAAATTCGGAACTTCTCCTAAAAAATTTGTATCGGGTTTCATTTAAAAAACCCAGAATTTCTGTCCCTTCTGTATGTCCTTACTTATATAAAATTTTAATTTTTAATATCACCAATCTCTAGGATTTAGCCGAAAAATCATTTATAATTTTAGGAAAATGATCAAAGCTTTCATAATCTATTTTATGTGAAAATGGTTTTGCTGAATGTGTTTTTTAAAAAACACTATCTTTAGAAAGTTTTGTATTTTGAAATATAAATTTAAATTTTTTTAACCAAAGTTTCGAATTTACCTGAAAAATTCACTTAAAATTTTGGTGGCTTATAATTTGAGAATACATTTTGATGAGCATATTGAATTATTTAAAGAAATTAAATTTTAAAGATGAATATCGCAAAGTTTTGATGTTTACCAATTACAAAATTTGAATTATGCAAACTTTGTAATTTTGAATTAAAATTTCTAAAGTAAACCTGATCGTTTTAGATAACCATTCTCAGAGTGGCATTATGAAGTATATTCATATTTAACTACTACTAAAATCATCAGAACAGCTTTCAAAATTACAAAAAACTTTCATTAAATTTCCAAAATTTTCTGAAATCTTTCGAAATTCACAAATTTTGAAATAATTAGCTTGAGCAAAAAATTTTATAAATTCAAAAATTAAAACTGTCGAGTTCTGTTATAATTAAAAGCTTGATAGCTGATCATTTTCAGCTCTAATAAGCCCTACATTATCGATTATAAATTTTATTTTGTTGCCCAAATATTTTCGTGCTAAAATTAAATTTCATTTTAAAGTTTTAAAATCAAATTTCTAAATTTGAATTTTTCTATTAAAAATTAACAAATCTATCTTTAATATTCTAAATTTTTGGGGATTCACATTTTTAAAATTTTGAATTTTCTTATCAAATCGTATCAATTATTTAAAGAAACAAAATCAAAGCTATATTTGCAATCAAGAGAAAAACAGCTTTCAAAGTTTCTTTAAATTTTGATAAAATTAATTTCAAGCTCTGTCCGATGGGGTAAAACATTTAGAAAAACATTTTTCCAGGTGCTTTTATTTTTCCGCTCTCCTCTGTCGAGGTAAACGTTTTTCATATAACAAAAACATGAGGCATTTGTTTTTGAAAATAACTTTAAAAAATGCTTTCAGCGAGGTAATTCCTTTGTATAGATTTCAATCTGAGTGCTCTGAATTGTAGAACAAAGAGATAAAAAAAACCAAAATCGGATGATGTACACCTTAAGATTGTAATTTTCAGAGGTAATTTGACTCCACTCTTAGAATAGGAGTCAGTTTGAGTTCAACATACAGGCTAAATATAAATGGTGATTAAGAAGACGAAGCTCCACCAACTTCTATTATTGTTCAAAAGTAGTGCAAAGAAGTTTTAGCTGAAATTGCCACCAAAAGGAAATCACGTGATTCAGAATGCTTTGGATGCGATGAACGATGAACACAACTGTCAACTATGGCCCCTTTTGAGAGTGCAGAATTAATGGGCCGATCGACCCACCTTTCACGTCAGCACTATTCATGGCATGAAGCAATTCAATGTGCAGGTGGTTTAAACAAAAACGGGTCTATAGCTGTATTTGCTGTCTTTGGCTATTACGGCGTAAATTGGGATGGTAAAATGTAATGTAAATGTAAATTAATTCGATTTATTGCATATTTTGCATATAAATAATGTAAAAAGAGCCTTATGTAAGTTTGTTACTAGTAAAAATCTTTGTAAATTACGTAGCATATTTAGCGATCCCAAGGCAATTACCAACCATTTAAACGATTTAAAAATCGGTCGGAAAACCAGTTCGAAAGCTTTCATAGAAGGTGAATGCAAGAGGAGGAGTCAAAGCATCCTAGGAGTTCTTTATGAGAATGGGTGGAATATGTGAATTTGAAAATGAAGTACATGAGGTCTGAGAAAATTCTTAAACTAACTTAAGATAATTAGCAAATAATTTACAGATTTCAGAGGGCTGCCTTGTCAAAGAGTTCTGATATATCATTGGTGATGGAAAACCCACAACTTTCTTTTTAGCAATGGTAGACTTCCTAAAGTTCTTCGAGTTGGGAATCAAGTCGTTTTCAATATGCAATAGTTATTATAAAGCACACGACCCTCAACATCCTCTACAGGGGTCTGCAGTTTCAAAAGTTGTTGCACCTATTAGCGGGCTTAAAATAGGAATGATGCAAGTATGTATTTTTTATGTTTCTTATCACTAGCAATCACTATAGCTTTGGTCATCAGACCCATCAATTTTGTTAGTTTTTGCAGATTTATCAGATGCGCCTTTGAACACAGGAATGTAGAATTTGATCTATTTACTAGATGATCGATTAGCAATTCACTGGATACCGCATGAAAGTCCACACACGTTTTACTAAGGAACAGCCAAATTTATTTTTTTTGTATTTCAAAATTTATTAAAAAATAATCTGAAATTCTGAATTTTGTAAATATTTAAGAATTTTCAAAAACTTAGTTTTCAGTTTTTAAAAAAACCCTTTTGACATTTTCTTCGTTTGATTTCGGAATTTTACAAATTTTTCAAATTTACATATTTCAGGATTTCATTGCATTACTCACTTTTATTTGTAACTAAACACTTTAGGTTTCGAAATATCTCGAGGGATTTGAGTGTTTAGAAATTGAGGAGGATTCATTTGTACAATTCCTAGTAAACGGTCAAACAAAAATTCATTAAATTAATCTTAATTGCTTCATATAGTATATAAATAATAAACCAAATTCGATTCTATTGATCTTCTAGCAACCGCACAGTCATTTCAAAATATGTTTGATGAACATTTCGATATATTATATACGCATATAGGCAATATTTTCTCCAAACAGTATCATAATATCACAGTGTGTGGTCCTGAACTAATAATATCCATAACTGATATTATATTTGATCCGATATACTACCCCCTCGATACATTTGTTGTTGCTTAATCCAATAAAATACAAAATACGTTAATATGATGAAATGAGATGTTTGTTCCTTTATAGATATTTATGTATACACGTTAAGGCATCGATGTGATCCCGAGGATCAAAAATTACAAATCACCAAAAATAATGTTTTATTCCTATTCAACAAAAATATGATCCTTTCAGGACCGTCTTATAAATTGTTCTTAAAATGTAACAAAAAAAAAATTTGTCGGACAAAACACAAAAGGACACACAATAAAATCGAAAACAAAATCATTATGTGTTGCACATCGGTCCTTTGAAGCTGAATTTTACTCTCTACTATCTTTTGTCTTCTGTCAACATGACGTCTTTGTGTAGTAATCATATTTTTTTTATTTTGTGTATACATATATGTTATGTTTCTGTTTGTTATTCGTTTTGTCGGGTGTGCGTTGTTGTTGTGCGAGCTAGTGGTGAGATCCAATTTTCTCAAAGATTCTAATCGAAAAATTTACAAATTTTTATTATACAAAACTATAAAATAACGACAACAGGTAGATACAAACCAAAACATACAATAAATGTAGGACACACAATTTATGAAACATATAATGAACATAAAAAGGATGTCTAATGTCACTTCGTACATAAAATACAAAAATTATCCAATTCTCGGTGCACAATGCACCTATAGACAATGTCAGTCTGGTTGGCGCACGGCGCTTCGTAATTTCTTTGTTGTGCAAAAATAAAAAAAAAATTTGAAATGCTAAAAAGGATTTTGAAATTGTTATTTTCAGCAGCACAAGGATTAATAATTATGTTCGCACAAAAGACTTGCGCTGAAGATACATAAATTATATTCATCTTCATCCCAAGTTGATTATCCGCATAAAATATGGAAAAAAAATCCATATCCTTTTAGAAATAACAAAAAAGGATTAAATTTATTTCAATTAATTTTTATAGAAGATACGATTTTTTGTTTTGTTCGTTTTCTTTAAGTCAAGTGGTATTTTTGTATCAATCTTTTAAAGAAAGGATAATTTAATACTCTGTACAGCATCATCATATACAGAGATGTTTTATATGTAAAGCCCACTCAAAAGTAAAAAAAGGACAATTACTTATAATAAATGTAGATTGGATTAGCCGATGATTGCCATTGTTGAATAATATAGAATGGATTAGTCTGTGTATGAAAGAGCATCGAGAGTATTTAGGGTCATCTTATGGAATGTGATTAAAATGGTAATTTATTTGTTACTCAATTTCTATGGATCCATTATATTTGTTTTATATTATGTGGGCGGTTGAGATTATTACGTTTATTTCAAATAAACGAATCACCAAGCTTTCCACGAAAGAAAGTAGAGGTTGTTTTGTTGGCATGTACTCATCAAGAACATTTTTAATTAAACACTGTCCTCTATAGAGATCAGGCTTAATATAACAAAATGTTATGAGAAATATTCATCAATTGAATCGCCCAAATGTTTTAGTACTGTTTCCCACTAAACATGAATTATTCAAATTAAAACCTTGGAAATAACGAAATCAACTTGTGTACCAATTCATGAATAATGAATTAGAGACCGACAGTGGCCATTAAGATAATTTCAAAAGTAGTGATTATTACAAGCAGAAAAAGAAAAAATCCATACAAAATTTTGTTTAAGGATCAAATATGGATTTTATTCACTTGCCGCGAGCATAATAAATTCATAAAAATGCCTGGTTAGCTTACAAATAGAAAATTGATAACTAACTGAAGATTATTACATGCAGGAAGAGAAAAAATCCATACAAAATTTCGTTTAAGGATCAAATATGGGTTTTATTCACTTGCCGCGAGCGTAATTATTGGACAAAAATGCCAGGTTAGCTTACAAGTAGAAAATTGATAACTAATTGAAGATTATTACATGCAGGAAGAGAAAAAATCGTATACAAAATTTCGTTTATGGATCAAATACGGATTTTATTCACTTGCCGCGAGCATAAAAATTTCATAAAAATGTTAGGTTTGCTTACAAGTAGAAAATTGATAATTTACTAGAGATTATTACATGCAGGAAGAGAAAAATTTCATACAAAATTTCGTTTAAGGATCAAATACGGATTTTATTCACTTGCCGCGAGCATAAAAATTTCATAAATATGTTAGGTTTGCTTACAAATAGAAAATTGATAACTTACTAGAGATTATTACATGCAGGAAGAGAAAAAATCCATACAAAATTTCGTTTCAGGATCAAATATGGATTTATTCTTTTGCCGCGATCATCAGGATTTCATAAAAATGCCAGGTTAGCTTACAAATAGAAAATTGATAACTCAGTGAAGATTATTACATGCAGGAAGAGAAAAAATCTATTCAAAATTTCGTTTCAGGATCAAATATGGATTTTATTGACTTGCCGCGAGCATATAAATTTCATAAAATGCCTGGTTAGTTTACAAGTAGAAAATTGATAACAAACTGAAGATTATTACATGCAGGAAGAGAAAAAATCTATACAAAATTTCGTTTAAGGATCAAATATGGATTTATTCTTTTGCCGCGAGCATCAGGATTTCATCAAAATGCCAGGTTAGCTTACAAATAGAAAATTGATAACTCAGTGAAGATTATTACATGCAGGAAGAGAAAAAATCTATTCAAAATTTCGTTTCAGGATCAAATATGGATTTTATTGACTTGCCGCGAGCATATAAATTTCATAAAAATGCCTGGTTAGTTTACAAGTAGAAAATTGATAACTAATTGAAGATTATTACATGCAGGAAGAGAAAAAATCGTATACAAAATTTCGTTTATGGATCAAATACGGAATTTATTCACTTGCCGCGAGCATAAAAATTTCATAAAAATGTTAGGTTTGCTTACAAGTAGAAAATTGATAACTTACTAGAGATTATTACATGCAGGAAGAGAAAAAATTCATACAAAATTTCGTTTCAGGATCAAATGCGGATTTTATTCACTTGCCGCGAGCATAAAAATTTCATAAATATGTTAGGTTTGCTTACAAATAGAAAATTGATAACTTACTAGAGATTATTACATGCAGGAAGAGAAAAAATCCATACAAAATTTCGTTTAAGGATCAAATATGCATTTGTTCTTTTACCGCGAGCATCAGGATTTCATAAAAATGCCAGGTTAGCTTACAAGTAGAAAATTGATAACTCAGTGAAGATTATTACATGCAGGAAGAGAAATAATCCATACAAAATTTCGTTTCAGGATCAAATATGGATTTTATTGACTTGCCGCGAGCATATAAATTTCATAAAAATGCCTGGTTAGCTTACAAGTAGAAAATTGATAACTAACTGAAGATTATTACATGCAGGAAGAGAAAAAATCTATTCAAAATTTCGTTTAAGGATCAAATACGGATTTTATTCACTTGCCGCGAGCATAAAATTTCATAAATATGTTAGGTTTGCTTACAAATAGAAAATTGATAACTTACAAGAGATTATTACATGCAGGAAGAGAAAAAATTCATACAAAATTTCGTTTAAGGATCAAATACGGATTTTATTGACTTGCCGCGAGCATAAAAATTTCATAAATATGTTAGGTTTGCTTACAAATAGAAAATTGATAACTTAATAGAGATTATTACATGCAGGAAGAGAAAAAATCCATTCAAAATTTTGTTTCAAGATCAAATATGGATTTATTCTTTTGCCGCGAGCATCAGGATTTCATAAAAATCCATGGTTAGCTTACAAATAGAAAATTGATAACTCAGTGA
This sequence comes from Tipula helvola, assembly GCA_963556165.1. Lineage (NCBI taxonomy): Eukaryota > Metazoa > Arthropoda > Insecta > Diptera > Tipulidae > Tipula > Tipula helvola. Next base: position 372,889,609 of record OY744481.1, read on the forward strand.
AGATTATTACATGCAGGAAGAGAAAAAATCTATTCAAAATTTCGTTTCTGGATCAAATATGGATTTTATTGACTTGCCGCGAGCATATAAATTTCATAAAAATGCCTGGTTAGTTTACAAGTAGAAAATTGATAACAAACTGAAGATTATTACATGCAGGAAGAGAAAAAATCTATACAAAATTTCGTTAAAGGATCAAATATGGATTTATTCTTTTGCCGCGAGCATCAGGATTTCATAAAAATGCCAGGTTAGCTTACAAATAGAAAATTTATAACTTAGTGAAGATTATTACATGCAGGAAGAGAAAAAATCCTTACAAAATTTCGTTTAAGGATTAAATACGGATTTTATTCACTTGCCGCGAGCATAAAAAATTCATAAAAATGTTAGGTTTGCTTACAAGTAGAAAATTGATAATTTACTAGAGATTATTACATGCAGGAAGAGAAAAAATTCATACAAAATTTCGTTTAAGGATCAAATACGGATTTTATTCACTTGCCGCGAGCATAAAAATTTCATAAATATGTTAGGTTTGCTTACAAATAGAAAATTGATAACTTACTAGAGATTATTACATGCAGGAAGAGAAAAAATCCATACAAAATTTTGTTTCAAGATCAAATATGGATTTATTCTTTTGCCGCGATCATCAGGATTTCATAAAAATCCATGGTTAGCTTACAAATAGAAAATTGATAACTCAGTGAAGATTATTACATGCAGGAAGAGAAAAAATCTATTCAAAATTTCGTTTCTGGATCAAATATGGATTTTATTGACTTGCCGCGAGCATATAAATTTCATAAAAATGCCTGGTTAGTTTACAAGTAGAAAATTGATAACAAACTGAAGATTATTACATGCAGGAAGAGAAAAAATCTATACAAAATTTCGTTAAAGGATCAAATATGGATTTATTCTTTTGCCGCGAGCATCAGGATTTCATAAAAATGCCAGGTTAGCTTACAAATAGAAAATTTATAACTTAGTGAAGATTATTACATGCAGGAAGAGAAAAAATCCATACAAAATTTCGTTTAAGGATTAAATACGGATTTTATTCACTTGCCGCGAGCATAAAAAATTCATAAAAATGTTAGGTTTGCTTACAAGTAGAAAATTGATAATTTACTAGAGATTATTACATGCAGGAAGAGAAAAAATTCATACAAAATTTCGTTTAAGGATCAAATACGGATTTTATTCACTTGCCGCGAGCATAAAAATTTCATAAATATGTTAGGTTTGCTTACAAATAGAAAATTGATAACTTACTAGAGATTATTACATGCAGGAAGAGAAAAAATCCATACAAAATTTTGTTTCAAGATCAAATATGGATTTATTCTTTTGCCGCGAGCATTAGGATTTCATAAAAATCCATGGTTAGCTTACAAATAGAAAATTGATAACTCAGTGAAGATTATTACATGCAGGAAGAGAAAAAATCTATTCAAAATTTCGTTTCTGGATCAAATACGGATTTTATTGACTTGCCGCGAGCATATAAATTTCATAAAAATGCCTGGTTAGTTTACAAGTAGAAAATTGATAACAAACTGAAGATTATTACATGCAGGAAGAGAAAAAATCTATACAAAATTTCGTTAAAGGATCAAATATGGATTTATTCTTTTGCCGCGAGCATCAGGATTTCATAAAAATGCCAGGTTAGCTTACAAATAGAAAATTTATAACTTAGTGAAGATTATTACATGCAGGAAGAGAAAAAATCCATACAAAATTTCGTTAAAGGATCAAATATGGATTTTATTCACTTGCCGCGAGCATAAAAATTTCATAAATATGTTAGGTTTGCTTACAAATAGAAAATTGATAACTTACTAGAGATTATTACATGCAGGAAGAGAAAAAATCCTTACAAAATTTCGTTTCAAGATCAAATATGGATTTATTCTTTTGCCGCGAGCATCAGGATTTCATAAAAATGCCAGGTTAGCTTACAAATAGAAAATTGATAGCTCAGTGAAGATTATTACATGCAGGAAGAGAAAAAATCTATTCAAAATTTCGTTTCAGGATCAAATATGGATTTTATTGACTTGCCGCGAGCATATAAATTTCATAAAAATGCCTGGTTAGTTTACAAGTAGAAAATTGATAACAAACTGAAGATTATTACATGCAGGAAGAGAAAAAATCTATACAAAATTTCGTTTAAGGATCAAATATGGATTTATTCTTTTGCCGCGAGCATCAGGATTTCATAAAAATGCCAGGTTAGCTTACAAATAGAAAATTTATAACTTAGTGAAGATTATTACATGCAGGAAGAGAAAAAATCCATACAAAATTTCGTTAAAGGATCAAATATGGATTTTATTCACTTGCCGCGAGCATAAAAATTTCATAAATATGTTAGGTTTGCTTACAAATAGAAAATTGATAACTTACTAGAGATTATTACATGCAGGAAGAGAAAAAATTCATACAAAATTTCGTTTAAGGATCAAATACGGATTTTATTGACTTGCCGCGAGCATAAAAATTTCATAAATATGTTAGGTTTGCTTACAAATAGAAAATTGATAACTTACTAGAGATTATTACATGCAGGATGAGAAAAAATCCATACAAAATTTCGTTTCAGGATCAAATATGGATTTATTCTTTTGCCGCGAGCATCAGGATTTCATAAAAATGCCAGGTTAGCTTACAAATAGAAAATTTATAACTTAGTGAAGATTATTACATGCAGGAAGAGAAAAAATCCATACAAAATTTCGTTAAAGAATCAAATATGGATTTTATTCACTTGCCGCGAGCATAAAAATTTCATAAATATGTTAGGTTTGCTTACAAATAGAAAATTGATAACTTACTAGAGATTATTACATGCAGGAAGAGAAAAAATCCATACAAAATTTCGTTTAAGAATAAAATACGGATTTTATTCACTTGCTGCGAGCAGCCTTAGACTTCAACGTCGACGTGCGGCTGTTTTTTCTTTCTTTCATGAAAAATAACATAAAAAATCATAAAAAGCCAAATATACGAGGAAACTAAATACCCGGCGTATTAAAATCGTCTAAAAATAAAAAGGGAAATACCATCACCATTATCTGAAAGTCAAAAAAGAAGAAAAATCAAAAAAACAGTGTATAAGAAAAGTACGAAATAGTACTGCGCTTGCATGCGCAATAAAACCATGCCCAAAACCAAAAAGTCTGGAAGGGGTGAGCCCTTCTCTGAAGATAGAATGATCCAAACAATGACCAAACTGGTTAAAAAAACAGTTAAGGAGGCCCTCAGTCATCTTAATACAGAAAACAACGCTTCCCCAAGGACGGCCACACAAAAAAGGACAATCACCGAAGAAAGTGAAAGCCAGGACACAAAAAAGGTCAAGAGCCAAGACAACGGCATAAATTCCAGAATAGAAGATATCAGTGATATCACCGAAACAGTAAAGCAAATGTTGGATAATGACTCTTTCAACTTTGAAGATGAAGAAGACCAAGAAGACAACCAAATTGAATTCGATTTCCAGAACCAATATAATACCACAACAGAGGAATTAGGAAGCAAAATTGGCGGACGTTTCAGCACTCTCCAAACTGACGCTCCAGCAAATACGGAAACAGTGGGTAACCAAACCAAAGTGTATAAACCACCGCCGATTATACTACGATCCTTCGATACTGGTAAAATTAACCAGCTGAAAAAAATAGCAAATACACATGAAGGTACTATGCTAAGAATTACCACCAACAATCAGGCACAAACAAATGTGTCAATCTACACGAAAAACATCAACCACCACAAATTGGTTGTAGAAAACCTAAAAACCGAAGACTTTCAATTCTACACATATACACCAAAAAATCTCCGACCGAAAGTCATGATAGTACGGGGAATATACCAGGAAGCAGCGCCAGTGGAAGTTAAAGCCGATCTCCTTCAGAAGGGTCTTAAAGTTCTGGAAGTATACCCGATGCTAAAACACATAAAACAAGACAACGGCGTAGAAACACAAATTAAACTACCCTGCTTTACCATTACGTTCGAAGCTGAAACAAAGAATTCAGATATCCTGCTAGTTCACGGCTGCTGTGGCTATAAGATTAGCTGGGAGAAAAAGAGGAAACCAAAGGTGTCGCAATGCCGAAAGTGCCAAGCCTTCGGGCATGCAGCATCTTCATGCAACATGAAATACAAGTGCGTCAAGTGCTCTTCAAGCAATCATCAGCCAGGAAACTGCCCCAGAGACAACAACAAAGCCATCGCATTAAAATGCGCCAACTGTGGAGGGGACCATGTTGCGAGCTACTCGGAGTGTCCAGAACGGAGAAAATTTGTAGGTAATATTAACAAACCAACTAATACTAATAACTTAAAAAACCCAAGAGTATTTCACTCGAACTATGTTAGGCAGGGGGTTTCTTACGCTGAACTAATGAAACCTAAGGCGACTCATTATCCTCTGGAGCTACCGCAAGTTTCCAGAACTGTAAATACGGAGGGCAAGCAGGCAAATGATCTTAACGAATTTTTCAATAAATCCCAAGATCTCTTTGGGATGGACTTTGTTTCATTGACAAATAACGTCACAAATTTTCTTACTAAATTAAACTCCGTTCAGGACATCACAACACAGAAGTCGATGTACCTACAATTTATCTGCCAGTTTCTAAAATGAAGATACTCACATTAAATTGTAACAGCCTTGTCAGCTTGGCCCGTCGTCAAGAACTGACACTACTTTTAAATAAACACAAGCCACAAATTGTTTGCCTAAACGAAACACACCTAAACCATAGTCACTCGCTTTCCATCGAGGGCTATAGAATCTACAGGACCAATGCCAAAAAACTGAAATCGGGCGGTACTGCCATTTTAATCAGGAGCTATATAAAACATTCTGAACCAAAATGTTTCATTAAGGACAACTATACGGCTACTTCTCTATGTATCGGAGAAGGCAAGGACTCCTTTACGGTTATGTCCATATACTTTTGGAAGATTAAAAATTCCGATCTCCAAGACCTTTTCCGGACGCAAAACAGGATTGTAATGTGCGGAGACTTCAATGCCAGACACTCTCTCTGGGATAGTCATGCCGAAAATGAAAACGGCAGAACACTGTACAAGTACTGTGAGCTTCAGAATGTCCAAATAAATTTCCCCTCCAGGGGCACCCGAGGCAGTTCGGTGATTGACCTGGTTATTGGAAAAGATATAAATATTGACGACAGAATGGTCGTTTTGGATGAGTTTTGCTCTGTTCACCTCCCAGTGGTCTTTCAGGTAACTGGAAATTCCAGTAACGCATATGAGTTGAACGATTGTAAGATTAGGGATTATAGAAATGCGGACTGGGAAGGCTACAGGCATTTTGTGCACTACAAAATTGGGGCGATTGCCGAAAAGCCACTTGTCACGGCTGAAGAAATTAATGAGCAAGTCTCTAAAATCACACGGATAATGTCCACGGCAGAAGAAAAGTATGTCCCTAGCATCAGTCAAGAAGCACATTGCAAACAACTTCCGTCTTACATTATCCAAATGATAAAAGTCAGGAATTTCTATCGAAACATGCATCGCAGGATGCCAACCCTCTTCAGTTCTACACTAGTGAATCGAACGACTAGGCACATACACGACGAGATCCGGACACATTTTCAGAAGGTACTGCGCGATAAACTAAAGGACATCGAACCGGATCGTTCTAACTTATTTAAATACATCAGAACACTAAAACCATCTAGGCGAGTAAACCTGATTTTAGAGGAAGCAGAAGGACCAGTAATCGATCCGAGAGTAATTACCGAAAAGATCGCTGATTACTATGAGACTGTGTTCAGTGATCGGACACATGTTGCAAACCCATCCTGCACACGATCCATAACAGAATTTGTATTGCAGCAAAGGCTACCGTACGATTCATCATGTTTTGCCACTAATGCCGATGAGGTAAAGGGGCTGATATCGAGGCTGAAAAATAGAAAATCCCCAGGGAACGACAGTGTCTCCAATCGAGCCATTAAAAACCTGCCACTGTCAGGGGTAAATCAGCTCGTGAAGATAATAAACGCTATGTTTAGCTGTGGCTACTTTCCTGATAGTTGGAAGACTGCTAAGGTGATAGCTATACCAAAGCCAGGGAAAATCAGTACACCGAAAAACACTCGGCCGATTAGCCTGCTGAGCGGCCTCAGCAAGATAGCTGAGCGCGTAATATCCCGAAGACTGTGGGACTCAGTGCACCACTTAATCCCTGACGAACAGTTCGGATTCGTACGCCACAAGAGTACAACTGATGCATTGATGCGGTTGCTAAACCATGCCAAGAAGGCGAAGCGGCACAGCAAAATAATGTCTGCCATATTTCTAGATATTAGAAAGGCATTTGACTCCGTGTGGCACGATGGATTGATCAGCAAATTAATTGCTTCCGAGATTTCACCGATTTTAATATCACTGATCAGGTCATACCTCACGGACCGAAAATTTTTTGTGTGCATTGACAAAAATTGTAACTCCGCCACAAGAAACGCTACTGCTGGTGTTCCTCAGGGATCGGTGCTGGGACCACTGCTCTATGTAATCTTCACCCATGACATACCACGACCCACGTCTCCGGAGACAAGGTTGCAAATCTTTGCAGATGACACTGCAATTTTTTGCACAAATCGAAGCGAATTCCAATGTTCTAAAAGGATACAAATTTATTTAAATTCTCTTGTAGACTACTACAAAACATGGAACATACAAATAAACACTGCCAAAACACAGTTAATATATTTCTATCCCCACCCAAGATACAAAAATAAATTAAAAAATGCGGTCCCAGTGACTGTTGACGGCCAGGAGATAAATGTTGTGAAATCGGCCAAATATTTGGGCATTACTTTGTCAGGTAATCTGAGTTTCTCCTCCCACATTAAAAATTTGAGAAGGCTTGCGTCTGCGGCCTTCAGTATCCTGTATCCAGTCATGGGCAGTGCTAGTAGCCTGGACTACAAGAATAAACTTATGGTGTACAAATTATATGTAAGACCAATTATAACATATGCGGCACCGGCGTGGTATGACCTAGCAAATAACGCTCAAAAGCTTGTGATCCAGAGGATCCAGAATAAAGGCCTAAGGTTTGTGTTTGATAGTTGGCCGCGCCCTCTGGACTATAGGCAATGTACAGTCAAAAGTCTCCACGAACTGGCAGGCATCGAAACGGTTGCTGAGTTTACGGGTAGACTCCTGGATAAAAGTCTAAGTAGGCTGATATCGAGTTCAAACGAATTCCTAAATGCGATAGGACATCGGTATTGATTTATTTGTTGGTTTGTTAACATTACCTAATTAGTATTAGTCTTGTAAATACTTAGTTCTAGTTTAGTTTGTAAGTCTGTAGTTATAAGTTGTACAAAAAAAAAAAAAAAAAAAAAAAATCTAAGGCGAAATGCTTCCAATTCTCAATTATATCACTTGATTTATAAATATTATATTACTTTAACATTACATCTCCAACATAAAACCATATGGTTACTGTGGATTTAAAAACTTATGTATTACTGCTGTATATCATTAGTCATTACCAATAAAAACTTAATACTTGCTGCGAGCATAAAAATTTCATAAAAATGCCTGGTTAGCTTACAAGTCGAAAATTGGTAACCAACTGAAGATTATTACATGCAGGAAGAGAACAAATTTATACAAAATTTCGTTTACGGATCAAAAATGGATTTTATTCACTTGCCGCGAGCATAACAATTTCATAAAAATGCCTGGTTAGCTTACAAATAGAAAATTGATAACAAACTGAAGATTATTACATGCAGGAAGAGAAAAAATCCATACAAAATTTCGTTTAAGGATCAAATATGGATTTTATTCACTTGCCGCGAGCATAGCAATTTCACAAAAATGCCTGTTGTGCTTACAAATCGACAGTTGATAACCAACTGAAGATTATTACATGCAGGAAGAGAAAAAATTCATACAAAATTTCGTTTAAGAATCAAATACGGATTTTATTCACTTGCCGCGAGCATAATAATTTTATAAAAATGCCAAGTTAGCTTACAAGTCGAAAATTGATAACTTAGTAAAGATTATTACATGCAGGAAGAGAAAAATCCATACAAAATTTCGTTTCAGGATCAAATATGGGTTTATTCTTTTGCCGCGAGCATCAGGATTTCATAAAAATGCCTGGTTAGCTTACAAAAAGAAAATTGATAACTTACTAGAGATTATTACATGCAGGAAGAGAAAAAATCCATACAAAATTTCGTTTAAGGATCAAATTTGGATTTTATTCACTTACCGCGAGCATAATAATTTCATAAAAATGCCTGGCTAGCTTACAAATAGAAAATTGATAACTAACTGAAGATTATTACATGCAGAAATAGAAAAAATTCATACAAAATTTAGCTTAAGGATCAAATACGGGTTTTATTCACTTGCCGCGGGCATAATAATTGCACAAAAATGCCAGGTTAACTTACAAATAGAAAATTGATAACTTAGGTAGTACAGAGTATTACATGCAGGAAGAGAAAAAATCCATACAAAATTTTGGTTAGGGATCTAATACGGAATTTATTCACTTGTCGCGAGCATAATGATTTCATAAAAATGCCTGTTGTGCTTACAAGTCGAAAACGATAACTAACTGAAGATTATTACATGCACGAAGAGAACAAATAAAAGTACTAAGTCTTGCTTATAAACAGAAAATTAACAAATAAGCAAAGAACATGCAGGAAAAGAAAAAATCTATGCAAATTTTGATTAAATTTCGATCAAATTTTCAACCATTTACGGTTATAATAAATTTATTAATAGACTAGATTTAGCTTACAGCAACGTGTATTTAAATCCTTATCCTTAGCTCAATTATCTGACTTATCTAAGCCTTGTTGCCACCTAAATTCACAGATGATTCGAGAACGGGGAAATTGTGGGGTTGTTGTATCTTTTCATAGTTCGTTAAAAACATCGCGAACTCAAACTGTAGAAAATTGGACGATTAGAGTCGAGTTTAAACAAACAATTCCAGAAGTTTTCTTAAAAATGCACTCACTGTTATTCCGTTTTGAGTTCGTGCTTACGCTTACGACATTTAGCTTATAGGTAAATTTAATATATTTAATTTAAATTTTCAATATAATATTTTAAATTGATTGCGTTTGGCAGTCACCAAATCTAGGAACTACAATAACGTGTTTGATTAAAGTTTGTGTTTTGTAAATATCACAAGTTAAAAATAGTTTATCATGGTCTTAACAATTCTACGAATTCATTTATAAATATATCAGTCGGCTTAACATCTTTTGATCTTCTAACCAGTAATTTACCATGCAAAACAGAAAAAAAAGCAAAAAAATCTCAACACAATTAAGTCATTTATTTAACTGGGTTGTACCAAATATTATGTCATCTCATTGACATGAACAACGATTGCAAGATAAACAAATAAAAACAGAAAAAAAGTCATAATGGAATCGAACCAAAGCCATAAATGAGTTTCCTGTTTTATGTCAGTGTTTGTATATAGTATACAGAGGAATTCGATTCAGTGTAATATTTGTGTTAAAAGGACTCTAAAAAGGCGACCGGGGTCATAAAACTATAATTTTATATTGGTACCCCGCAATAAAAAAAAAAAAAAAAATTAATATTCTAAGACATGTGACACAATACACCGATGCGATTGAGACTTTACAGGTTTTAATGTTTTGTTCAATTTTGTTCCAAACCATATATCCATGCACGCGGCCTCTCTCTAAAATTTCAAAGGGATTGTAAATTGAGATTTAAATTTTTTTTTATATGATTTTGTGTGATGTGGATTTTTTATTGCAGCCAAATGGTCAAAATATATCGTGTCTCGTATTCGTCGTATGTACAATATTTATATGTAATAAAATTAAACTCAAATCAACTTAAAATTATTTATTATTAATTGAGTCATAGAAATTCTTTGCGTTCATTAAAAAAAAAAAACTCGTAAATGTTAAATTGGATTATTTACTGTATGGCACAAATTGTATGGTATGTGTGTGACCCAAAATGCTTATAACCCTATCAACATTTATTTATATAATTAAATATTGGCTAAATTAATTTATTATGATTTTTATTTTATTAATCCGTTTATTTTTGGTGTCGTTAAATTAATTAATTAAATTAAAATTAATTTAGATTTGTTTGTTATTGGTATTACCCCCTCATTTTTTTTTTTAATTAATTAATTAATTTGATTTTTTAATTTTTTATTTTTGTATACGAAGATTGGTATAAAAACTTATATTTTCTTATAATAATGATAATCATATTAATTTCAATATCCATTAATATTAATTGACGCGCGCAGAGAAAAACCAAAATTTTTAAGATAAACCGTGCGATAACGTTAAATTAATGTAAGATTATAATTATGTGTATAAGAGAGAATTGTAATTAAAATTAACTTTTTCAAATTTATTTGTACATACAAATTTATCTATGATCTTTATGTGATTATATGGATGATAATCGGGATTTTTTTCTCTCTCCATATATACATACAGTTCTACAGTTTACAGTCATTAGAATTATTGCTGAGGAATTGTATTTAAATTAAAATTACCATATGGTCTGTTCAGAGATATGTTTTACATGCATATTATTGTAGGATACAGTTTTATTACGTTTCCTATGGTGAGTTATGATTTGATTAATACGATATGTACGTTAATTGTACTCGCTATAGGGTTCTGAAAACTATAATAAGTGTGTCACTACGTTGGTGGTATTATCAGTATAGGAATATGATATTTGATTTTGAGAAATTTTCCCATTGTACTGTAAAAGGAAACTATAAAACAAGTGCGATGAACATCGTGAGACTATGATTGTGTTCTATAAGTTTTCTCAGTGCTCTTTTTATGGATTTCCTTTATTTTAATTTACATCCGATAGTTTTGGAAAATAATAAAATACCAAAAGCAAATGTTATAGATTACCTTGTTTGATAAAACCGCCTTTAATATTATCCAAATTAAGCATTAAGAAGCGTCTTCAAGAGAATTGATCTCTTATTATGGAAATTTGGTCATTGCATAAAAATGGCAAACCAGAGCAAATGTAAGCGTTCAAATGCTAAAAGCGAACCCAAACATGTGTAAAATTAATTTCTACAAACTTCTTAAATAACTGGTAAAATTTTTGTGTAATTCATTGTTACGGGTTATACATGCACAACGCATGCATCGTTTCAGTAAAGAACAATTACTCTTTTATTCTGATTATCTAATTATAAAATTATAACAGTCAGGCTTCACCGATTTAGAGTAGAGCATTCTGCTAAAGATGAAAGTGTTTTCCGAATTAACGCTAAACGCCTTACGTATTGTTGAAGTGTTTAGTTAATTGATAAGGGCTCACACGATATGTTAGACAGTGGCATCATCAAAAATTCAAGTAGCCCATATTCCGCACCAATTTGGGTCGTCCCCAAGAAGACAAATGCTTCGGGAACACGCAAAGTGAGGGTACACATCGATTACAGAAAATAAAATGAGAAAACAATCGACGACAAATTCCCCATGCCACAAATTGAGGAAATTTTAGACAACTTGGGCAAGTCTACGTACTTTACAACACCGGATCTAAAATCTGGTTTCTACCACATTCCGATGGGTGTAAAGTCACAAGAGAAAACTGCTTTCTCAACTGAGAAAGGCCATTTTGAGTTTTGCAGAATGCCTTTCGGCCTGAAAAATGGCCCAGCCACATTCCAACGAGCCATGAATCATGTGCTACAGGGATTGATCGGCAAAATATGTCATGTTTACCTAGATGACATTGTCATAGTAGGGGAAAATCTAAAAAACCACCTAAACAATTTAGAAACGGTATTTAGAAGACTTTTAGAATTCAATCTCAAGATTCAGTTCTTGGGGCATGTCATCAACCAAGAAGGAGTGAAACCCAATAAAGACAAAGTGAAAAAAATCTTAGATTGGCCATTGCCAAAAAATCAAAATGAAATAAAACAATTCTTGGGACTCTCCGGATATTACCGCAGGTTTATCAAATACTATTCCAAAATAGCAAAAAATATGACCAAATATCTAAGAAAAGAAACCACATTAGATTTAAATGATTCAGAATACATAAAGGATTTTGAAACACTAAAAGAACGATAGCGACAGACCAAATCTTGACCTATCCAGATTTCACGAGACCTTTTATCCTAATTAGGGATGCTTCAAATTTTGCATTAGGCGCAGTTCTATCCCAAATCCAAAATAGCATGGAAAGACTTCAAGAACACTAAACACAACCGAAACAAAATATGCCACTAACGAAAAAGAAGCGTTAGCCATAATATGGGCGGTGAAGAAATTCCAACCTTACCTTTACGGTAGCAAATTCACTCTAGTAACCGGCCATAAACCTTTAACGTTATAAAGAAGGCAAAACAAACGTGGTAGCAGATGCTTTAAGCAGGATACCCACAATAGGCAACGCAAGGGAAATAAAATCAAATGAGTTCGCGGGCAATAACACTTCACGTGAATCTACCGAAACAAATCACTCACATTCATCCGATGACATCGAAACAATACCCTCAGCGAATACATCAGATGACCACTTTATACACGTCGCTGACAGGCCAATTAATTATTACAGGAACCAATTAATTTTTAAAATTTCAAACGTAGATGTAATCATTTCAGAAGATATTTTCCCAAATTTTAAAAGAATTATTATTTCAAGGAAATCCTTAAAGCGCAATTTTTAAAAAAATATCACAATGGATAACAATCGGCATTAATGGCTCCTGAAAGTCTATACGACAAAATCAAAACAACTTTTAGACGAAATTTCTGTCAAAATGGTCACTTTGTGCTATAGTAACAAAATTAGTTGAAGATGTTACAAATGAGGATAGACAGAACATAATAATAATAAAAGAACACGAACGTGCACACAGAGGAACCAACGAGATCGAAAATCAATTAAGGCGAGCATACTTCGAATCCCTCGAATATAAAACAAAATAAGAACCCACATCTATGCACAGCGTGGTAATGGCTGGTAGGTAGTCCAGACGCAGTAGACCTGCGAATGTTAGAAAGCAAAATTAATGAGCTGATAGATGAAAACAACCAACAAATTCAAATAAACAACCAAGTTGACGAAAGGATAAAAATGATTACAGATGCTATAAACAAAACTGTAACAAATACTAACACAGCTAACAAAATTTTACTCACTGAGATAGAAATGATAACGGCCATCATCAACATAGATACCGTAAATACCGTAATAGAAGATATTCAAGACACCATCGTTCGAACAAAAATCGGACTGACAAGCAACAAAGTTATTTCGTTAAAGGAATTAATTATGATAAGAGGCCTAATGACAAACCAAGGAGCGAATATTACCCTACCAGAAGAAGCACTCCAATACGTGGTGCCAAAAATAGCCGTAAATGAGGAGACCTTACTTTTCATTCTAGAAATACCAAAGCTAGAAGAAGAAACATCAATGTCAGCAATGATTCTACCACTGACAGGCAATGGCACGATAATAAAGGAGTACCCTCAGCCCTCTACTTTTTTCGGTGTATCGCCTTTCAAGAAATCAATGAAATTATCGAGTTCGGTTGTCCTTATTTTGTAGGATCTTGCTCCAAATGGGCTGTGTTCATCAGGACGTCCGACTCCTTTAAACTTGGGTGCTTCAAATACAGATATAGCTTTATGCACAGATGAATTCGTTAAAATTTTTTTTCACTGTGTCCAAACTTGTATAGGAATATAAACGCACTTTATTCATTATCTCGAGTGCTCATTAGAATGAGTAATAATTATGTATGTGTAATGCCCTTTGTTTTCCACTAGTGCTTTTGGGAGTAATGAGATTGTTAAGGTTTTAGCAATAAAGCTGGTACTCGGTTAATAAACGATCGATCCAAAATTACTTAATCCCTTCTGATTTAATTATGTTAAGAAACCAACCAAAAACTTCACTGTGAGAGATTTAAGATAGGTGACATTTGCAAGTAGTTGCTGCCGCATATGGGGTATCTATTTACTAGTGAGCCTTACGAGGGTTACTTTAATTTTGATTTATCATTAAAAAGAACCAGTTACGGCTCACGGCGCTTACTGCTTGAACTTTTTGATAGTGTTCGAAATCCAGAGACATCGGACAAAGAGGAGATTGCAAACGATAATATAGATATTGTATTTAAGTTAAGTTAAGGAGATAATCACAATCATAAATAATATTGATGACGTTGAGGATATGTCGAAGATGTCACTGATGAACAAGATGATAGTGAACTTATTACCGATGAATACCTAGTCCTAGAGAAAGGTAGGGGGACAAGTGATATTACGCCCAAAACAAAAAAAAAACAAGGAAATAGGTTTCAAATCCTCCTAATGCAACAAGAAGATGTGATTTTCTTATATGTGAAGAGAAAGACAGCTTGACGTCCGCAAACAACACAAAACCTGAACACTCATCACCTATCATTTAAAAAATTTGAATCAAAAGCTCTAGTGAATATTATTGAAGCTGCAACAAAAAATCACGGTAATATTATGTCGAAGAGATATGCAGCGAAACGACAACGTCTTTGGTATAATGTAGGGAAATTTATGCTCTCATCGGTACATATTCTAATTTACGCTGGCGTCCATAAAAACTGACAAATTAGCAGCATTCCGGGGTGTGCGGAATATGTTCTTGGCAAATATCCGAGCACCATACAATGGATGATGAACAACTGGTTTTAACGAGAGGAAGATTTTCCCTTAGACAGTATAAATCGTCAAAACCAGGCAAGTACGGAGTTAACATATTTTGGATATGTAATACCAAAAACGAGTACCCGTTGAATGCCGAGGTATGTGGGTAAACAACTAAACTTATATCGTCCAAATAATTACTCTAAAATTTTGGTTCATCGAGAATATCAGCGCCATACCTAAACCAAGGCAAAACAATTACGATGGACAATTTTTTCACAAGTTGTACTTTGGCCTATTACAAAAAGCACCACAATATTTTGAACGATACGTCAAAATAAATCTGATATTTCTAAAGAATTAACTCTGGTAAACTTTATTCCAAAACAAAATAAAAACTCCCTTTATCAACTTTACACAAAGATGGTGGAATTGACGGCGTTTCTAAAAAAAACCAGAAGTAGCAGCTTTAAATTTAAATAAATGTACTAACCTACAATTATAATGTGTGTGAAGTTTTTCCCAAAAATCCAATTTTTTATATGTGTTAGTTTCACACTGTTAAATTGAATTCAAATTGGAAAAAATCTGGATTCCTATTGAAAAATTAAGTACTAAAAATGTAATTTCCAATAAAAATTATTTCTGGAAGGGAATATTATTTAGAGTCGGCGTGTACAAAATTTAGTCAGCTAATTGATTAACTAAATACATGATCCTTTAGTATTAATGCCAAAATTGTGATTAGAAGATTAAAATTTGAAAGAAATTAATTTCGGGGGATAGCAAAACCGCAATTTGAATTTTAAAATTTGAAGCACATTTATTTCTCTGGTTAGGGGATATCTTCTTATCTCAAGTGCTTCCACAATATTTTTCACCACTGTATTTCCATAAATTTTCAAAAAAGATTTATGCTTTTAAGTTTACATTATTTGCCCTTAAAACCATATCTTTTAACGCAAAAAACCACACGTAACTCAACACAACGGTATTTGCCCAACTAATTGTACCAGCTAACCATAATTTTGCCACCTAAAAGCTTACCCGCAGTCGAACTAACCGCGTACTATATACGACCAATCTACACAAAATTAAATCCGTGTGAAAGAATTTAATCCAAATTTAAGTAAAAAAAACTAAAAAACCAAATTAAATTAAATATTAATTTATTTCCATCTAATATTAGTACGTACACACACACACATATATATATATTTATAACTTTTCTTATATTTCTAGGACTATGGATTATCATTAAAAATTTATTTTTCAACCTCAAATGTTTGGTTGGTTTTCCGAAAGTTTTACTCGAGTATACCAGCAACAAAGTCGTGCGGTTGTTTTCGAAAAGATTTTAAATTTTTAATTTTCTAAATGGATGACGATTTTATACTTTACTGCTATCTTTCAATTTTTTTTTGTGCTTGTGTGAATTATGATAATACCCTTTATGCTGCTCTAGAAAAAAGGACTATATTCATATATGTACATAAGGACTTTGAAATGATGGAATTTTTATTTATGTACGTAGCTATATCGAGGTCGTTTATGAGAGTATGTAACCTACAAGATACAGGTAAAAAAATATTTTAAAAGGGGCTTATCGAATTGTTCTCTTGCAAAATTAAAATTTATATCCTGTCTTATATATTCATCGGAGGATATATGTCATAAAAATTCCGTATACATTATAATTCAATTAAAACGAATAACGCCGTGCACCAAACGCAAAATTATATCTCTTGTATAATGAGACAATAATAATAATTATGAATCTGAAAATGGGAATCTTTATATTAATTCCCAACCAACTCATAAAACATATCCAAATTTATATTCCCTTATGGGAATACCTACCTACAGAATATTTTGCTTTCAAGTACTTAACGTATCTAATTTTTAATCTTCATCATCATTATCGTTACAAATATATATGACAACAATAAATAATAGAGACGATACGATGTACTCGTACCATAAATATTTATTTAAATTTATGTAATTTTGACCTTTTTGTCTTCATTCAGTAACATACTATATAATTGGTATACGCATTCATTCACCACTGTTAGTTCTATATTATCCCTTGTTTTGTGCGGTTTTATATCTAAGCTGAGGGAATATGTAATTCATGGAAATTGAATTAAAAATTGCGAGTTGGATGATGAGTAAAAGTTTGCAGAAATTTGAAATGTCGAGTCTCGTAAAAGTAGAAAATATATTTTTAGGATTCTATTAATTGTTCAAAGCAAGGAAAAATGAGGACAATTTTGATAGCGTGAAGTTTTGGAAACAGAAAAGACTGACTACAGTAAAATTCTGGCAACGCCCCATTAGAAAATATATAAAAATGCCTTGGTAATTGGCCATCGAATTCATACGTACACTATTCCAGTGTAGCCAACCGTTTATGTACACTGTTATAGATGTTTTAAGGTTTTCTGTCAATTTGTCAAAAATTTCACGTTAGTCATACATGTTCGCATATCTATCTGGCTTGAATTGAGATATCTGCCAAAATGACGGTCATTTAGGTTTTGACCCAAACCATAAGCAAAAGAGCTATGCTACAACTTGCCCTCCTCAAACGGAAATTTCAATCGGCTGATTTGACATATCCTCCTTCAGATTCTGCTGACAAAAGCATTAATGGTAGAGGCTTTATGTGACGACCACGACCAGAAAAGCTCTGCACAACTTGGCATAGCGAAAATCAAACAGGGAATCTGAGATCAATTTTACACGCAGGAGATCGAACGGTTGTGCTGAAAATGCAATGCATGTGCCGCACAAAGCGGTCTATGCTACCGAACATGGCTGAGACTTTATGTTATGTGTTTAGTGCGACATTAAGGATCCTCTTCATATTGTGCTTCTTCAACATTGCAAACAATTATTCAAGAGGAACAATTGAATATCTAGTTCAGTTTTAAGCCTCCACGTTTCAACCGTTTTACAATAATTTTAATTCCAAATATTTGCTTTCGACAATTGAGAAGAGTTCTTAAGAAGTCGTGTAACTTCGATAACCAGATACACATTTTTCTAGGGACATTACCCCAGTTCTCAAGCTTTCCTCACAAAGAAATCCAAATATTGTCTTATTGCATCAGAGTTATGGTTAGATTTCCAATACATTTTTCAAAATAATTAAAAAAAATTTAATTTACTAAAAATTCTGGAAAACGACGATTTAATTTAAAACATTCCTTTATTATCTATTTGCGAAATAGCTATCTCAAACTAAATTTTCATTTCCCGAAATTCTTTCCATTTTCCAAAATATATTAACATTAAATGCTTTTTTTTCACCAATTCTGGAAACGGAAGATTGATTTTTAAATATCATTTCAAAACTTGGGGAAAAAGAAGATTTAAATAAAATATTCTGAAGACTTTAATCTAAATTTTTATTTTGCGAAACGTTTTTAAAATTTTGGAAAAAATATTTCGAATATTAGTTAGTTTTCAAAATTACTGCAAAATAAACATTTATTTTACAATTATTAAAGGAAATGGATTCTCATTTTTAAAGAATATTTTAAATTTCAGAAATTTTGGGAAAAGAAAATTTAATTTTACAATATTTCAATAAACAGGGACTTCCATTCTAATTTTAAAATTAAATCTCTAGTTTCCGAAATATTTTAAAATTTAATTTTTGTTGGCCAGAATTTTTGGAAAAGCTAGATTTAAGACTTATTTTAAAACAGAATAGATACCGCCATTTTTCAGAATATTTTAAAATTAAATATTCCTCGTCACAATTTGTGGAAAATGATGATTTTTTTTTAAATATTCTAGAAAATGGAATGGAAATTTCCGTTTTATAAAATATTTTAAAAACTTTAAAAATTCTGGAAAAAGAAAATCTATTTTAAAATTAAAAATGATGGTTTCCGTTCTAATTTCAAAATTATATCTCCATTGTCAAAAATATTTATAAAATAAACCTTCCTATTCGAGAACTTGTGGAAAAAAGATTTATTGTCAAAATATTCTGAAAATTAAAATTTCAGAATGTTTTAAAATTTCGGAATTTTGGAAAAAAATTAAATTTAATTTTAAAATATTTCAAAAACCAACGATTTAATTTTAAATTTAGATTTGAATTTTCGGTTTTTTAGAATATTGTAAAATTAAATCTTTCTTTTCCAGAATTACTGGGAAAGGAAGAATGTTTGTTAAAATATTTTAGAAACGATAATTTAATTTTAAAATATGAACGGAAATTTCCAAAATTCTGGAAAAGATAGATTCAAGCTGAAATATTTTTTAAATTAGAGATTTAATTTAAAATTTCATTTCCCAAAATATTTCCAAAATTTCAGAATTTCTTCTGGGAAAAGAAAATTTAATTTATAAATAATTCAGAAAATAGAGATTTAATTTTAAATAAAAATGGAAATCTTCGCTTTCCAAAATATTTTAAAAATTGATCTACTTTTCTCTAAATTTCTGAACAAGTGATTTCCGTTCTAATTTTAGAATTAAATGTCTATTTTCCAGAATATTTTAAAATTAAATCTTCCTTAATCAGAATTTTTAGAAAATGATGATATTACTTTTTTAAATATTAGGGAAAATGGAATGGAATGCTTCCTTTTCTAAAAATTCTGGTAAAGGAATATTAATTGTTAAAATATTCTAGAAATGGAGATTTAATTTTAAAATAAGTATGGTTGTTTTCGCTTTGCAGAATATTTTTAAAATTTCAGAATTTATTTTTTAAAATTTAGATATGGCATTTGATCTCAATTTCCCAGAAAATTTTAAAATTTTCAAAAGTCCGGGAAAAAATTGAATAATGGAGAATTAATTTTATAGTTTCATGTGCCAGCATTTTTCTAAAATTTTAAAATTTGGGGTAAGGATAGTTTAGTTTCAAAATATATCTGAAAATTTGATCTTTCTGTTATACAAAAATTTAATTTAATTTTAACGAAAATCTCCAATTACCAGAAAATTTTTTAAAATAAATCTTCATTTTCAAACTTTTCTTGAAAATTATTATTAATTTTTTTTCAGAGTAATACAAGAAAATTTCCGTTTCCAGAATATTTTCAAGAAAATTAAAAAATAAATCGTCCTTTTTCAAAAATTGCGGAAGAGGAAGATTTAATGATTAAATATTCTAAAGACTTAATTTTAATTTTAATTTTCTAGAACATTTAATAATTTTGAAAATTGTGAAGAAGAATATTTTGAATAATAATTTTCAAAATTACTGGAAAATAAACATTTAAGAATAGTTTAAAATTTCATAAATTCTGGACAAAGATAATTTAATTTTTCAATATTCTAATTTTAAAATTAAATCTCTAGTTTCCAAAATATTTTAAACTAGAATAGAAACCTACATTTTCCAGATTATTTTAAAATTAAATGATCTTCGTCAGAATTCGTGGAATAATGAAGATTTGATTTTTAAATAGTTTAGTCAATTGAATGGAAATCTCCTTTATTACAAAATATTTTAAAACTTTAGAAATTCTGGAAAACGAAGATCTATTTTAAAATATCTTAAAAATGGAGGTTTCCATTATAATTTCAAAATTAAATCTCCATTTTCAAAATTATTTATAAATTAAACAAAAATAAGATAAAGTGTTAAAATATTCTGAGAATAAGAATTCCAGAATGTTTTAAAAAATCGGAATTTCGGAAAAAAAATTTAATTTTAAAACCAGAATTGAATTTTCTGTTTTCCAGAATATTTTAAAATTTAATTTCCGTTTTCCAGAATATTTCTAAAGCTTCCAAAATTCTTTAAAAGAAAGATTTCACGCTAAAATATGTTTTAAATTTGGAGATTTAATTTAAAATTTTATTTCCCAACACATTTAAAATATTTCAGAATTTCTTCTTGCCAAAAAAAATTGAATTTAAAAATAATTCAGAAAATAGAGATTTAATTTTAAACAAGAATGGAAATCTTCACTTTCCAAAATAATTTGAAAATTGATCTTCTTTTTCTCTAAATTTTTGAAGAAGGCAGTATCGTTTGTAAAATATTATGGTAAATAGAGATTTTCGTTCTAATTTTAGAATTAAATCTTCCTTCTTCCAATTTTTTGAAAATAAACATTATATTTTTTTTTAATATTCTAGAAAATGAAATGGAAAACTTCCTTTTCTAAAAATTTTGGTAAAGGAGCGCAAAAATTAATTTAGTAATGTAAAAAAAAATGTTTGCTGACTACCTAATATTGCCTAAACTAATCAATGCCAATAAATTCTATTTTGTAGACCCCTTTTTGGACCGATTTAAAGTTTCCTTCGTAATATAAAATTTATTAATAAAGTTAATAACTAAAAATTTAGATATTTGCCGTTTAATGTGATTGGAATTACTTCAATTTGTAAATATTTAGCTTCACAAGAATGTCGCTCATTTTACAGTTTTTCACATCACAAAGTGACACTTCAATCCGTTCTAATTAATTTTTATTGTTCTAATGCACTCTGGGGGTAATTGTTAAAATATTTTAGAAATGGAGATTTAATTTTAAAATAAGAATGGAAGTTTTCGTTTCGAATATTTTTAAAATTTCAGAAATTCTGGAAAATGTAGATTTAAACTTAAAATATTCGAAACTATAGATTTAATTTAAAATTTCAATTTTTAGAATATTTTAAGAGCTTCAAAATTTTGGGAAACTTAAAAAAATTAATTTTAAATAATAATAAAAAAAACAATCTCCGTTTTCCAGGATATTTTTAAATTTTCAAAAGTTCTGAAGAAATAAGATTTAAAGTTAAAATATATTTTAAATTGGAGATTTAATTTAAAATTTCATTTCCTAGAATATTTAAAAAATTTTAAAATTTTTCTAGCAAAAGAAAATTGAATTTTAAAATAATTCAGAAAATAGAGATTTCATTTTAAATAAGAATGAAAATCTCCACTTTCCAAAATATTTTAAAAATTGATCTTCTTTTCTCTAAATTTTTGGAGAAGGCAATATCGTTTGTAAAATATTCTGGAAAAATAAGATTTCCGTTCGAATTTTATAATTAAATGTGCGCTTTTCAGAATATTTGAAAATTAAATCTTCCTTATTCAGAATTTTTGGAAAATGAAGATTTTATATTAAATATTCTAGAAAATGAAATGAAAAACTTCCTTTTCTAAAATTTCTGGTTGATGAATATTAATTGTTAAAATATTCTAGGAATAGAGGTTTAATTTTAAAATAAGAATGAATGTTTTCGCTTTCCAGAATATTTTTAAAATTTCAAAATATCTGGAAAGTGAAGTAAAAAATGGTATTCAAATCTCAATTTTTCCAGAAAATTTCAAAAATTTCGGAAATCCTTGAGAAAGAAAATTTAATTTTACGGTATTCTAGAAATTGTAGAAATTAACATAGCAATTTTTATATTCTCTGAAATGTCTAATTCTTTAAAGTTACATCTCTAGTTTCCGAAATATTTTAAAATTTTATTAACAAGTTCAAAATTTTTAGAAAAGTAAGATTTAATTCTAGAAAAATAAGATTTTATTTTAAACTTATTAAAGTCTCCTTTTTCCAGAATATTTTAAAATTAAATTTTTTTCGTCCAGAATTTCTGGAAAATGAAGGTTTTTTTTAAATATTTTGGAATATGGAATGGAAACCTCCATTTTATAAAATATTTTAAAAATTTATAGATGAAAAATAAAAATTTTCATTCTAATTTTATAATTAAATCTCCATTTTCAATAATATTTAGAAAAATAAAATTGTTTTCGAGGACTTGTGGAAAAAATATTTAATGTTAAAATATTCTGAAAAATAAATTCTGAAAAAATTTTCCAGAATGTTTCAAAAATTCGGATTTTCGGAAAAAAAAAATTAAATTTTAAAATATTTCAAAATCTAGAGATTTAATTTTAAATGCAGAATTGAAATTATTATTTTCTAAACTATTTGAAAAATTTCATTAATTCTGGTAAAGGAAAATTTAATTTTTAAATATTTACAGAATATTTTAAAAATTTCAGAAAATGTAGATTTAATGTTAAAATATTGCAAACTAGGAGATTTAATTTAAAGTTCCAATTTTCAGAATATTTTAAGAATTTCAAAATTTTGTGAAATTTAAAATAATTCGGAAAATAAAGATTAATTGTTGAAGTATTTTAGAAGTTTGATGGATTTAGTTTGTACGACCAAGATTTCCTGGATCCTGCACTCTTTTTATGAATAACAATATTGCTGGAAAGGAAAAGAAAACTCGAACCGCTTCCAGACACCTAAGTAGTCGATAGTTAGTAAATTTGTTAGTATTTTTTTTTTGACACTTGATGATAATCACTAGATAACACAATTTTTTCTATTATAGCGCCCCCCAGTTGTAACCATAACAACTGAAAAGCCTTAGAAAAGCTTTAATTTAATTAATTATTTATGTCTCCACTATTAATCCCATCGGCGGTTGGGCGGTGGAAGGTGCAAAATTTCGTTCCCTCGTCATATTCCCAAAGCGGTCACCCAAATTTGTACTAACCGTAGTAAATGTTGCTTTACGTCGTTGTTGAAGTTGTTACATTTCTTCCCTCTTGTAATTATTGATGTATTTTAGAAATGGAGATTTAATTGTCAAATAAGAAAAGAAATCTCCGTTTTCCAGAATATTTTTAAAATTTTAAAAATTCTGGAAAATGAGATTTTAATTTAAAATTTAATTTTTAAGAATATTTTAAAAATTTCAGAATTTCTTCTGGCAAAAGAAAATTGAATTTAAAAATAATTCAGAAAATATAGATTTAATTTTAAATAAGAATAAAAATCTTCACTTTCCAAAATAATTTGAAGATTGATCTTCATTTCTCTAAATTTCTTGAGAAGGCAGTATCGTTTGTAAAATACTGTGGAAAATAGAGATTTCCGTTCTAATTTTAGAATTAAATGTCTATTTTCCATAAACTTTTGAAAATTTCGGAAACCCTTAGAAGAAAATTTAATTTTACAGTATTCTAGATATTGGAGAAATTAGCA
This sequence comes from Tipula helvola, assembly GCA_963556165.1. Classification (NCBI taxonomy): domain Eukaryota; kingdom Metazoa; phylum Arthropoda; class Insecta; order Diptera; family Tipulidae; genus Tipula; species Tipula helvola. The sequence goes on from OY744481.1 coordinate 372,913,328, forward strand.
TGGCAATTTTTATTTTATCTGGAATTTCTAAAATCAAAATTTCTGGCAAATTAAGATTTATTTCTGAAATGTTAGTTTCGAAATATTTTAAAATTTTATTAACAAGTTCAGAATTAACAACAAGTTCAGAATTTTTGAAAAAGTTAGATTTAATTCTGGAAAAATAAGATGTTATTTTAAACTGGAATAGAAATCTCCATTTTCCAGAATATTTTAAAATTAAATTTTTTTCGTCCAGAATTTCTCGAAAATAACAATTTTTAAAATATTTTGGAATATGGAACGGAAACCTCCGTTTTACAAAAAATTTTAAAAACTTTTAGATAAAAAATAAAGATTTCCATTCTAATTTTATAATTAAATCTCCATTTTCAATAATATTTAGAAAAATAACCTTGTTTTTGAGAACTTGTGGAAAAAATATTTAATGTTAAAATATTCTGAATAATAGAGAATTAATTAAAATTTTCGTTTTCCACAATGTTTTAAAAATTCGGAATTTCGGAAAATATAAAATTTAATTTTAAATATTTCAAACATCTAGAGATTTACTTTTAAAAACAGAATTCAAATTTCCATTTTTCAAACTATTTGAAAAATTTGATTAATTCTGGAAGAAAATTTATTTTTTAAATCTTCTGGAAATTAAAGATTCAATTTTAAGATTAGAAATATATTTTCCAGAATCACTTCAGAAAATTTCAGAAATTCTGGAAAATGTAAATTTAATGTTAAAATATTGCAAACTAGAGATTTAATTTAAAGTTTTAATTTTCAAAATATTTTAGGAATTTCAAAATTTTGGGAGATTTAATTTTCAAATTAGAGGAGAATTCTCCGTTTCCCAGAATATTTCTCCTTCTTCTTCTTTTTGCTAAATTTTTGAAGAAAGCAGTATCGTTTGTAAAATAATTTTGGAAATAGAGGAAATCCTTGAGAAATAAAATTTAATTTTACACTATTCTAGATATTGGAGAAATTAGCATGGCAATCTTTATCTCTGGAATTTCTAAAATCAACAATTCTCGAAAATCAAGATTTATTTTTAAAATATTCTGGAAAACAGAGATTCCGTTTCTAATTTTAAAATTATATCTCTAGTTTCCGAAATATTCTAAAATTATATTAACAAGTTCAGAATCAACAACAAGTTCAGCATTTTTGGAAAAGTAAGATTTAATCCTGGGCCCTATCAAGGTTTCCCCCGCGAAAGAATTCTTTCACGATATCGTGAATTTGGGATCACAAAACAAGATATTTTTTCGACATCTATTCTTCAGCGGGAAAAATTCAGCCGACAAAAATAGAGCGGACAAATTTTCAATTGATTTATTATTGAGGATTGTGACGAAACATTCGTTTGTTGTATTTTGAGTCTAATCTAAACTTAAATCAAAACTAGTCTCAAAATAATGCCGCGTACACTGACAAACGTCATAAAATGAGTGCGTTTATTATGTTAAATGAATGCGTTTACAGCCTTTTCGATAGCGGAATTCACAATAAGAAAGTTGAAGCGGGTCGAGAAGAACATATCGAAATTTTTTAAGACTCGCCGCGGAAATTCTATCATGATGCCCTGGAAAAATAAGATTTTATTTTAAACCGGAATAGAAATCTCCATTTTCCAGAATATTTGAAAATTTAATTTTCTTCTTCTTGAATTTCTGGAAAATTAAGATTTTTTTAAATATTTTGGAATATGGAGTGGATACCACCGTTTTATAAAATATTTTAAAAACTTTTAGATGAAAAATGAAGGTTTCCATTCTATTTTAAAATTAAATCTTCATTTTCAATAATATAGGACTTGTGCAAAAAATATTTAATGTTAAAATATTCTGAAAAATAGAGAATTATTCAGAATTTCGGAAATAATAAAATTTAATTTTAAAATATTTCAAAATCTAGAGATTTAATTTTAAAAACAGAATTGAAATTTCCATTTTCAAACTCTTTGAAAAATTTCATTAATTCTGGAAAAGGAAAATTTAATTTTTAAATATTCTGGAAATTAAAGATTTAATTTTAAAATTAGAAATATATTTTCCAGAATATTTAAAAAAATTCAGAATTTCGGAAAAATGTAGATTTAATGTTAAAATATTACAAACCAAAGATTTAATTTAAAATTTCAATTTTTAGAATATTTCAATTTGAAAATTTTCGTTTTCCAGAATAGATTAAAATTAAATCTTCCTTTTCCAAAATTTTTGCCAAAGTATAATTAATTGTTGAAGTATTTTAGAAAAGGAGATTTAATTTTCAAATAGGAAGAATATTTTCAAAATTTCCAAAATTCTGGAAAAGGAAGATTTAATGATAACATATTCTGGAAAGTCTAGATTTAACTTAAAATTTCATTTGCCAGAATATTTGTGAAATTTTGAAACTTCTGAAAAACCAAATGATTAATTTTAAATTAGAATAGAAATCTCAGTTTTCCATAAAATTTTAAAAATTAATTTTTATTTTCCAGAATTTCTGGAACAACTTCAGAACAGATTCTTACCTTCCAGCGACCCTTAAGTTTAAATATTAAACAAGCAAATTAAATCCTCGTAAAATAAGGCCCTAATCTTGCTCCTTGCTTTCGAATTACACCTATTACCCTTGGTTACAATATATGCAGAACTACAAACCGACGTGTGAAAGGCGTATGTAAAAGTTTTTATGTGATACGGCATGTAGCATCTAGAGATCCCAAACTGACAACCCTTTACAACTTATCGATTATATTATGCTTCTTTCGAGGCCAGAATCCATCCATGTCGGAGGAAACCTTTCTCTCTAAATACCTACTCTTCTCAAAAACGCTTTTCGGTTTGTTATGTATTTTAACAAGACCCAAGGCAAGAGTAGCTGAAGCATGGTTCGAACGAAGTGGGAGACATTTTTAATAACCAAAGGCTATCATATAAATTGCCTGTTGCATCATAAGTTTGAATCACCGAACTAACTCGAGACAACAACTGGTCTCTGCAATCAGTACGTGTTTGTCGTGGTGAGTCATTTTACTACTTTTACAGAATTGCATGAACTGCCGCTAAACGAAATGTGCAGCCCAGCGATGCCAATATTATGCTTTCTACAATTTATTGATTCTGTGAACCATCACTTCACAGTTAAATCAACAAGTTTTGATTATATACAATCATTCAGCACCATTTCAATGCCACAACATCGAATATGGGTCAAGTACTCTTCGTGTGTATAATATGCTGGCACATTTGTGTTAGATGGGTACAATAATTTTCCAGTAAAGGAAGTCATTTTGACTGTTGAAAGTTGTAATTCTTCAAAAAATTCAAAATATCTAAATAATTAATGGAAATTATAGAATGTTTAGTTATTGGTCCAAATCAAGTTTATTCAAAGGAGACAACAAAAGTTTTTTTCCATTATAATTTACTAATAGGTAAAGTAATTTAGAAAACTATAGATTTGTATAGTTCCGTCGAGCATCTTAAAACCATACATCAATTAAATGAAGTAAGTAAAAAATGTTAAGCTCAAGATCAGCTAAAATTCTTGGATAATATTGAACTATGATCAAAAACATCACAAAATTATAATAAATCACAAATGATTGACAGAAATGATTGAAATATGTGCGATTTTTTCCCCAAGGACTTAGAATTTACTTGAATCTGTCACACACTAATAATGCAACGGCGAATAGACCGCACACAAAACTTATTTATTAAGAAAAAAAAAAATCCTATTAGCTTTTACCTATAAATTATTAATATTCAAATTTATGATATTTCTGCCGTCTTCGCTCGAAAAACCCAGAAAGACAAAAAAAAAATCGCAACAAAACGATTATAAATTCACATCTTCCTTCGAATTCCATAACCATCAAAATAAATCATAACTTTTGTGTTTTTTGTTTTCTTTTTTTTTTTTGTCTTATGTGTCTAGTTTATTATTATAAATGTCTTGTATCTGCTGTGCTGTGCTGCCCGCGATTTTAAAAAAAATTAATTAAAGTAATTTCGAATATTTTACGATTTTATTTTTCTTCATTTTTGCGCTTCACTCACAAATCTAATAATAATTCAGTAAAAAAAAAACCTGTCAAATGTCACCGCAGAAAAAGCAAAAAAAAAAAAAATATGTAGGTACATCAAAAAAATGTTACCGACAGCAAAAAATCACATCATAAATGACACACACAGCAACAACAACAAAAAATTTACTACAAAGCAACAACACTCGCGCAGACATTTAGACGTAACATCGCCACAACACAATATATATACATAAGATAACAAAACAAAAACAAAAAGTAATAATCTTAAAATTGAGGTAATATTAACACAAATCCGAAGAAAAATGAGTATGATGTACACATATTTTAAAACCGAAAATGTCACCTAAGCATGAAAAAATCTACCTTCTACCTCTTTAAGATTTAACAAAAAAATAAAAAATTTTGATTTTGGTTCGATTTGTTGTTGCCCACCCATGAACAATTTATTTCTTATTTTGTTGAACAGTCTCTTAGTGTTTTTTGTGTGTTGTTACAATGCCAAGAAATCGAAAATAAACCAAACAAAAATACTTGAGATACTTCTTTATAGTGTATACAACGCAACAAAATCATTTTTTGAGTGAGTCTTTTATGGATTTTTCTTTTTTTTTTGTGATTTTTAGTCATAAAATGTAAAGCAATTTAATTTACGTTAATTCATAACACCCAAAACAAAGCAAAGCGACGTATTTTATTTTTATATAAGTTATAGTAACAATAACAATCGTGTACACCAAAAGGCAAAAAAAGCTCCGTGAAATTGAGATACACAGAATTAAGTTGTGTGTGTGGCGACAATAAATTAAATCTAAATAATTCTCAGTTTTTATTTTTTATTTTATTTCCTATATATGACAAATTTAATGTGACATTTTATTAGAATTCCGCTGACGGTCGTTAAATTAAATTTGATTGAATCATTTAGTGTATGGGAAGAAAATATATAAATTGTTGTACAAACGAGAATGACTTTGCGATAACCGGATTTTTTTGTTGTTTGAAGATCGCATTTTGGTTGTCTGAGTTGGTTGACAGTTTGTTGTTATATAGTTTTATTTAAAATGTGAATGTCATATAGGATTGACTTACACCTCAATTCTTGTGTAGTCGAATCCTTTGTCATGCCAAGAAACAGTCAAGTTTTAATAATCATATTACACAACTCTTGTCGGATGCAACACTATAGAATAATTATCGTTTTGCAAGCAATTTTTATGATTTATTTTGAAGTGCGTAATAACGGTGCTAGTAACTAAAGTAACTTGTCGCATGACAACAAGATGATCTAACCGATTGTGACAGACTTAATAATAGGTTCGATCATTGACTCAATTAGTCTTTTTCGCACATGTACGTCACCAGTGATAACATAACATTTATTAAATAATATTTATATTAATTATTATCGGTTTAGCTACAAATATTTTTAGTTAACAATTACCCCCAAGATATAATGAATAATTTAAAAATTATTTTTATTAATTACTTTTCCCACTATAACGAAGTTATATTGGATAAGTATTGTAATCGCGAAAAAAATTTTGTTTCAAATTTTCTCATTTCTCGACGAATTAGGTTACCAGGACCCCGAAATACCGATCAGAAAAATGTCGTGTCCGTCCGTCCGTCCTTCCGTCCGTCCGTCCTTCCGTCCGTCCGTCCTTCCGTCCTTCCAGTCGCACATTTTTATTATTTTTGTTTTGCCTCCCATTCTCACAAATATTGATAGTTTTGGTCGAAATTTTGTTGAAAGATAGATTTTGGTAATAAGCAGTTTGTATTATCTTTTAGGTCCATTCGAGTATAAAATAGAGGGGGTTGCAGTGGAAGAGAAAACTGCCAAACAGATTTTCTCAAAAACGGGACCGACGATTTTTTTCTAATGTTGATGATAAATTTGGCAATTCAACATCTACTTGTTCACAAAATTTGAAGTTGATTGAAGCATTGCGTAGGAGTCATTTTGACAAAAGGAGTAATATAAATTTGTTTATCTGTTTACCGAGCTAATCTTGAACTTTCCGAAGAAATATTTTTTTACAGTTAATGCACCTTGCAAATTCCAACAATTGTTCCCTAGGTGTCTTTAAGATAAAATGAATAGATTACCATGTAACATGAAATTTAAACTTCTAAATTTACCTAAAATACTTTGCTGATGGCAAATAATATCGTCAACATTTAAAAATAATTATATCTAATGAGCTTTTAAATATAGCAAGATATTCCCGTTTCTATGGTATGTATTGACATTTCTGACATCGACAATTTCTGTGACGTTTTATTGACATTTTATGACATTTTAATGATTGAAATATCAACGACATGTTGATTGATACATAATTTGTGAATAAAATCGCCTTTAAAGGTATTATTTCTGAATAATAAATTCGCTTGTTATTCAAAGTCGTATATAACTCCTAATAGCAAATTACTATGAGAGGCTTTAAAATAATATCACGCTACTAGGGTGGCACAGGTTTAGGAGAGCTGGAAGATATATAAAATGAAATACTATATGACAAGGAGGTGGGATTCGGTAACAAATGATAATTAACGTTATTTCTGATTTTGTATTTTTTGTGTTTTATTATTTTGTATTTTCGAATAGTCCACAGCGATGGAATGGTCCAGGCTGAAGCACTGAGTAAAGAATTATATCGGCCAATTCTCACGTTGCTCACCTTATATTGTAAATATGTATAATAAATAATAAATTTTTAAACATTGTGGATACTCTCTGAGTGAAGTAAATTAAATTATTAAGGACTTTCAACGGTATACTAGAGATGTATAACTGGATCTAATTGTTAAAGGTCGAAGATGAAAAACAGCGAATACGACTTTAATTGCTGCTCAACACGTGTCAGTTCTAAATAATCTAGCATTGTGACTTGTGAGTCTGTGATTTGGCGGTATGAGAGTAGAAGATTTAAATTGCCGTGATCAGTTGTGATATTGGGGAAGAGGTCTCCAAATTTGAGAAAAGCCGTTACATATTATGCTAGTCCAAAATAACGCCTGCCCAAAATAACGGAAACTGTTTGTAAAATATAAATGGTTGGTTTTATGATCTTTAACGGATGCTTTCTGAGAAAAGTGTTGTCCGAGAGTCGGATAGACCCAATTTTTTTTATTTTTTAATCCGGATTCTTTTAATGTGAATATTAGAGTCAAGAACGTTTCGGTCTTACCATATAGGTAGGAGCGTAAAAATTGGAAAATCATGTTGTCTTAGCCGCCAGTGTTTTCCACACAAATTTCAAACTGGTCGGACCCCGTGGTGATGGAGCTTCCACCATGGAGGTGGATTTAAAAATGTTTCGGGGTAAAAAAAAATCAAATGCATTTTTCCGAGTTAAGCTTGTAGTTGAATTAAGCATAGCACTAAGTTACTTGATCTTACATATTAGAGATAATCAACAGCTATAGCATTAAATACTACACCAATTGCATGACCTTTTAAATTATTTGACACCCTGTACTTTGAAAAACAACAACAACAAAAAATATCTCACATTAGTGCTGTACATTCAGAATATACAAATTCAATATAAATTGTTTGGAACCTTAACTTTTTGAATTTTAATGGTAAGGAAATGTAAAACGGAACTCTGCCGAAATGTTGCTGCTTCATCTGTTTGCGTTTTCGAGCACATAACAATCTTTCAATCTTTCAGTTTGTTATCGTGTGAACTGCTTTTTTTCATTTTCATTAGCATAAAATAAGCAGCAATTTCCTTTACTATTTTTTCGGTAACCATCTTTCGTTTCGGCTTCTACAAGCGCTTCCATTTTACTATAAAAATGCCTTTTCGTTGATTTCCAATTCAAGTGATTTCGTACTTGCTTTCTCTTGCTTCCAGTAATAATTAGCAATCTCAGTATATTATTTTCATATCTGCTTGGCTTTTCGTGGAGCTCAAATACCTTAGAAAAATCCGATCAGTCTAAATTGTTATTAGAGCCAGCAAAATCTAGGGGTTTTGTCGGAATATGAGGGCTATTATTAGATGTATATGGTTTTAAAAATTGTTTAATAAATAAAGGAGAGCGAAATTTTACTTTTTCTTACTACTATATTCAGGGTTAACTGCTAAATACCGTCCGTATAATTCGCATCATTTTGTGCAGTAGTGCTGATTAGATCAACGTCTAATGAACCGATATTCCGATTAATATTTTCACTTTCTGTCAGTGCAAATAAATTAATGTTATTACAGTACATAATCACATAACAACGCTTTAATATTAGAAACTGTTTTCCCTGTATTGTTCCCTGAATTGATAATAACAAAGCGTAATAGGTGTTAGTCAGCACAAGCAAACAAAACAGATTTATTTGAGCTATTTCTAACTGCTTTGTGCTAAATTTCACAATGTAAAAATATTACAATTGATTTCACTCAATAATTTGAGTTTGACTATTTCAGTATTTAAGTTTTGTCACATTTCCAAAATAATCTCGAAATTCATATATTAGGTACTTACAAAATCGACCTCTAGGCGTCCCGATTATCGGATTTGGTGGTTTCAAAACTTTTTTTAAAATAAAGTTTCGTTTTTACATTGGAAATGTATTCCCTTATTGAGTATAAGTGACCAAATCACATGTAAATTCTTTGAGATATTCAATGTTTTATGGGGTTTTCGAGGTTTCCATACTTTATTGAGTAAACGAAATATAAATTGTTTAAGATTTATCATTTTTCTAGATCGTTCAAAATTTTTGATATTACTCGAGTTAAGCTTGGAGTTGAATTAGGCATACGAGAAGCAATAAGAAACTTGATTTTACATAGATGAGGTGAGCAGCAGCTCTTTTATATAAGAGAAATAGGCGGTTGTTTTACGTGCAAAATTAATTAAGGTGCTAAAATCCTTGCTTGAATTTATATTTTTCTTATAAAACAAATTGCAATAAAAATTTCCAATTTACAGACAAAAATGAAAATTACTTGTCACTTTAGATCTTCAGACGCATAAGAGGGGGCTCTAAAATATATCTGCGAGAAAAGCTATCGGAATGATTTGCGAATATTTTCGTAATTTTGTGATCGGCTCAAAGAATTGGCAGATTTGCCAGTAATCTTGTAATATTTAATAAAAAGTTTTCGCGAATTTGAAAGCGAACCCTGAAATTTTCAGGCACGGGTTCGGTTCAAAATTCTATTTTTGAGGATTCTTATAATTTTACAGATCTAAATCGATTATTTTTTTCTCACAATGGCACCGTGTTAAAACTTGCCTATGATACTGAGCTTGTAGAAAAGTGCTTGAGCCGCTACACCGCTTGATGAGATGCCGAGAATTTGAGGTTTTTGGATGAATTTAAATTAATTCAGATAACATTTTTGGATATTCTTAGTTTATTGTAGATTGCAAGTTTATTCGAAGTTTTTGGGTGAGTATGTTCGACATTTTCGTGAAGAGGCGGTTACCACTTCGAGGTCTCTTCCAGGAATGTTCGCAAATATTCCGTCGGTTCATTTGGATCGCTTTAGGAAGCTTTCATAAACTACATCTATGAATTGCATAAGAGCGATGCGTTCAAGGCATCTCGGCTTTCTACATCTATATTACAAATAAACATCAGCTTTCTTTTTGTTAATGCGCTGTATAACGGAGATGCGGATTTTTCGTACTAATCCGGCCCGAAACGAAAATAAATCCGTTATTAAAGGACAATTTCGTTTTGCCGATGGTTCCATATGCCAAAGAACCACTAGCGCACCCCACGTACTTTGACCCCAAGTCGTATGGCTCGCAGGCGATCAGTTAGATAAGCAAAATGTACAAAGCGCACCTCCCATGCTGAAACGCGAGATTCATTAAAGTTTTTCCGAGGTTAGATTTTCTTTCCGCTGGCGCTACCCCCCGTAGAAGGATTTGGCGGCTTCAATGATTAACTTTTAAACGGATAATGATTGATTAATTCATTGATTCTACATTAACCAGCCGTGATTTTTTAAAATCCGCCGGGGATCGAACTCGGGACCTCCAAAGCTTAAAGCAAACATGCCAACCACTGCACCACCAGGTTAGATTTGTTTATGGGCAAATTCGTCAGTTACTGGGTCCAGGTCGAGAATTTTGAATGGATTTGTCATATTTGGTCACAAAGGTTTTAATGGTAAAAGAAGTTCTCTGTGTCGATATCTTGGCTAGGAAACAAATTCTTCATCACAAATCTAAGGCCTCCTGCTAAATTATTGACCTTACTTGCTTAAGCAATACAAATATTCTTCTGGTGTAGAATATGTGTGGTATAACCATGGAAATTTGTTATATCGATATAGTAAAGGATCCTATTGGCTACCATTGACTTTTTCCGTTTTTCTAACCAAGTCAACTGATGTAGTGAAAATTGTAAGTAGCAAGCCACTTTCAGAATTGACCAACAGCTTACCAAGAAACCTACATACCAATTTCCAGGGTTACGTAATCTTGACTAGACAGATTTTTTATACCAGAAGGCTATATACATTTATTGATGTAGTGAAAATTCGATCTGGCAATTGGCGATTCAGAATTGGCCAAGAGGTAGCACTTTGCTGTAATCTTGACCAAAAGTCATTTGCTAAATTAACCCTTTAAATGAATAAAATAATGAGATGATTAAGCCCATAAATGACGCATTATATTCGACTACTTTGAATTGAGTATAACTCGTGGTACTTCGCACAGTGCGGCGGATTCCAAAAAAATTGGCCAAAAGTAAAAAAACTCAAGTAAAGTATGTAAAAATATGCACGCAGGGTTTTTTTGGGTCGCTGATTGCGAATCTGAAATCAGAGTTGCAAAATTTAACCCCCTTCATCCCCTATTAACAACCCCTATTCATGAAACAGCCTGTATGTTACCTTATAATCAATATGTACATCATTTTCATCGTTTTTTGGGTCGCTGATTACGGATCTGAAGTCAGAGTTGGAAAATGTAGCCCCCTTCAACCCCTATTCGTGAAACAACTGTATATCATGTCACGATTAAGATGCATATCATTTTCATGCTTATTTGGGTCGTGGATTGCGAATCAAAAGCCAGAGTTGCAACATTAAATAATCAAAACGACGAATTATGCGCTAAGCACAATAATAACCGTATTTCTTGGACAAAGTTACAACAACATTTGCACAAAAAAATGTCTTTATTATAATCAAAGTAAAGCAAAAATCAAAGAAAAGGGGAAAAATTAATCAAATCTAAATTTATTTACATTTTTCTCAACCAAATACCACTTATGAAAGGTGACGCGCATTTGAAATTGGAAAAGTTCTGGTAATTTCGATGTCAAAAATGCTTCTCGCTCTGGTCGACCAATCACTGAAAAAGTTGATGAAATCTTACAAAAAATCGAAGAAGACCGACACATAAGCAGCCATAACATTGCTAAGGAATTAAATATCGATCAAAAAACAGTTGTAAACCGTTTGCTTAAGGCTGGCTACGCAAAAATGCTCGATCAAGAACTTTCGATGAAAAATTTATTTGACCAAATTTCCATCAGCGAGTTGCTACTGAAATGCAACGAAATCAACCCATTTTTGAAGCAAATCATTACTGGTGATAAAAAATGGGTACAATACGAGATGTCGTTTGAAAAAGATCATGGTTAAAGAAAGGTGAACCATCACAAATGACTTTAAAGCCAGGATTGGCGCCCCATAAAGTTATGCTGTGTGATTAGTGGGATTAGAAGGGAATCGTACATTAAGAGGTGCTAGAATCTGGTCAAACTATTGATTCTAATCTCTACTATCAGCAATTAACCAGGCTGCAGCAAGCAAATAAAAAAACCGGTCAGAATTGATCAATAGAAAGCTTGTTGTCTTCGATCATGACAACACCAGCTCGGCTGGTGTTTTGACACATCCAGCTTGGACCTTGACCCTTTGACTACCATTTGTTTCGATCTTTGCAAACCTCCCTTGATGGTCTAAAGTTAGCTTCAAAAATGACTGTGAAAATCACTTGGCCAAGTTTTTCGCCGATAAACCCCAGAAGTTCTACACCGATAAAATTATGAAACTTGCCGAAAAAGGGCAAAAGGTCATAGATGATAATGGTCAATATGTTCTAAAATAAAACTCATTTTGAATACAAGAAAAATCAAAAATTGACAAAAAATCTCTCTTATACATTTTCCTCAAACTATTTTTCAAAAATTACAATAAAATGCGAAAAAGCGGCTTAAAGCAGCCATTTTTTTTTGTATGTGGAAGATAATACTGTCACCTACAACCTCTGATAAGTTTTACAATCGAGCACGACAGAACAACACAACTTTTTGATAGTAACATATCGTATATTAAAGATTAACAAGAGATACAGATCGACTACAATTATTGATTTTTTGATATTTGATACTTTCAAAATTAGTAAATTACAATTTATTCTCATGTTTTACATACTTTCAGAAGTTGATACCATTTTATCTGATAAGAATTGGTTGTGCTTTCGATTTTCTGTATTTCTAATAACAAGCGCGTTGTTTGCCATTTCCGTAACAATGTTGATACTACTCGAACAAAGGTGGCATTGTGACGAGTATTCCAGAGCAGGTAGAAGGAAATGTAACCTTATCTTAGTAATTCCTGAACGTTAGACATGTACTTTAGCCAACCCAATAAACAAAAACCCCATCTAAGAACTATTTTTTTTGGACTTTTGGCCAGCTTTTTTCGATTTCGCCGCACAGTGCTTCGCTCAAATGGAGCACCAAGCTATTATTTTATGCCATCGTTGTCCATCCAATATTAAATTGGGACGGTATTGAACATTTATTTTACTTCGCGGGCAAAAAACTAAATAAATTTATATTTTTAAGGTGATCAGATTTCTGATTTGACATATTTCATTATTATTGAGGAGATTCCTCGCAAGTATTACAACTGGCAGGCTTTTGGTTGAATAGCTTGAATTGTAATAATTATTATTTCTTTGATTTGAAAATCGTGCCCGATGTCTAGCGGACGGGGCATTTGTTGGACAATACTGAAAATTGTTCCTATGTCAAATTCTTATGAAATATTCTAGTCAGAAAACTTTACCGATTAAGAAAGCAATAATGAAAGGGTTAGATTGAAGTCTCGAAATCAAGTTTAAAGACATCTTTAAGTAATTCAACGTAACTATTCCAGAGTTTCAAAATCCTTAATCCAAATTAATTAATTTTATCGAGCATACAAATTTTGAAAAACCTTTCAAAAAATTTATTCAATTCATAAGCCCACCTTTCTACGAACCTCATAATTCAAAAAGGATGATACCCCAAATATATGGCGCTATGAAGGCGCTAAAGTATATTTCTATTATAATACCGATACATAAATATTCCTATATGTACATGTTTCTCACATTTTATCTAATATTAGATGAGTTATGATTGGGATGACACAAGAATAACAAAACGAATTCGATTTTAAAATGTCATCCCTTAAATAAAAAAAAAACGTAATATTCTTTACAACACAACCACAAAAAAAAATGTTAATCTCATTTTTCATTTCTTTTATAATTTTATATCTGGGTCAGCATCAGGTGTTGTTGTTTTATCTCTAAATCTTAACAAAAAAAAAAAAAACATAAATCGAAATAACCAACCTCATGCGTATACAACAATAAAAGAAATTTAGCCGCTTCAAAACCACAAGACTCTAATGAAAAATAACAAAAATAAATTATAAGAAATCCACTTTTGGTTTTTCTACTCCTCCATATATAAGGACTCATCTTCAACCAAAAGAATAACATTTAGTTTGACATCTTGACAAAAAAAAATAAAATTATAAATGGGAAAAGTCACACTTATTCAACATTCTTATGAAAAGATACTCGATGCGTGTGTAATCACGAACAAAAGAGGCTGGTACCTTACACAAAATCGTCAAGTGGATTTTGGAAAATATAAAAGCGATTATAATCATTCCAGAGAGGACAATCATCTAATGATTATTACAGTATATTACTCTATATACAGAACAGGTACAAAGGGATAACAAAATTTTTTGAAGGTGGATTTTAAAAAAAATCAAATTGCTGATGTCATCAATCAAATTCGTCAAAATGTCCTTTTTCGGTTGTTCAACACAAAGTATATATTATGTTAGATGTGTTTCTTCAGTCAGTATATGAAGGTCAATATTCGGAATCGAAAAATCATTATCACAAAATATATTGAAAAGCAATTATGTTTTACGATCGAATCGGTTCTCGATCCTTTCGGTAGATACGAAACGAACCAAATTTTTTTCTTGTACATAATTATAGGTGGTGGTTGATGTTTTGTTGTTGTCTCGGTGTGTACTACATTCAAAGATAATTATTAAGATGACCAGAATATTTCTTTTTCTTTTTTTGATTTTTTTCTAATTAATAAAAGAAATTTGTTGAACATATAGAAGCTGGGTTGATTAATGAATGAAATTGTAGATGTCCATCAAAATGATGGGCATTTACAAAATACGTGATCTTGTATATAAATATGTTACGAAATATTGTCTCGATTTAAAATATTTTTATTTTTTTAAATGTGACCTTGTCTTGTGGTTTCAATAGTTAGGTCGAGGTAGTAATTACTTAGTATATATGCTTTCAAGGGTTTTTCTAAGCCAACTAATAATAAACTTGACACCAAAATTACAACTTCCTTGAAATATAAACCACTTTGTACTTTGGTTGAAATATGTAAGGTTTTTAGAATTTGAGTTGATTTATTGCGCCTGGTATTCTTATTGCAATCAGTTTGATTTTTGAAACCAGTTTACTCTCTTTCGTCTTCTCCCCTGTATTTCCCTGTAATGTGTAGAGTTTCGCTGTGGGACCTAATTTTAATGCCACCTTTAAGTGGAAAAAGTACTAATTAATAAATCGGTCGATTGTGATGTTTAATCCGAAAACCATTTTGTACTTCAATTTGTATAGAGTTAACTTTGAAGGAGTAAACATCACAGCGCTAAACAAAATTGTTTTTTTTTTAAATTTCAACAACTAAAAAAATTGTAAGTAGAAAAGTGTATTGTTCTGATTTTACGGTCCTAATAATTGTTTTGTTTTCTATATTCTGTAGTTAGTATAAATTAGGGTTTAAAAAAAAATAATTTAAGCCATTGAAATTTATACACATTACTAACAGTGATTTACCACTTGAGAGTATATTAGAACCCGTTGGTGGTAAGTGTTACTTTCATTAATGTTGAGATACGTCATATATAATAATGTTCTATAATCAAACATAGGTGGTATGAAATTGAGCCACCGTCCTGAAAATTGCTTCTTTTTGGACGTGGATCTAAAGCCTGATACCATCTGATTGTTGAAATCAGCTAGCTACTGCCAACGGGTGAATTTTTATTCATCTTGTGGTATAGGAACAACCTCAAATTTTGAGAAAGATACTAAAATTGTCATTAACGAGAGACGTGCCATACGTGCGCCTGTGTCAGTCCCTGTGGATCAGAGGCTCATTACTAAGCCTTTAACTAACGGATAAATTAACGAGGCATACTATAGTAATACAGTGTGGTAACGGTGAAAAAAAAAATAAATAAAAAGTGAAACTAAAACAGTGAAATTATAAAAGAATAAGAAAAATAAATTTAAATTAAAATTAAATAGTTAGTTACATAAGTTTACAATAGTCAGTAAAATTGCATAGTGAAAGTTAAATTTATTGATTACGTGAATTTCCGTGTTAGGATAAATTAATAAAATTGTTTTACAGCCAACCGTTTGGGACACAACAGGGCCTTGGAGTGGACTTAACGGTAAGTTGTGTGTTTTTTGTTGTGATCGTTTAATTAGCTACTAATTATTTAGCCATTTCAAATAAATAATTAAAAGTGGATGAAATAAATTTAATCTTCTCACATATGCTTAGTTCTTAAACATTTTATTGGTAGAATTGCTTAAAATTAAAAATAAAAATAATGAAATTAAATAAAATAAAATGATTCTAATTTTAAAAAAAGTTTTGAAATGATAAACTAATTTTTTTTGTATCAACATAAAGAGAGTATGATTCAGCATGTAGTAATGGTCGATTATTTTTTTTTGTATTCGTTTTTTTTTGGTGCGATAATTTTTTTTTAGTGAACTGCGAGCATGTTGTTCCAATCGAACCCCCCATTTTAGGCGAGCTTAAACCCGCAGCCAGCGCACCAACCCGTGAACAACGGCAGAAAGCACTACATGGCGCCGAAACAGGGACCTGAAGGTCAATGAACATTGAAAAATGAATTAATATGACCTAAAGGCCTCTTTGAATGTTTTTTTTTTCGATTTGGTAATCCTAAAAAGATATCCAAGGAGCTTCACTCCTCAACTATTAAAAAGATAGTCACATAATTCGCGTAAATACATACATATGTTAAAATTCTGGCGAATGACTAATCTCTTTGTTTTAGATTCAGTTTCAATTAGTTCATACTGTTAAAGTTTTTTTTGGATTCAGTTTTTTTTAGTTCTGCGTAATTTTGACCTAACAGTGATTCTGTCAGCTCTTACGTGGATTTGGATTAGCTGTGTCTAGAAGAATAACATTTGACGTAGAAGTATATTTTTTTTTGTTACTTTAAAACTCTTTTATTGGCTAAGATTTTTTTTTGTAAATATTTGTTTTTCGTTTCGTATATTTTTGGTTCAAGTTTGGGCTAATATGATTTTGTTTCTTAATCAGCACGAAAGTTTTGATTATTTCAGTGATTCTGATTTTCCTTTCGTGGTGTGGGTAACTTTCTATACAGAACGAAAGCAGTTAGATTTTGGAAAACATATTGAATATTTTTACTTGAGTACACTGGTTTAATTCTGAAATCGAATTATTAGTTTGGATTATTACAGTGATTCTGTTTTTCCTGATACTTGGTTTTCGGTAAATCAGTTAAAAAAAAAACTCATATAAACATAGAGTCTAGCTAAGGGAGTTCATACTTCACTATAAATTTCAAAAGATATTTTTTTATTCACTTTCAACCATTGCTCACATCGATCATACTCTCTTTATAATTTTTTATTGCGTTTCGAACAAACTAATTATAAAATATTACTTAAAATAATTTTTTTTTTTTTTAAATAAATAAATTAACATAATTTTCTAATTAAATTTAAAAAAAAAAAAAAAAAGGAAAATGCGATTTTTTTTCCGTTTTATTATTATAAAAAGTTGAATATGGCAGAGTTAAACATTTTTGAGTATCTTTCTCCTAATGAAATAGAGGTCGAATATATGATTCGAGATATTGATCCCAATGATTCCAATGCAGAAATCAAACTTAGAGATATTTTAAATAAAGAATTAACTGGCAAGCAGGTAAAACCATTAAATACTCATAATTCGATCGTGCCTGCAGATGAAATTCGCATGTGTCAGGAAATGTGCAGCTCAATTGATTATGAGTTACAAAAAATAAATGAGAGGTCTACTTTAAGCGTGCTAAATAAACTCTATGTACAAGCTTTGCATTGGAATGATCGTGTGATTAGATTAAGAAATTCAGTTGGTGATTCTTTCGATTTTACCAAAATTTTAGGTTCGAACCGGAGATCTATTGTAACAACCGCTTGTGGTTGTTATGTTCTATTTAATCTAAATCTGTAATTGCGGTTGGAAATCCCAACAGGGTTGCATGTTTGTCCACTGCGCTGCATAAAGTCTCTTCCACTATACGTCATTCTTTCTTTGGCTTAATTTGTAATAGAAAATATATTTTTTTTTGGTGGAGTGTACCATTTGGCATTTTATACTTCTCCGTATTTTGGTCGGTTACTCGATTCGTTTTATCATTTTTTGTTTGATGGTATGTAATGACGTGTAGTGGTTGGTGTGTTGCTTCATCTGTTTGTTTTGGTTAGCGCGTGCATTTTCCATGTAAATGGAATGTTCCAGAAAATTGGTTAATTAGTGTTGGTGTGTGCGAATCGATTTTGGGTGATGTCGTATGTGTACGTCATCCGAGATTTATCGGTCGGGTTTTTTTTTTTTTTTTATATGAGTAAATAATTTTGGGTGGGGGAAAAAAATTTATTTTTTGTACACGTCGGGTTTATTTTATTTTTTTTAGTCTGGTTTTGAATTTTGAATGGGGATATCAAGTTTGGAGTTAAAGATAAATGTGGTCGAAAAAAAAAAAAGTATTTTTAAGTTGATGACCAATAAGTTATTGTTTAATATATGAATGTTGTTTTTTTATGATAATTTGCTTTTTGGTGTGTGACCAATAATTATAAAAACAATTTAATATAATTTCAATTAATAATAATAAGAATAATTTAAAAAAAAATAGTTTCAGAAACCATAAAAAAAAAAGAAACTAAAGAAAAATTATTAAATCTGTAGTGATACATTCATATTTTGTTTTGGGTGTATAGTTATTTTGATTATCAATAAAAATTTCAATTAAATTTATAAAGTTTACATAAAAAAATTGGTGTTTATTTTCTGAAATCGAAGAAAAAAAAACTGGATCGTGAAAGTTGTTTGTGATGGCCAATTTTTTTTTTGTGTATTAAATAGTTTCGGAAATCTTGTTATATTGGGATATTCTTCTGTCTTCAGTATACTAACCATTATAACAGTTATTAAGCGGCTTCATTTATGTTGTGCAATACTATTTTGAGAAGTATATAAGATTTCCTCCAGAGAAAAACCCCGTTGTGTGGTTGTTTTTGGTGAATTTTTGGGTTTGTGGCAGCAACTCCGCCAAACGGAGTGGGGTTCGTGCGAGGGATCCTGCGTCGGCGCTGGTAGCTGTTTTGTGGTCGGTCGGGCCAAATTTGTGTTCAGGTAAGGTGTGACGGCCAAAATATAGAAAGAACGCCGCCCACACCGTGTGGTTTTTTTTTCTTTTAACTTTTGTGAGCCAAACTTGGTTTTTTCGTGTTTTCTTATTATATATTTTTTTTTCCTTTCTTATATATATAAATTTTTACGGGTTTTTCAGGTTTCGGGTGGCGTACCGTATGACGCCCTCACAAGATCGATTCGCACCACGTTTTTTTTTGTAATTTTTGCTAACGGTTCGTTTTTATTTCAAATTATTTTTTTGCATTTCATTTTTCCGTTTTTTTTCCGATCCGGTTTCCATTCGTAATTGCAGATTTTTCTTATGATTTTCTTGCCTCAATTTTTTTTAGTGATGAGTGAATAAATAGTTCTGTGTGATCGCGTGAGGATGGGCGGCCTTATGCTGACCTAGGCCTTGAGCAGGGACGCCGGAGTGGCACCGGCGTCCTTGTCGAACGCAACCCACATTTATGATTATCTACCACTGTGGTCGTGGCACGGTAGAATAATTTTCTGGTCCCCTTCGTTTTATCTCTATGCGGTTTTCAAGCATAGTAATATGTCTGGTAACCCCCACGCCTAGCGGCGAGCTTCAGCCAGTGCAATACCGCAACCAGACCTCTATTGCTATGTTCTGTTTAACAAAATCCCTTTTGGGGGATTTTGTTACAGTGGCGCCCAAGTGTTCGGCTAATTTTTTTTTGCATTTTTCGTCTTTTCAGATTTCACAATTTTTTCAGCTTACTTGTTGTGAGTACCACGTGCAAAGTCCAACGCTTGCGTTGTTTGAGCTTGCACGGGTGCTCACATCAACGTTTTCTGCCCGATCAACATTCAAATCTGCATTGCAACCAGCGTAAGCTGTTTGATTGCATGCAGATGAGAATGTTGATCCCTATTCTCAGCTCGTCTGATGAATGGGCTTACCATTTCTGCCATGTGGCATTGATTGTGGTTAAGCTCATTCTTCTTTCGTTCTGAGTTTAGTCTTATTAAATTTTTTAGAGTCTTCGTACCTTTTAATTAACGTAATTTTCTATTTCAGTCCGACTACCTTCATGGGGAGGGATCACAGCATGTTCTAACCTTTGGTTATTTGATCTTGCTGGATCGCTCGTCATGTTGGTTCCATGTGTCATGGGTGTTGGGATCGCGAACTTGTTGTTTCCACCAATGTGGTGTTGATTGGACAGTTCGTGATCGCAGTACTCATTGGCACATCTTTAGTCAATTTCTACTTTCAGGTAAAATTTTATTTTTCAAATTTTTTTGTTCAATTCTAATTAAACTACTGGGACCACAGTGGTAATTTTTATTATTTTTATTATTATAGCGTTCACGCCTAGCTCAGCATGGGGCCGTGCTCACTTCTCACGTGATCACATTTTTTTGTTATTTTTTGATACAAGTAATACATTTTACTTATTTTTCCTTTTGCTTTTTCATTTTTGTGAAATTTTGTTTTTTGATTATTGGTTGTTTTTCAGTTGGTTAATGGAGCAGCTAAAATACTATTAATAATTTTGGTCAGTTCATTTTTTTTTTATAATTCTATTTCGGTATTTTGATTTTTTTTGTTTTTGGTTATATTTTGCGTGCGAATGAATTCAGGCAATAATAATCTACCGTGGGATAGACCGGCAAGTGCGGTTGTTCATACAGTGTTTGAGTCGAGTGAAAGTAGTGCTTTACCGCGGATAAGTCCTTGGGATAACCATAGTAATTTTCCAGCTCCTCAATCCTTCCGACTTGTTGATATCTACGTGGTTATTATAGTCATAATTTAAAAGTTCATTCTAATTTCATTATTTTATTAAATTATTTACTTTAATTTTTTTTCCGGTTTTGGTTAAGTTTTTTTTGAAATTATTAAATTACTCATTCAATATAGTTAAAAAAAATTTTATTATTCGATAATTTTTTTTTGATCGGGAATCGGTTTCATTTTATTTAAATTAATTTTACCGTAATTTTTGGTGTATATATATATATATACATATATATTATATATATATAAATTCACTCTATTTTCTTTTATAATTCTTTTTATTCATATTCATTTCAATAGTAAACTCAGTAAACATAAATTCTTTTTGTCCTTTAAATTATATTGAGGTATTAAGCAACACTTTAGATTCCAACACATTACCTTGGGATAGACTGGCGAGTACGGATGAGAAAAAGGTTTTGAGTTGAGCGCTAGTTCAGTATTGACGCGAGTGGTCCAGTGGATAGTAATTTGTGCTCGCAGCTCCTCAAACAGCCCGGCTTGTGGATATCTACTTGGTCATAGTGAGTCTAATTTGAGATTGGTGCTTCAATATATGTTTTCAATAAATTTCTTTAAATAATTAATTAATAATTTAAAATTTTTTTTCTGCTTTAAATTAATTAATTCTATTTTGTTTTTCATATATATATATATATCCAAATATTTTTATATTTAATTTTTTTTGGTTGGGAAAATTTATTTTTTCAGTAATTGCTTCAATTAAATAATTTGTTTGATTTTTTTTGTGGAATTGCCAGTATCGCTGGTCTTCATTTGGTATTCAGTTGTAGCTTTAAATTTTACTAACTTTTGGTTTAGGTAACTTTAATTATAACTATAATTTATTCAGTTTTCTATAAAGTAAATATAAGTTAGAAATTTTTTAAAATAATATTTTTAGTTTACATTTATTAAAAATTAATTCTCATTACTTTTAAAATCACGTTTAAATTCAATTTTGGTTAATTTTTTTTTGTAGCTTTAAATTTTTTTTCTCTGTTTCACTCAATCTTTTCATAATGGACGAATTAATTAAGGCATTTAATGTGGATCCTAATTCAATTGATCAGGCGGAAATGATGAGAGTATTGACGGCTCAAGTTCAACTGCTGACCAACGAAGTGAGAATACAGCTGGATGCGGAACAAGCAGCCGGTGTGCATAGTCAGTTAAATCCAACGTTAAAAATTCCTGTTCCGGAGGTGTCTTTTGGGCCACCTCCTCACCCTGATTTTGCTGGTCCTGCAAGAGATCCACTTGTTTCCACGGCGATAAACCCGCAGGACAATAATTTGCCTGAATTAACTCATTCTTTCATGGAACCTGTCTCTAAAGAGCGTTCATCTCCGGAGCAGGCTACCCAACGTTCCAATTTTCAGTCAGCACCAGATGCTAGAGATCTTCATAATAGTACTTTGAATCCCGTGCCTTCAGCAATTCATAATCCATCTACTCAATATAATCCTGATTTCAATAGACGTTCTTTATCTCGATGTGGGATTTCCTACACAGGTTCACCTTCTGGTATCACTGTGGACATGTTCCTTTTTCAGCTGGACTCTGTAGTGAAATCCAACAATCTATCACCTTCCTCTGTACTTCTGGATCTGCATCTTGTCCTGAAAGATGTGGCACTGCAGTGGTACTGGACCTACCGCAGGTACAATCCGTCAGCACCTTGGGATAGTCTCCGTTTAGCCTTCCAAGAACGATTTAAAGATAGGCGTACTCCCTACGAAATTCGTCGTATGGTTGAGTCTCGCAAACAGTTACCTAACGAATCATTCTTGGAGTTTTATCATCACATGTGGAATTTGGCCCTGCAGTGTCACACCCCTTACAGCGACGATGAATTCATACAACTACTGATGAACAATATGAAGCCTGTCCTTCAGTATCAACTTACTGATCGACACTTCTCACATATCAATGAGCTCATCAAAAGTTGTACTTCATGGGAAGATTCGCTAAAACGTTTTCGTTCTCCACCTGATTACTCGATGCACCCTCGTCGTAGTATCAATGAACTCGGTGTTGAGAGTATGTATGATTCAGAACCAGTCGTTCCAACTTCTAATCCGTCAGTTTTATCCGCAGATACGTCAGGAACCGCATATCGCGTGCCATCTGGTGTTTTTGTTCCGACGTCCGAATCTGTGCAACATATTTCTGCGATTAGCCCAAGTCACTCTTACCGTGTCCCAATGGGAACATCGGCTACAACTTCTACGTCATTTAAATTCCCTTCTACTTCAACTACACCTAATGTAAACAATACCTCCAGATCTGGCCGCAATTACATTTGCTATAATTGTTCTGATATAGGGCATGGTTTTCGAGACTGTCCTCGTCCTCACTTGGGTGCCTTTTGCTATCGTTGTGGTCTCAAAGGCACCATTTCAACAAATTGTGTTCGTTGTGCGGGAAACCAGATCAGTGGTTCATGGAGATCGGGGAGCCAGGAACCACAGACCATCTCAACCCCAACAATAATTACCAAAGTAGATACAGTCAGCAATACCGACCCAGAGTTTCGGAAGAGACTGATGCCAGGTGGGAAGAATCAGTCGAACCAGTGAAAGTTCGCGTTGAGTCCTTTGACTCCGCAATCTCTTCTGGATCTGGTTCAGCTGGTTCCGACTTAATGGTATCGGACTCTTGCTTGCCTGTTTCTCCACCTGAATGTCGAGTAAATTCCTTTTCCAAATTGGAACACTCCATTCCTTCAACTTCTTCATTTCACAATAGTTCTAATTTTTCTGATTCCGTTCCATCTATCCCCAACACTTTTGGGAAGCTCAACTCAACTCAGTTACTTCGCTCAAAAAAATACTGGGAGCAACGTCGGATTTTGCGATCCTTTGTTGTTTCTTCAGTACTCGGTTCTGAGACAAGCGATAAACGGCCCTATGCCGATATTCTTGTCAATGATGTTCCATACCGAGGTCTATTAGATAGTGGAGCGAGTGTAAGTGTGTTGGGTTGTGGTTCTGAAAAGTTGTTGGCGGACAATAATCTTCATATTCATAATTTTCCTACTTCTATTCAGACTGCGAGTGGTCAATCTCAGAACGTCATTGGTTACATAAATGTTCAGGTTAGCTTTAACTCCCAATCTCATTACATGCGATTCTTTTTAGTACCTTCTCTAAAGCAATCTCTTTATTTAGGGATTGACTTTTGGAATAAATTCGGCATTACTTTGCAATTACCTGCGTTGAGTGAATTATCGGACTCCGCAGAAATATCTTGTTCTCCTAAATTCCATTCTCTCTCTCCAGATGATAACTTAAAGCTCTCTACAATAGTTAAAAAATTTCCGTCAAGTGCAAAAATGGGTCTTGGACGAACTACATTAATCTCTCATGAGATTGATGTTGGTGAATCCAAGCCTGTTAAGCAACGTTTTTACTCTGTTTCTCCTGCTAAGCAAAAACTAATGTACGATGAGCTAGATAGGATGTTATCACTGGATGTGATTGAAGAAAGCCACAGTTCATGGTGTTCTCCTGTCACCATGGTGCATAAGGCTAATGGCCAAGTACGCTTGTGTTTGGATGCCCGTGAGGTGAACAAGGTGACGGTCAGGGATGCGTATCCGCTTCCACTTATCAACGGATTGTTGGGTCGTTTGGATCAAACTCGCTATATATCAACTATTGATCTAAAAGATGCCTTTTGGCAGATCCCTCTTGACCCGCAATCCCGAGATAAGACGGCGTTTACTGTCCCTGGTCGTCCCTTGTACCACTTCAAGGTCATGCCCTTTGGGTTGTGCAACGCTCCCCAAACACTGTGTCGCCTTATGCATCGGGTGATTCCTTATCAACTGCACGACAAAGTATTCGTCTACCTTGATGATTTATTGGTTACTTCGTCCACTTTTGATGAACACTTGGAACTTTTGGAAGTGGTGGCTTCGTTGCTAGTAAAGGCTGGTTTAACCATAAATTTGGAAAAGAGTCAGTTTGTTTTGAAGGAGGTTAAATACCTGGGTTATTTAGTGGGTGATGGTTGCCTTCGCACCAACCCAGAAAAATGTAAAGCAATTAGAGAATTTCCACGACCAAAAACGACTAAACAGATACGTAGTTTCTTGGGTTTATGTGGGTGGTATAGGCGTTTTATTAAAAATTTCGCGTCTTTAGCTGCTCCACTAACTGATCTGACAGGGAAAAAATCTAAGTCTAAATGGAATCTTCACGCTGAGGAATCCTTCCAAGCTCTTAAATTATCTTTATCGTCTGCTCCTGTTTTAGCTAACCCTGACTATGGGCGCCCTTTCTTTATCCAATGCGACGCAAGTGCTGTTGGCGTGGGTAGTGTACTTTTTCAGCTTGATCCTGATGGCGCTGAACACCCCATTGAATTCTTTTCGCACAAACTTAATGCCGCTCAGAGGAATTATTCTGTAACTGAGTTGGAGTGCTACGCAGCAGTACTTAGCGTCCAAAAATTTCGGCCCTATATCGAGGGATACCCGTTCACGATTTATACCGATCACGCTAGTCTCCGCTGGTTGATGTCCCAAAAAGATCTATCTGGTAGACTCGCCCGCTGGAGTTTAAAACTGCAAGCGTACAAATTTGATATCGGATATCGTAAAGGAACGGTGAATGTTGTACCTGATGCCCTCTCTAGAGCTTTTTATAGTGAGCCCACAGACGATGTAAGTAATGATCAACCTTTTCCTCCTGTTGAAACTACTTTGAATGATGATTCCTCCTTACCTTGTAATTCTCCTGTTATACAAGAAAATGTGTCCAGTTTAAATTCTTCAAGTGACAATTCGGTTCTACATATTGATCTTAACTCTTCAGCTTTTCAGGACGATGAATATGTACAACAGATCAATCGAGTACAACAATTAAAAGATTGTGATCACAACTTCAAAATCCGTGATAATAAACTCTTGATCTTACCTTCCTACGCTTCTCGTTATACGTCCACTGATTTGTCTGAATGGAAGTTAGTAGTTCCGTTGTCCTTGACTGCAAACTTAATTGAACTGGCTCATTCTTCTCCTACTTCTGCTCATATGGGTATTAAAAAAACTGTAGAACGACTTCAACGGCAATTTTTCTGGTTTGGTATGACTAAACAAATCAGACTTTTCATCTCTAATTGTTTACAATGCAAGATGAATAAGCCTGTAAATTTTAGCACTCAACCTTTGATGGGTTCTCAAACTGAGTCTACCAGACCTTTTGAAAAATTGTTCGTTGATTTCCTTGGACCTTATCCTCGCTCCAAACGAGGTAATACCTGTATCGCTATCGTGTTGGATCATTATTCAAAGTTTGTTCTAGTCAAACCATTGCGTGAAGCTTCCGCCTCTTCTCTGTGTAGCTTTTTGGAAAATGAGGTGTTTTTACTTTTCTCTGTGCCTGCAGTGATTACTTCTGATAATGGCAAACAATTCATATCTAACTTATTTAAAGATCTCTTGAAAAAATATAATGTTGATCATATACGTACTCCTATTTACTCTCCTCAAAGCAACGCTTCTGAGAGAGTTAATCGGACGTTACTGTCTAGTATTCGTTCTTATCTTGATGATCATGCACATAATGAATGGGATTGCCATCTGTCTGAAATCACTGCGGCATTGCGAAATGTTAAACACGACGTCACGAATTTTTCTCCTCACTATTTGGTCTTTGGTCAACACATGTCCTTAAACGGTTCAGATTATGCTTTACGTAAACTTTTATCTCCTCAGGATGATAACGAAATACATGTGTTGTCCAAGTCTAATAGATTAAATCTTATTCGTGATCAAATAACTCATTACCTGAAAGTTGCACATGAGAAATCCGCTGCTCGTTATAATTTACGAAGTACCAATAGGAATTTCCTGCCTGATCAACCTGTGTTTGTCCGATCCTTCGCACAAAGTAGTGCTCCTGATAGATTTTCTGCAAAGTTAGCTGCTAAGTTTATTCCTGCTTTTATCACTGATAAAATCGGAACAGTCTCTTATAATATCAGAAATCTTGATGGAAAACCTTTGGGAGTTTATCATGCCAAGGATATACGATTGTGACAAATTATTAGTGAAATTTTTTTTCTCCTTCCCTCTTACTTTCATGCCTGGCTTTGAGATCTTTTCTCGGGTGTGAGTCGTCCCCACGCTGTAACAACCGCTTGTGGTTGTTATGTTCTATTTAATCTAAATCTGTAATTGCGGTTGGAAATCCCAACAGGGTTGCATGTTTGTCCACTGCGCTGCATAAAGTCTCTTCCACTATACGTCATTCTTTCTTTGGCTTAATTTGTAATAGAAAATATATTTTTTTTTGGTGGAGTGTACCATTTGGCATTTTATACTTCTCCGTATTTTGGTCGGTTACTCGATTCGTTTTATCATTTTTTGTTTGATGGTATGTAATGACGTGTAGTGGTTGGTGTGTTGCTTCATCTGTTTGTTTTGGTTAGCGCGTGCATTTTCCATGTAAATGGAATGTTCCAGAAAATTGGTTAATTAGTGTTGGTGTGTGCGAATCGATTTTGGGTGATGTCGTATGTGTACGTCATCCGAGATTTATCGGTCGGGTTTTTTTTTTTTTTTTATATGAGTAAATAATTTTGGGTGGGGGAAAAAAATTTATTTTTTGTACACGTCGGGTTTATTTTATTTTTTTTAGTCTGGTTTTGAATTTTGAATGGGGATATCAAGTTTGGAGTTAAAGATAAATGTGGTCGAAAAAAAAAAAAGTATTTTTAAGTTGATGACCAATAAGTTATTGTTTAATATATGAATGTTGTTTTTTTATGATAATTTGCTTTTTGGTGTGTGACCAATAATTATAAAAACAATTTAATATAATTTCAATTAATAATAATAAGAATAATTTAAAAAAAAATAGTTTCAGAAACCATAAAAAAAAAAAGAAACTAAAGAAAAATTATTAAATCTGTAGTGATACATTCATATTTTGTTTTGGGTGTATAGTTATTTTGATTATCAATAAAAATTTCAATTAAATTTATAAAGTTTACATAAAAAAATTGGTGTTTATTTTCTGAAATCGAAGAAAAAAAAACTGGATCGTGAAAGTTGTTTGTGATGGCCAATTTTTTTTTTGTGTATTAAATAGTTTCGGAAATCTTGTTATATTGGGATATTCTTCTGTCTTCAGTATACTAACCATTATAACAGTTATTAAGCGGCTTCATTTATGTTGTGCAATACTATTTTGAGAAGTATATAAGATTTCCTCCAGAGAAAAACCCCGTTGTGTGGTTGTTTTTGGTGAATTTTTGGGTTTGTGGCAGCAACTCCGCCAAACGGAGTGGGGTTCGTGCGAGGGATCCTGCGTCGGCGCTGGTAGCTGTTTTGTGGTCGGTCGGGCCAAATTTGTGTTCAGGTAAGGTGTGACGGCCAAAATATAGAAAGAACGCCGCCCACACCGTGTGGTTTTTTTTTCTTTTAACTTTTGTGAGCCAAACTTGGTTTTTTCGTGTTTTCTTATTATATATTTTTTTTTCCTTTCTTATATATATAAATTTTTACGGGTTTTTCAGGTTTCGGGTGGCGTACCGTATGACGCCCTCACAAGATCGATTCGCACCACGTTTTTTTTTGTAATTTTTGCTAACGGTTCGTTTTTATTTCAAATTATTTTTTTGCATTTCATTTTTCCGTTTTTTTTCCGATCCGGTTTCCATTCGTAATTGCAGATTTTTCTTATGATTTTCTTGCCTCAATTTTTTTTAGTGATGAGTGAATAAATAGTTCTGTGTGATCGCGTGAGGATGGGCGGCCTTATGCTGACCTAGGCCTTGAGCAGGGACGCCGGAGTGGCACCGGCGTCCTTGTCGAACGCAACCCACATTTATGATTATCTACCACTGTGGTCGTGGCACGGTAGAATAATTTTCTGGTCCCCTTCGTTTTATCTCTATGCGGTTTTCAAGCATAGTAATATGTCTGGTAACCCCCACGCCTAGCGGCGAGCTTCAGCCAGTGCAATACCGCAACCAGACCTCTATTGCTATGTTCTGTTTAACAAAATCCCTTTTGGGGGATTTTGTTACACTATTAAGATATTAGAGGATTATCTAGGGATAGATCCAAAACATGATAGAAATCCCCGTAAATTTAAAAATGTTGGAGGAGCTGTGCCAAAAGTTATTTCTAAACCCGCTCCCATAAAGTCATTGGAGACGATTGAATTGGATGGAGGTCACATAGAGTCAGATGACGTAGATGATTTATTTGGTGCTATTGCTTCTTCGCCAACAACAGTAAACAAAAATGTTCATTTTGAACATAACGAGGATGAAACAAAAAACGATGTAAATAACATGTACCAAAACTTGAAGAGTTCCTTTGAGCTTAGTGAGAATAATGCAATAAGAAATAATTTAACTCAATCTCAGTTGTTGGGCAACACTAACCATAATGTCACACAACTTCAAACTAACCATCGGTTGCAATCCTCTGAACAAAACCAATATTCTTTCCAAAACTCGAATCCAAATTTAGGAAGGCTAAACCAATCTGCACCAATGCATTCTGAATATGACCAAATACTATCAGAGTTTAATCGAATGAACATTAGGACACCTAGCTATAATCAGGGTCAATTTAGGACTCGTAAGCAACTTGACACGGCAACTTTAATGCCTAATAGCAGCGATAACAATAACAAATTCAATTCGTTTACACCAGAAGAAAAATTTCCAAAATGGAAAAATTTAAATTTTAGCGGTTCTAAAGGCAGTAACGTGAGTGATTTTATTTTTCGTTTTGAAACTTTGGCCAGACGTGGTGGATTTAATAATAATACTTTAGATAGATACATATTTGATTACGTGTCCGGTGAAGCAGATACCTTTTTATGGAACTATGTAAGAAGCAATCCAACTGCAAACTGGTCTCAGATAAAAGAAGCAATGTTATCCTGGTTCTCCAATCCTGAAGAGGAGGCAGAAACACGTCGTTATATTTACAAAAGGGTGCAAACCACCCGAGAGACGGTGCAAAACTTTATCTTAGACATAGAGATCCATAATAATCGACTAGTGAGAAAACTCAACCAGTCTGAGCTTCTCGATGTTGTTAAAAGTAACCTTTTGCCTGTTTTTAGAGACAAAATAATGAATGTAGATATTACTTCTCTCAATCAACTACGCATTTTGACCCAATCTTACGAAAATTTATGGACACAGTCTGGTTATGATCCGCGAACTATCTTCCATGCCAAGCGCACCCCTTTTGTCAATGAACTTCAACCAGAGAAACTTATGACCGAATTAACTGGAAACAATTACATTGAAGCTATAAACAGCTCGAATAAGAAAGTTCAATTTGTTGTTTGTTGGAACTGTAGAGATGTGGGTCATTACTACCAAGATTGTCCTCGTGATTTACTGCAACTTTTCTGTTTTGGATGCGGCAAAGAAAATGTGAAAAAAATTAATTGCTCACATTGTAAATCATATACCAGTTCGGAAAACATGCGATCGGACTTTGTCAGAACTGGGCTGCAAAGTTCGCAACAGAACAGAGATGCCCCCAG
The DNA here is from genome assembly GCA_963556165.1 of Tipula helvola. Taxonomy (NCBI): domain Eukaryota; kingdom Metazoa; phylum Arthropoda; class Insecta; order Diptera; family Tipulidae; genus Tipula; species Tipula helvola. The sequence continues at coordinate 372,943,447 of OY744481.1, forward strand.
ACCGAAAAATTTCCTAGATACGAACAAGTTTTACGATTAAACAAATCATTTCATCCCAATAAGTCAATTACCGAATTCGATTATACGCACCATGTTGAAGAGAACCCGCTTATTCCTTTAGATTCTGCTGTGTTAAATGATATATCTGCAATAAAATCTTCATATTCTTCTAAAGGCAGACACATAAAACATAAAAAACCCTCGCGTGTTAGAAAATACTTTAAATCCAAGATGAAATTCTATCGTGAGTGTGCTACGACGATTTTAGGGTCAACTGCAACCGAAAATGACATTCGACCGTACCTCAATATTAACATATTTGGTAAAACTTTATCCGGATTGCTCGACAGTGGAGCAAGTATCAGTATTCTGGGTAAGGGTTCACTTGGTTTCTTGAGTGATATTAATTGTAACTATCATAAAATGAATTCATCAGTTAAAACTGCCGATGGCACAGCAAACCAAATAATCGGTCACGTAAATTTACCGGTTCAGTATAAAAATAAAAACAAACACATACGATTCTATATAGTTCCTTCACTGCAGAATAGCTTATACTTAGGGATAAACTTTTGGAACTCCTTTGGGATTGCTCCTGTGATGGTTGACGAACTTTGTGCCACGTCAGTTGATGACAAAATGCATAGTCTCACCGAAGAACAAATGCAGAGATTGAGTGTAGTTAGAGATAAGTTTCCATCATTTACAAAACTAGGGCTTGGTTTGACTCATTTGCACGAGCATAGGATAGATGTTGGCACAGCGCTTCCAATAAAACAGCGATATTTTCCGGTATCACCGATTGTTCAGGAAAAGTTGTATGGTGAAATAGACCGGATGCTCTCACTTAATGTGATAGAGCCAAGCCAGAGTCCATGGTCTTCTCCTGTGGTAATGGTGAAAAAGTCGAATGGTAAGTCGCGGCTGTGCCTGGACTCCAGAAAACTAAACTCAGTCACTGTTAAGGATTCCTACCCTCTTCCCTTCATTGATGGATTACTCGCTCGACTGAAGGACACCAAGTACATATCGGCCCTTGATCTTAAAGATGCCTTTTGGCAAGTTCCGTTGGAAGAGACGTCAAGAGAAAAGACAGCGTTTACAGTGCCCGGACGGCCGCTTTACCAGTTTAGGGTAATGCCGTTTGGACTCTGTAACGCTGCTCAAGCAATGTGCCGCTTAATGCACAAAGTCATTCCAACGGAATTGCAAGATCGTGTCTTTGTGTATTTGGATGACCTTCTAATTGTATCACCTAACTTCGATGAACACCTCTTGCTACTCACTGAAGTCGCAAATAACATATCTAATGCTGGTTTAACGATCAACTTAGAAAAAAGCTTCTTCTGCATGAAGGAAATACGATACCTTGGATACGTAGTTGGAAATGAAGGCCTGCGAACCGATCCTACCAAAGTTGAAGCCATTGTAAATTTCCCGATTCCTAAATCGGTGAAACAAATAAGACGCTTCCTTGGATTGGCGGGTTGGTATCGGAGGTTTGTTCCCAACTACGCTCAAGTATCCTCGCCGATTTCAGATCTGTTAAAAAAGAAGGTGAAATTCGTATGGAACAGTGAAGCCCAATTGGCTTTTGAGAGATTGAAGTGTATGTTATCTACTGCTCCAGTGCTTACAAATCCAGATTACTCCAAGCAATTTTTTATTCGTTGCGATGCGAGCACGGAAGGGCTTGGAGGTGTCCTGTTTCAAAAAAATGATGACTCTGTCGAGCGGCCGATATCCTTTTTCTCTCAAAAGCTCAATTCAGCACAAAAAAATTACTCCGTCACAGAACTTGAGTGTTTAGCTGCGGTTCTGTCAATAAAAAAATTTCGTCAGTACGTGGAAGGCTACAGAGTTACGGTGATTACTGATCACGCTAGCCTGAAATGGCTGATGAGCATGCGTGATCTGACCAGTAGACTAGCAAGATGGAGCCTTTATCTTCAGGCCTTTGATTTTGAGATAGTTTACCAAAAGGGCAAGGACAATGTGGTAGCCGACACTCTATCTAGGATATTCTGTGATACTGTGGACGAACTAAATTCGTGCCGTAAATTCTATGTAGACAATATAGATCTTACTTCGCCAGCATTTAGAGATGAGGACTATGTACGCCTTAAGGAGAACGTAGCTGCTAAGCCAATTCAATACCCTAATCTACGGATATTGGAAGGTCGTCTATACATACGAATTGAACCTAAAACTAATGATGTACTCCTTGGTACTTCTACTTGGAAGTTATGGATACCTGAACCATTAGTATCTGACCTAATCAAAGCAGAACATGATGAGCCAACCGCTGCACATGGAGGAATAAAGAAAACGCTGTGTAGACTCCGAAAACTGTACTATTGGCCTAAAATGGCAAAGGACGTATACGACTATGTGGCAAGATGTGACGTGTGCAAAATTACCAAAACGTCAAACACGATTACACGACCCGAAATGGGGCGCACAGTATTTGTTGAGCGTCCATTTCAGAAAATCTATGTCGACTTCCTTGGTCCCTATCCGAGAACAAAAACTGGAAAAACCATTATTTTTGTGGTCCTTGATCAATTGACGAAATTCCCATTTCTGAAATCTTTCAATAAGGGTTCGACGACAAATGTAATAGATTTTCTAAAAACTGAAATTATTTCAGTATTTGGCTGTCCAGAAACAATCTTCTCGGATAATGGGGTTCAGTTTCTCAGTAAAGAATTTCAAAAGTTTCTTTCTAAATACGGCATAACGCACGAGCGAACTCCTGTCTATTCACCCCAAGCAAATGCTTCAGAGCGGGTAAATAGGTCCGTTTTAAGTGCAATAAGGTCATATATCAAAACAGATCATAAACTTTGGGACGAACATCTGAGTGAAATATCTGCCGCACTACGAAGTGCAGTTCATCGCTCGATAAGTTATTCTCCTTATTATAGCCTATTTGGTTATGACATGATTCATCATGCGAGTACTTATAAACTTCTGCGGGAAACAAGCAGTTTAAATGAATCTAAGGTCGAAACGTTACCACCTGATATCAAACAACCAATTATTCATGCCATAATCCGTGACAATTTGAAAAAAGCATTTGAGAATTACTCTCGAACTTATAATCTACGCACAAGACCAATACAATTCTATCCAGGACAAAAAGTATTTGTTAAAACACATCCGATTAGTGATAAATATAAACGGTTTTCTGCCAAGTTAGCTCCCACCTACATAGTTGGAAAAATTATAAAAAAACAAGGTACCGTGTCTTACTTGGTGGAAAATGATAAAGGCAAAATTATTGGTACTTACCACGCCAAGGATTTAAAAACCTAATCCTTCACAAACCCCGTCTTAAACTAGATACGTTTCTAATTCCTCAAGTCACGCTCCACTTTTTCAGCTTCTCTTTTCATTGGGAACAAATTAAATAAGAACCTGCTGTGTAGAGTTTCGCTGTGGGACCTAATTTTAATGCCACCTTTAAGTGGAAAAAGTACTAATTAATAAATCGGTCGATTGTGATGTTTAATCCGAAAACCATTTTGTACTTCAATTTGTATAGAGTTAACTTTGAAGGAGTAAACATCACAGCGCTAAACAAAATTGTTTTTTTTTTAAATTTCAACAACTAAAAAAATTGTAAGTAGAAAAGTGTATTGTTCTGATTTTACGGTCCTAATAATTGTTTTGTTTTCTATATTCTGTAGTTAGTATAAATTAGGGTTTAAAAAAAAATAATTTAAGCCATTGAAATTTATACACATTACTAACAGTGATTTACCACTTGAGAGTATATTAGAACCCGTTGGTGGTAAGTGTTACTTTCATTAATGTTGAGATACGTCATATATAATAATGTTCTATAATCAAACATAGGTGGTATGAAATTGAGCCACCGTCCTGAAAATTGCTTCTTTTTGGACGTGGATCTAAAGCCTGATACCATCTGATTGTTGAAATCAGCTAGCTACTGCCAACGGGTGAATTTTTATTCATCTTGTGGTATAGGAACAACCTCAAATTTTGAGAAAGATACTAAAATTGTCATTAACGAGAGACGTGCCATACGTGCGCCTGTGTCAGTCCCTGTGGATCAGAGGCTCATTACTAAGCCTTTAACTAACGGATAAATTAACGAGGCATACTATAGTAATACAGTGTGGTAACGGTGAAAAAAAAAATAAATAAAAAGTGAAACTAAAACAGTGAAATTATAAAAGAATAAGAAAAATAAATTTAAATTAAAATTAAATAGTTAGTTACATAAGTTTACAATAGTCAGTAAAATTGCATAGTGAAAGTTAAATTTATTGATTACGTGAATTTCCGTGTTAGGATAAATTAATAAAATTGTTTTACAGCCAACCGTTTGGGACACAACAGGGCCTTGGAGTGGACTTAACGGTAAGTTGTGTGTTTTTTGTTGTGATCGTTTAATTAGCTACTAATTATTTAGCCATTTCAAATAAATAATTAAAAGTGGATGAAATAAATTTAATCTTCTCACATATGCTTAGTTCTTAAACATTTTATTGGTAGAATTGCTTAAAATTAAAAATAAAAATAATGAAATTAAATAAAATAAAATGATTCTAATTTTAAAAAAAGTTTTGAAATGATAAACTAATTTTTTTTGTATCAACATAAAGAGAGTATGATTCAGCATGTAGTAATGGTCGATTATTTTTTTTTGTATTCGTTTTTTTTTGGTGCGATAATTTTTTTTTAGTGAACTGCGAGCATGTTGTTCCAATCGAACCCCCCATTTTAGGCGAGCTTAAACCCGCAGCCAGCGCACCAACCCGTGAACAACGGCAGAAAGCACTACAGTCTATGCCTCACTTTTTTTAGAACGCTCTTATCCTTATTTTTTATAAACTGTGGTAACAGTTACTGTTGGACTATTTATCATCAAAAATTCAGAATGCCGGCTTGTTGGGATTTAATGTATATTAACTCTGATTTTACTAATAATTGTTTGGATTTTGGGGCTTTTGAAGTGATTTTTTGGACCTTATCTCTTTCAGATGGCTTTTCTGAGGTTTTAGGCTGACAAAAAGTCGACCTTTCCTGGATGGCTTTTACTGTGACTATTAAGGCAGTCTTTTTGGACTAACATGTTAGGCTGATTTTTCCTGGTTGACTTATTTGGCTGACGTTTTAGTCTGATTTTTTCGATTGACTTTCTGCTATTTAACAGTTTCTGCTGATGTTTGGCTGTGTTTAAATTTTCAGAGTGAGTGACTGAGTTTCAGTTTTGCTTTAGTTATAGTCGGATTTTTGTTTTATATAGGACCAAACCCACAACATACATATACATTTTACGTTATTAGTTTGATCATTTTTCAATTATTTGTTTTAATATTCAATTTGAAATTCTAAATTTTAAATTATTCTCATCGCCAATTTTATACAATAAATATTCAACGCATGATTTACATATTTACCAATCAAGTGGTAACTCCATTACAAATTAAAGAATCATCACAATGCGATACTACTTACAATGACAATTGAAGATTATGAATGAAAAATATGAAATTGAATATGATGAATTTGGAATAAAAATCGATTGGTTGATTTGCGTGAGATTGAAATTTATTGTGCTTTAATGTGTGAGCTTTATACTTTATTCAAATCAAAATATTATTTTACATTAAAATTATTTGTATCAATAAACTCGATGAATGGTTTGATTCGCGCTTTAATGCGGTCCATCTTAAGGGAATAATGAATGATTTGTATAAACCCAAAAAAATGCGAAAACTAATCAAATTCTAAAATATTTTTATTTTTATGCTGTGGAATCACATTCTAACACATAAAAGAGCATCATATATCAAAACAATTTTTTTTTTTCTGAAATCTATAATTTTCTTGTATACGGTCTTCTTCGTATCTACCTTGGTCGCGTATATACATATATAGTTTTGGGACAGAATTATTAATTTTTGTTTTATGTCGTTACGATATTTTTGTGCTTAGACCAAAACCAAAAAAAATGAGTTATGATCGAAATTTATATGTTAGACAGGGTCTATATGTATAGCATGTATGTATATATGAAACAGGGTTGTATAATGAACTTGTTTTTCGTGTCTTTCATGAGGATGCAGCATCCAATGTATTATATTTACACAGCCTTGATCTAAATTTTATTTGATTCGCAAGAAAACTAATAAATCGAGCGACATAAAAAAAAGGATGCAAATCTCACCAAATAAATTCCGCATATACCTATATATGACGTGAATACACAGTAAACTTATAGCGAGGGATAAAAATGGGTGGAGATGATATAAAATGAAAAATGATATATTTTTTAAAAGGCTTTTGGTATATCTCTGTGAAAATTATAATTGGATTGTTTTTGTGGTTTTTATATACGCAACAAAAAAAAAATATTTATAACTTTTAAAGGTACAACAAAAAGTTAATTAAAAGTAGTTTTGTCTAGAAGAAAATCATTCTGAGAAAAGCATTTAATTCACAAATTTTTGGGGTCTGGAATTTTGTATTTTTTATTATTATTATGACGGCAACTTGAAAATTATTGTATGTTATATTCGCGTCAGAGGGTGATCTTGTTCCCTTATGTGATATTAAAATCAAGATCAGCGAAATTTCCTCATTTGTATCGCAAAGAAAAAATTCCACTGAAATAATTTATCAATTCCCAATTACCCACAGTTATAAATTCTCATCTAATTTAAATTTCAACTACATTATGTACGTATACAAACTAAAACATTAAATTTAATTAGATACAAAAAAAGTTCTCAAACTCAAAAAAAAATTAAATTTCTTGAGAAGATTTTTCAAATTTTTTTTCTCGTGGCTTTTTTCGTGTGTGGATCCCAATCAATTGATGAATTTTTATTTTATTTTGATTTGATTGTTTATAAATTCGACGCAACGGTCTATCACTTTTTTAATGATTATATCAATTTGTTTTTGCTTTTTGTTCTCTTATACAATTTTTTAAAGATTAATTTAATTTAATTTAATTTAGATATTTTTAGTTTCTTCTTAATTTTATTGTTTTTCTTATTATGGATATTTTATGTGGATTATGATGATGGTCATGTGGTACTGTACGGTTTACTTGTTATATGTATGATTATAAAGAATACTTTGAGGCTCCATTCGTACATATTTGTGAGGAATTTATTTAAAAGTAAAAAATGATCTATCTACCTTATCAAATGCTTTGCGAAAGTCAGTGTACACTGTATCCACTTGGCTAACTGACTTGATAAAAAGCTGGAGAATTCCAATAAGTTAGCTTTTCAAAGCTTTTCAAAAATTTTAGCAAGCACATTACTAATCCAAATTCCACGATAGTTTGTTACATTCGTAACAGTACCTGATTTAAAAATTGGAATAATAAAAGAAGTTTTCCATGATTTGAGAACTTCACAACTGTTTAAAGATTTGTTAAAAATAATTGTTAAGGTCTTAACTAAACACGTACCTATATAAATTACAAATTTACTAGGTAGGCCTTCGGGACCACCATGTTTGTTAGCGTCAAGCCCACTAATCGCTAATTGAATATATCTTTCAGAAATACGATCATATCTCACACATAAATTTTGAGTTATTACAAGAATAGATTAATGTATTAGATAATTCATTTGAAGGATTAAAAACGCTGCTGAAGTAATCAGAAAACCAATAGCAAATAGTAACAACATCACTGGAAGTATCACTTAAATAATTCATTACACTCGGAAACTCTGAATTAGTAGATAGGTTTTTATTGAACTTCCAAAAAAAGTTTGGATCAGCTCTAATGGAGTCTTGGACTTTGTATATATAACTTCTGTATACAAGCTTGATTTCAACCTTAATTGCTTTACGTAATAAGTGAATTTGATCATCATATATACCGGGTGTTTCTTTTAAACTGAGACGATCAAATATCTCGAAAAATAGCCACTCTACGGAAAAAATGTCCATAATCAAAATTTAATCATACCGCGGGGGAAATACATTAGTGCAAAAAAATAGTCCCCCACCCCCCGCTTTGTAGGTGGGGCGGGGGTAACTTTTAAACTAAGATAGGAAGCCATATTTTTTATTGCAGATACGGATTCTACGACTAAAAGTACGTATGATTTGAATGAGATATTTTGTTCGGTTCATGATAGATGGCGTTGTAATCGACGAAATTCAATTTTTTCAATTTCTTCTTCTTAGAACACACGCATTCGATTCTGCAATACGTTTGAAATAAAAAACATCACGTTTTCATTGGAAATACTCGAAATTCGTCATCAAAACAATTTATTAATGTAAATGGCAGGTGAATAAAATAATTTTAGCTTAAAATAAGTGTTCAAAATGATGGCCTGCGACTTCAATGCACTTATTAATACGCATTTCCAATGATTGTACACAACTGAGAAGTGTGTTTGGTTGAATTTCAGCACACGCATTTCTGATTCGCTCAATCATGTTCTCACGTGTTGTTGGTTCTTGTTTGTAAACTTTGTCTTTGAGATAGCCCCACAAAAACAAATCTGGCGAAGTAAGATCTGGTGATCTGGCGGGCCAATTTATCGGACCAGCTCTACCGATCCAGCGACCATTGAAATCACGATCAAGTACCTCACGTGCTACCAACGAATAGTGTGCAGGACAACCATCATGTTCCGTCTCAATTCTAAGTTTAAATTTTCAAGTAATATTGGCAGTTCATTTTCCAAAAAGTTTCGGTACATTTGACCATTCAAGTTGCCTTCAATAATGTGGGGGCCGATGAGTTGGTTGCCAATTATTCCACACCACACGTTGACAGTCCAAGGGCGCTGATGTTCAACTTGGCGAAGCCAGTGTGGATTTTCAACACTCCAATAATGCATGTTGTGCCGATTAACCGTTCCATGGTTTGTAAAAGACGATTCGTCAGAGAACATTACGCAACGAAAAATATTGGGGTTTTGTTGTATTTGTTCACGTGCCCATTGACAAAAAGTTACCCGATTTTGGAAATCAGCGCCATGTAAAGACACATGATATGGATGATACTTGTGCCGTTTTAAAATTCTCCAAACACTGGTGAGGGACAATCCGGAATCGCGAACTATTTCTCGTGTACTAACATGAGGATTATGAGTCGCTGCAGCCAATACAGCAATTTCATTATTTTCTCCAGTGACTGTTGCTCTACGGGTCCTCTTTTTCGGTTGAACATTTCCATCAGCAATAAATTGTTTGATAGTACGGCCAAATGAAGCACGTGAACGAATCCTATCCGGAAAACGTTGAGCGTAAATAGCAACAGCATTTTCCAGATTTCTGCCAGCTTTTCCATAAACCAGAACCATTTCAATTTTCTCTGGCACAGTTAAACGGTCCATTCTAAAGTATTTTATCGTTTATTTTGCAATTACGAAAAACATGAAGATAAGAGATAACACAAACGTTAAATGTGATTTACAAAACTGAATAAATTGTTTTGATGACGAATTTCGAGTATTTCCAATGAAAACGTGATGTTTTTTATTTCAAACGTATTGCAGAATCGAATGCGTGTGTTCTAAGAAGAAGAAATTGAAAAAATTGAATTTCGTCGATTACAACGCCATCTATCATGAACCGAACAAAATATTTCATTCAAATCATACGTACTTTTAGTCGTAGAATCCGTATCTGCAATAAAAAATATGGCTTCCTATCTTAGTTTAAAAGTTATCCCCGCCCCACCAACAATGCGGGGGGTGGGGGACTATTTTTTTGCACTAATGTATTTCCCCCGCGATATGATTAAATTTTGATTATGGACATTTTTTCCGTAGAGTGGCTATTTTTCGAGATATTTGATCGTCTCAGTTTAAAAGAAACACCCGGTATTAGTCGTATATTTTTTAGATTTTTTCAACAGATTAGATTTGTTTATGATCATTTTACGCAAATAGGCTGAATACCAAGCCGGAAAATTCGAAGTTCTATTCCCATTCAAAACACATGCATTGTTATGTATAAGGTTAAAAATTTCATTATAAAATAGATCAACACAAGTAATAATATTTAGGTCCTTAAACAAACCAATCCAATCTATTACCACAGAATATATATAAACAGAACAATATCTTCTATAGCGCTTTAGTCCTAAGCTAGTGAACAAATATTTTCGTTATTGATTTTGATTTAGAAAAGATAGAAACATCATTTTATATGCAATCAATGAAACAAAAAAAAATTACAAAAATGTTTGTACCCACCTCTTTCTATTGATAAATAAAAATCAGTACAATTTTAAAACGAAAGAGAAATCTTTACACTTTATAATGTGCTCAAAAGAGATAGACATTCGTAAATAATTTTTGATTTTGGTCTAGTTAGCTTTGCGAAACTTTAAAATCATATCAAAGAAATAACAAAAATAAAACTTGCAACTCCCATAAGGTTGTGTATGAGTTTGTATCGCATTTCATTGATTGCATATAAAATGATTTTTCTATCTTTTCTAAATCAAAATCAGTCGGAAAAAACAATAACGAAAATATTTGTTCACTAGCTTTCAATAGACTAAAGCTCTATAGAAGATATTGTTCTGTTTATTATATTCTGTGTGAAACAATTCTTTAGAAAAAACTCCATCATTGAACCAGGTTTCGGTCAAACATATGAAATCATAACTTGTTTCTTGAAGTGACAGTTTAAATTCAGTGCACTTTGTTTTTAAACCTCTACTATTTTGATAATATAAATTTATCATACTGAAAATAAGCAAATGCAAGAAAGAAATTGAATTAAGCAAGATGTAGGTAAATAACTTGTAATTATTAGGTTAAAAAACAAGTAAAAATAAAAAATTAATTTAATTTAAATCAAAAAATAAATATATGAGGCCTTCTCTGTCAAATAGGCTACCCCCCCCCCCCCCCTCCATGCACATTTCATTTTCTGTAAAATAAACTTTTATGGGCTTAAAATTTTGCTTAGAATGTCTACTTTTTAATGCCGTATGGCGTTTCTATGGCGTCCTTGAATTTTCAAAATGGCGGACCATATCCGCTAAGCAAGTCTTTAATTTTTAATAAAATTGATTTAAAAACGCAATTTTAACTCTGTTAATTTACTCAAAAGTATTTTTAGTGTCATTGACTACATATTTTTTATTATTTTTTTACAATTCCAAGATGGCGGATCTAAGATGGCCACCAAAATTGGCAAATTTTTCGACGTTCATAAAGATCGTTAGAAATATGTCCTAGAAGGTTTTCGGGGTCGCTGATCACGAATTTTAATATTCAAGATGGCGGACACAAGATGGTGGTCGAATATGACCGAAAAAAGACTAATTTTTCGACGTTCATAGAAATCAATAAAAACTCGGTCTAGGGGGCTGTCGGGGTCGGTTAACATTAATTTAGGATCAAAATTGTTTAATTCAAGATGGCGGACCCAAGATGGCCGCCATAAATGCCAATTTTTCAACGTTTATGAAAATCGATAAAAACATGATCTAGAGGGTTTGCGGGGTCGCTGATCACGAATCTGAGGTCAACATTTAAGAATTCTCTCAAAAAAGTACCAGATTCTCGATAAAACAACACTTTTTATCTAAAATCTGGTAATTTTTTGAGAGAATTTTTAAATTTTGACCTCAGATTCGTGATCAGCGACCCCGAAAACCCCCTATAGAATATGTTTTTATCGATTTTCATAAATGTTGAAAAATTGACTATTATGGCAGCCATCTTTGGTCCGCCGTCTTCAATTTTAAAATTCTGACCCTAAATTAATGATCACCGAACCCGAAAATCCCCTACACCGAGTTTTTATTGATTTCTATATCCGTCAAAAAATTAGCCTTCTTTCGGCCATAGTCGACCACCATCTTGTGTCCGCCATCTTGAATATTAAAATTCTGACCTCAAATTCGTGATCAGCGACCCCGAAAACCTTCTAGGACATGTTCCTAACCATCTCTATGAACGTCGAAAAAATTTGCTAATGTTTGCGGCCATGTTAGATCCGCCATCTTGGAATTGAAAAAAAATAATAAAAAATGTGTAATCTATGACACCAAAAACACTTTTGAGTAAATTAACAGAGTTAAAATTGCGTTTTTAAATCAATTTTATTAAAAATTGAAGACTTGCTTAGCAGATATGGTCCGATATTTTGAAAATTCAAGGACGCCATAAAAAGTAGACATTCTAAGCAAAATTTTAAGCCCAAAAGAGTTTATTTATCTCAGAAAATGAAATGTGCAGGGGGGGGGGAGGGGGTGCCCGAATTGACAGAGAATGCCCCAAATAAATATGTAATTAAATAAATCAAAAAATTATTTAAATTAATATATCTAAAGAAAGAAAGAAGCGGTGATTAAATAAAATAATAATAAAATATAAATGACATCAAGAAATAATTATTAAATGGCAGCATGCTCGTTGACATGCAACTTATTTCTTATTATGCTCAGAGGAATTACTGAGACCAGACGTATGAATCTTTTTATTTTTATATAAACTATCACGATACGAAGTTAGTTCATTAAAAGAATCAATTTTAACAGATACACTATCATCATATATCTTGTAATAAATTTTCCCAAATTTCACCCAAACATGTTTTACTTTGAAATCAGCTCTCAATTTTTTGCATTCAATCAAAAGCTTCTTCTTCCAGGATGAAATGTGTTCAACGATAAATATCTGTGAGTCAATTGCATAGAAAACCCAAAATCTTTAGCATTAAGTGCACCACTTTTTGATTGTAATTTGACACAGTCAAGAAAGCTACTCCTGTTGAATTTGGAGGTAAATTCCACAACAATTGGTTTAGTTTTCTCAAAGTTAAAACCAATTTTAGCAGAGATATCCCCAATGATTTTGAAAAGAACTTCATTCCTTATGACTGGAACTCCTCTAATCTCATAGTTTGCTTGAAAGGCGTAATGTTCCAAATTCCAATACATCACATCTTGCTTATTAGTATTTGCGTTACACACGATTTTCTGATGATCATATTTATGCTGCAGGTCGTTAATGTTGGTTTCAATCACAGCCACTTCATTTTCTAACTTGGCTATACATTTCCCAGTTTATGTTGCATGAATTCTAATGTTCTTGAAACATCTAGAGAATTATTCTCAAGTTTCCTCAATACCTTGATCGAATCAGCAAACACAAGCTAGAATTTTGTAAATTTACGTCCATACTTGATACCGTTTTAGGTGAAGAGAATTAACTATTTAGGCAATAAGTAAACCAAAAATTTGTTATGTCTATAGGTAAGTCAACACAAAAATTATGGAAATGTTTCGAGCAACTAGAACAGGTGACGGATTTCCGTAGTTTAACCATGGATATATTATTATTGATGCCAAAAACAAAAAAAACACTGTTGTCAAAAAATGTGATCACCGCTTCAAAATATAATCAACTGATTACTGCATTATTGAAACATACTATTTCACCATTAAGCAAATCATACCTGGTCCTTTGTATGTATGTATATTATTCCAGTTAAATTGTCATACGAAGTTACAAGTTCACGAAAGGTGCGTTCTTTTATTCGCCCCCGATAGCTGCTATGCGGAGAAGTCAATTTTCTACACCCAAATTTAAATTTGGCGTGCTATTTATTGGTAAATTAAATTTATTTAATGTCAAACTATACTTTTAAATCAATTCCTTAGTGAGAACGTGATATAAGAAATATTTAACTCTACCTATTTATATGGAGCCGCTATCGGGATCTATTTTTATATGACGGCCCTCGATAGCGGCTCCGAATAGCGAATAAAAAAACGCACTAGAAATTACAATCACCGATATCTTCCGTTTTTAAGGAATATAACCATGAATATGTATGTTATTAGTTTTATGCAATTGTCTGGCCATTTCCTAATAAGATCGTGCCCGGTGCCTTTTTCGGGCTGTAAACTGTCGATAATACACATTTTCCAGACCATTGGTCTCGGTTTCGGTTCGTGAGGTTTCAGCCCTTTATATTTTTGGATTGATTTTACGGTTTACAACCAAGTACACTGGGCACCCTCTATAATTTGCAGTGTGATTTTTACCACAGTTACTGCAGCGTTTTACTGCAGGATAGTTTTTCACTATATTGCACTGTTTACACATATAACAAAAACTTCGTGTAAGACGTTACGTGTGGCCATATTCTTGCCACTTAACGCACTGAAGCTTTACGCAATCGGACACGCTGTTGACCCGGGCGAAAATTTTCATATCATCGGCAAGCAGGAGGCAGCTGGCAAACTCAAAGCAGTCAACAATATCGCTGATAAATAATAAAGAGCCAATATGACTTCCTTGAGGTACGCTAGATGTCACGCGAAATAGCTGTGAACTAGAATCCGCAACCATTCAATTGGGATGCTCTGACAATTTAAGTTCTTTAATTTAGAGATCAGGAGCGAGTGGTCAATCTTATCGAAAGCTTTCGCAAAATCAGTATAAATAATGTCCAGTTGCTGCCTGGAGTTTAAAATGCTAAATAATTTGCCACAAAATGAAACCAGATTAGTCACTGTGAATCTGCTTGGATAAAATCCGTGCTGAGCAGAAGAAATTAATGATTTGGTATGGAAAACCAAAACCTTGTGAACCATAGATTCAAATAGTTTGGGTGTAAAGGAAATAATGGCAATCTCCCGATAGTTACATACTTCATTTCTTCTACCCGACTTGAAAATGGGATGGAGGCAGGCAATTTTCTAAGGCTCAGGAAAATCCCCAATACGTAAACTTTCATTAAACATAAAGGTAATTGGGCGGCATAAACTCTCGGGACAATGCTTATAAGGATCGGCGAAATACCATCGTGACCAGCGCCCTTTTTAACATCAAGATTAAGCAAGCAACGTAATCTTCCTGCTCAGTAAATTTAAAATAATTAAATTCCACGAAACTGTTAGTGCATAAAGGCATGGTAGGGGACATCATGGCTGGTTCGTATACTGAGGCAAAATAGCTAGCAAATAAATTACAGATCTAAGAGGGTTGGAAGGAAAACCAACCATTTCTCTTATTATTCATAAAACTCCAGAACTCCTTTGGATTTGATGTCAATTCTTCCTCGATTCGCACAACGTAATGGTTATATAAACACCAATTTAAACTATTAAACTCTTTTCGGGCAGTCCGAGGGGAAATATTCACCAGAATACATATTGACAGTAAGCCAGGTCTCACAAATTATTATGATATCATAATCATTGTCCAGAACGTCTAGGCGAAAATTTTTGGCTTTACCTCGGATACTAGAGGCTTTGTGGTAATAAATTGAGGTAAAGCTAGAACGATTGGAGCTTACTTGCCGGATTGAGGCACAGTTTGTTCCGTAATGACCGCTAGAGGATTCAGGGTCGATATTTGCTGGTTCTGAAATACACCTTGCCTCATTGCTTGCATACGGTGTGATTGACGCTGCCGAAAATTTGTATTATGGAAAGGTCTAATACACACATCATTTGGAAAATTCCCCGTGGACGTAACTTTTGCTGTTAAAACGGTGCCAACTCCCACTTTAAAACAGATATACTACATGTCGGTAAGTTTACGCCCATTTGGTATTAGCTTTGTAACCACAGCATTAGAAATACCAAAGTTATTATTCACAAAATCGGCAATAGCAGCGTCTTCGTACAGCGGTATCGAACTGCGACATATGAAACCAAAACTTCGGTTTAATCATCCCGTTACTATTAGGCGGAGAACATAGTTTAGTTCCAGTTATCGAAGCGTACGATGGACGACGCATAACAGCTGCTGCTGATGAAATGGCCGGGAGAGTTGGAGTCGATGTCTCGGAAGAAGTCCGCTGAGCGAAACAATCGCGGGTTTGTTCAGCGATCTGGTGACCAATTTTGCTGCAGACAGATAATACGCTGGAAGCACACGAATTTGCCAAAGATTTAGCGGCCTGACTAATTATAGAATTAACGGTGGGAATCTTGGATTCAATGTTGTCCAACGAGGATTTTATCGTATCCAACGTCATACAATTATGCTCTTTAAATGAACGCTGACACTCTGGACACATAAAAACTGCATACGGACAGTCGTTAACGGCTTTGATCGAACTGTCGTTTGAAAGGAACTTCCAGTCCAGGCAGTCCACATGATAAAACTTGCTGCATAAGTCCCAAATTTTTATTGTATAAGATTTAGAGTTTCAATCTTGGTGTTGTATAAAATTGTTGACCTTTTTAAACGGTTTATAAAGGAAATAGTTTCGTGTTTTGTTTGCGCTTAAGTTTAATAAAATTAAAAGTATTAAATCAATTAGAAATCAAACAAATTTTTGGGTTTCATTATGCTTAATTATGGGGGGCTCATCATTTGGTCAAATGCGGTTCAGCACTCGATGAATTAGGGCTCATCACTGAAAAATGGATATTGACGTGATAACGTTTTACAGCGCATGTTCAGAAAACTGACCCGAAATTTAGCCATTGGTTGTAAGTAATTACTTATCAACTATAAGCATTACCTTTAATTTAAAGATATGATTACTTAGATTGGTCCTTCGCCTTTATGTGTCACGCATAATATTATGGCAATGACGTCATCAGCCGGCAAAGGAACCCGCGCCGCGAACCTCTGATGATCTCATCAGATCGGAGCAATTCGAGTATTAATTTGTCCTTAATAATCCTGTGGCAGATAATTTATTTTAAAGTAAAATAATTAATCTCCACATGAATTTTAATTAAAATTACAAAGTACATAACAGCGATTTACAATCAACCATAAGAATCCCTTATCTGACCGGAGTGATTCTGGTGTCAATTTGTACGTAAAGAAACTGTGACAGAAATCTTATTGTTAATTAAAATAATTAATATCCACATACATTTTAATTAAAATTAAAGCCTACAAATTGGTTATTTACAAAGCTTGAGAACAATGTAATGGGAGAATGTATCATCTGATCGTAGCCATTCTAGTGTCAATTTGTGCGGAAAGAACTTGTAGTAGATAATTTATTTTAAATTAAAATAATTAATCTTCACATAAATTTTAATTAAAATTTAGATCTACAAAGTGACGATTTACAATGCTATAGAGAGTACTGTAAATGGAGAATGCAGATGAGGCATTCTCCGGGAGCCAGTATGTACCGCTATATGTCAGTGTGGACTCCGATATCCCGCTTGTGCTCTGCGGCGATTTCAAAATCGATGTCATCGCTAAACTCGAATTCGTGCACACTTCGTCAAGGACACCTTCGAACTAGATTGCGTTTCCAACACAATAGCCTCGACGACTTTGGGAGGCACTTGTCTGGATCTCACATTCGTCAGGCACATCACAGCTGAGACCCTATGCGCTTCATATCGCATTTCTCGTACTATCGCCCAGTACTTAATCGTTTGCAAACAACCACTGTATTCTCATTTCATGATGCTTAGAATAAATAAATTTATTTTAGCAAACCCATAGTTCGTGCCATTTCTCGCGCTGCTTATAAACGTTATCACGGAAAATACCTACGGCCGTGTAGAAGACACAGAATACTCCGTTTTTTTTAACGAATCGTCAAGGGCATAATTCATTTTGACGTTTCGGGTCACAATATTTGCATTCGATATTTTATAAAAAAAATTAGCCGAATTTATATTTAACTTAAAAAAAATACTTTATCTTCCATCAGCATACTTAGAAGAATGGTAAGAAGTTGTAATTTTCCTATATGGTTTCGAAAAACATATAGGAGTGCAATATTTAAAGTTTTGGAGCTACCAAAGTATTTTATTACTTTTAGTTTTTTTCCAGGCATTACCAAAAATGCATGCCCCAATGAAATTTTTGGTAATTGCAATGCTGTAGAAAATCTCTTTTCAAGAGTTTTTCTATTCTTTCGTGCTCCTCCTCATTATAATGAAAGAATTGGATGGATTCAAATTAGGGCTTGCGTCCCGGGAATTTGCAGAATGGCATTTCCCGAGAATTTAAGAAATAAAAAGTATCTCCGTTTCCCGGGAATGTTGTAAATAATTCCGGGGAATGCAAAATCCAATATCAAGACTGTTCATTAAACTGCATAGTCGTGTTCCGAGGCATAGTCGCATCCCAAATTCCGGGAATTTCCCGGGAATTCCCGGGAATGGGCAAGCCCTAATTCAAATTTGCTTTTCGTCCAATTGAAAAGGGAGTCTGATGTTAAAATTGCATCATTAGGCGTGGCTTGAAGGGTAGCTCTAGTATCTTCTCGCTTAAAAATGGATCAAACGCCGTCACACGCACCCTTGCATGAGCAGTCACATAAAAATGCCAATCACCTTTAACACCAAAGTCCTCTTCGTTCAAAAATTCATGAGGTGGTAATTTTTCTAAGCAAGTGCAAAACGCTTCTACAAAATCTTCTGGAGACTCATTTTTTTTAATGTAGCCCTATCAGTTACTTGCAATGTGCTACATATAACTTGTAATATGCGGTTTTCTTCAAGTAATAAAAAATGATATTTTTGCACATAACAAATTTGAAGCAATCTTTATATTTCCTCATTGGAGTATATTATTTTTTTAAAAAGAGTCAAGACCTTCTTAGCTACACAAAATATTTCATAATTTTTAATCTGGAAATTCCAAATGCGTGTACCTTACTTGTAATTATAATTAAAGTACGATAGAGTTCTGGTGCTTATTAGTTTAGGTTCAGATAAGGGGCTTTTAATAGGCCAAGTCTGGGAGGTATTTGATTTGAAAACTATTGTTGAACTTTAAGTTTTAAAGTTTACTTTATGGAATTTATAGGTGCTTCTTAGATTAGGCGTTATGTGGCTTTTAAACTTTGATAAAGGGCCAACGGAGTATAATAATTTATATAAGATAGAATTTATCGGAATTTTTAGGTTAGGTTGAGCGGCTATGGATTTTTTAGGGTTAGGTAAAGGGTCAATGGTATATAATAACTTATATTAGGAGCCAAGTGTTTCAAAAGCTGAAGTCAAGCGGGGTACGAAATTTAAAAGCTTAAGTTATGAAGTTACAGAGATTTTTTTTTTGTTAAATTGAGTTTCATCTTCAAATCTTCTTAAATAACGAAATTTGTTATTTTATTTACCATTCTTCAATCCACGCTTGCTTTAAACAAATTTTGAAAAAAATAAGAAACTTAAGTTTATGATCCAATAAAAATATAAAACTCTTGCTAACTCAAGACTGAGTATAGGTTATTCTAAGAAGCTATACATTCTAAATTCTTAAAAGTGCAAAAAGTTGTAAACTAACATTTTAGTTAATAATAATTAAATTTTATCATACTTGTAACAACAAATACAATTACGAAAATCTACTTGCAATATGCCGTTCCACTTTCCAATCCAATTTTTAAAATCGACATATAATTTTCACCCAGCATTTATGTGCATATATAACAAAAGCATCATCCAATTTAATTTCAAATCGTAAAAAAATATCTCCGCATATATTTCACGCCACCGTCATGACATTTTAAAGAAACGCGCTATGTGATAAAAATTTTTACTTTGGCAAATAAATCTGCAACAATAATAATCGCAGGTGAAATTATATTATTTTCTTAATTTTTCACTTCAGCTAACACATAATATAGGTACATATATGTTTGTGTACATATAAGACGTATTCAACATAACAAAAAATCCATCACCGTGCTGTGGATGCAAGATGAAGAAAACAACAAATTTATGTATCGCTCGGCTATACAAATAAATACGAAAGATGATTGAACAATTGAATTTCAACATACATTTTAGAGATAATTTATTTATTTTAATAATAAGACGAAAGAACAATTGAATAAAAAACAATAAAAAGACATTTTAACTAAATAATAATAATAATAATAGCAACAACAACAACAACAATAATAATAATAGTAGTATATAGTAATAATAATTCAGTGGCACGCAAGTTGTAAATTTTTTTATTTCTTCCAAAGCTTCTTTGCCTTCTTCGTCTTCGTGTCTTTGTCTTTCAAAGACTCAATTCGCGTTATTGAATTTCTCTTTTTGTTTTTCTTTTTCGTTGATTATTTAGGAGAAAATTTGCATGTTTTATTTGTAAATTGTTGTTGTTACTCTGCATCCCAGATCTATTATAGCTATATTGCTTGCTAAATCTTAAAATACGTTTAAACAAAAACAACACACAAATCGTCGATGAATTATGATTGTTTATGTTTCTTTTTTTTAGATTTTTGACATGAAGATTAGTATTGCCACATAGCATAATTTATGTATTATATTTATCGTACGTACAACCATTACACATACTATATACATACACTTATTGAGGAGATGGATTGAAAATATTTTTTTATTGTTTTGTTATACAAGTAAAACAAAAAAAAATTGTATTAAGTAATTTTTATGTTCATATCGATCCAAAATATGTTAATTTGTTTAAATTTATGTAAGGATTTATGTATGTTTAGTTAGTTCGGTCAAAGTAACATACAATATTTCACTCCCTCTCTTTTGGAAGCAAATAACATAAACAATATTTATACAAATTTCAAAATTTTTGCTTCTATAAATTAAATTGAGGTAATTTGAAATTCTGTCTGTCGGTCTGTCAATCTGTTAGTCTGTCGTGTCCGAATGGAGAACCGAAAGTGACAATTAATCTCGCAATTCTAAGAAGTTTAGGTATTCAAATAGAACCACATAAAATAAAAAGGTTAAAGACAACATCCAAAATTGATCGTTTAGTGCTTTGTGCAAGCTCGGATCCAGCCTTTTCTGTTAGGGGGGCCATTTTTTTAAATTTGTGGTAGAAATCAATAGTCGAAAAAGCAAATCTATTTAATATTGAAGGTTTACTAAGAAATAGTATATTATTCAATTAGCATATAATGATAGCTGTTATTCATGAAGATGAAGTTTACCGACACGAGCCGTAGGCGAGTGTCGTAAATCATCTGAGTGAATAACACCCATTATATGCGAGTAGAATACGATACTTTGTCCACGACCGAAAAATAACATTGTATTTTATAATCAACTCCTTTAAATATCGCAAAAATAATTTTCTTCGACATTTTGACGTCACAGTTTAATAATAATAAAATTTAAATTAAAAAAGATATTCAGTCTCATGTTTAAATATAAATTGTTTAAACTTATCTAATAATTAAATCTAATCTTCTCAAAACAATGCTACTTGGCATCTTATCTTTCTCAAAACAATGCTACTTGGTGGAGGTTTTAGGCAAACTTTACCTGCAGTTGTACATGGTAGTCAGATTGCAATTGTTGAAGCTAGCTTAAAATTTCATGGTCTTGGAAAAGTATAATATTCCCAGGCTCCAGAATAACATACGTTCAGTGAACCCACAATACAGCAATTATAGTTAATTAAATTAGGCGATGAAAGTTTAACCAGCAATCATGGTCTTACCGACGACTTAATTGAAATTCCGAGCAACCTCATTTGCAAAGGCTCTATAATAACCGAAATTTGATGCCGAAACATTTTCAAAAATGGCAATTTAATGTTCAAAAAATGCATATGTGTGGACTTGATCAGCATTGACTCGATTGATGATGCAAATGATGAACACATTCAGAACTACCTAACAGAATTCTTAAATGATTTAACGCCATCATGGATTCCGCTTCATAAATTGAACTTAATTGTTGGAATTATCATAATTCTATTAAGAAATCTTAATACAAAGCGTGGTATTTGTAATGGAACTCGATTAATTGTTCGACAGCTGAAATCAAATCTGATAATTGCCGACGTTTTAACGAGAAGTGTAAAAAAGGAAACTGTATTCGTTCCCAGAATTGATCTAGCCCCGATCAACTCGGAATTACCAAAAAGTTGTGTATAAAAAAATTTGTCCACGACTAACGTATAATATGTTCATTATACGTTTGTTTCATCACTTATAATGATATCCATTATTCACTGCTAGTTTATCTAGTAGTCTCTTCTTTCATTATTCAATGAGGGATTTTCCAAAAATCGATTTTAGTTCATTTGTCCACACGCTTGGGCAGCGCTGATTACATTTTTTTTTTACATATAATAAGTAAAATCATATTTACAAATACCAGTTTTTCTGTCTAAAGTAGTGGATGTCCCCGTACTTTTTTTTATGATTAATAAAATTGAGTATGTTGCGATTAACAATAAATATCAAATTTTAAAATTAATTTAGTCGAAATTAATAATTTATTGAAACATTCAAACACATGTTTAACCATATAAAACTACATACGAAATATTTTAGCCGCCAGTCAGCAAGCGTTGGAATTCTATTTGGGAAAATCCCTAATACGTCCAAGTAAATTATTTAATTTTTGAAATTTTATCTAGTAGTCTCTTGCCATTTTCATTATTATTAAACTGTGACGTCAAAATGTCGACGTCATTACATTATATGCTGTTGAATAATATCAGAGCCTACTGTATAAATAAAAGCCTCCAGTATCGACTGTATTTTTTACTAAGCTTAAAATAAGGTACAAACAATTTTTTCTTTACTATGAACTTATATGGGAAAACGGTTATTTTCATTTACAGTTTTAGTTTATTAGAAATATAAGCTTTTGTTTTGTTTTTATATGAAAATGTTCATGAAACATGTAATATTATTTGATTGAAAAATCAAGTCTTGAAAATGTTTATTTCTTAGTGAAAATCGCCATAAAAAATAAGGTACTTTTGAAATTTTAAATATTGTTGTTTTTGTAATATATACGTCATCAACATAACTCGAAATTTGTAAACAAAACAATAATCATCTCTTTCATTGCCTCCATTCCAATTTGAATTCGAAAATGTTTCTATAGTTATTTTGAATTTGCAAAGCATGCTAGATTGTTTTGATGTTTTGTTTTTTTCGCACTCATTGTATTGATTTAATTTATTCTGTTTGGCTCTTTTTGATTTTTTTTAAAATTTGATTGTTGAGCGGAGACGTGTTGTCTTTTTTCTTACCATTGGATTTAGATGTGGAGATATGATGTCGTCATTAAACTGAATTTTCTCTTTAATACACATTGTTGTTGTTGTAGAATGTTTTTTAATTTAATTTCTCTTATTTATTTTTGATTATTGCTGGAAAATAGGGAAATTTGAGAATCTGTGTTTTAAATGAGTAAGACATTGAGTTGTTTGTTAGCGATTTCTTAAAAAATTATTTACCTGGGTTTAACTTTTAATTCATATTTTATCTTCAATCGAAATCGCGTTTTTTCATATAAACACTATGAAAATAAATGAATTTTTAGTGTTTCTATATCCCTTATTTTAAGTTCATTTTTCACATGCCGGCTCTATTCACATCAAGATGGTTCTGATAATATACTATTTTTCAAATTAAAGGTCATGTAGCAATATCATTATGTTCTCTTTCTGTTATTATTTACGCCCGTATTACGGGCTTTTCCCCTAGTATTTAATAAAGCTAAACCTACCAATCGAGACAATCGGTCTTGACTAATTGAATTCCGTAAATATGTTTTTAATCGTTTAAGAGTTGAAAAACTTCTTTCTGCCTATAAGCATCGCATATACGCAATGACACATACATACCACCTAGCTCGTTTATCCTCTAGACTCGTTCATCCTCTAAAACATCCTCTAAACTGGGAAACATATTTGATGAATGTTTTTTAGATTCTTTTAATTGACATACATATCTCTGAATACAATTGATACTGAAAATTAGATGAATCTGTAATAATGTTTTTCAAACTTTGTGACATATTTTCAATTTTCCTTTTCATTTCAAAATTTTCTAATTCTAATAGATTTAAAGGTAATTTATTAAATTTGGAAGAGGGGGGCATGGCCCTATGCCCCCTCCCCCTCTGGATTCGCCCTTGGGTTTGTGTGATGAATATACAGTCCCTATAACCAAATTAATTAGATGCACATCAATTCTGTTGAGAAATGTTGACTTCTGGTGACTTATGTATTTCACTAAACATTTTATAGCCAGTTAGTGTGAAGTTTATTACAAATTGACAAAAAACCTGACAACAGCAAAAAAAAGTGTAAAAGCAAGTTCACATACTAATAAACTGCAGATCTCAAATAGTGTTAAGCGAGAGTACCAAACATTTAGATTTTCATAATTATACAACCAACTTCCTTACTATGCTAAGTAAAATTTAAAATTTAGATTACAAAATTTGCATGAGTTTAAATCAATTTTATAAGCCCTCTTAAAAAGTGTAGGCTGACATTGAGTGAATGACTACAGGAAATCAATCAGACTTCTAAGAAAATGTGGATACTAAGTCATATTGTTTGTCCCAATGAACAAATTTGTGAAAAGATGTGTATTAGCTCGATTTTGAAGGCCAAATAGAGAGGTATCGAATTTACAAAAAAAAACACTCCCAAAAAAAAGAATAGCCTGGAGTTTGATGGCCAATAACAGGCAATCGCAGAGATGGCTAAGTAAATCTGAGTATACCACCATGTTGCATGTCGCAACGTTAATATTTCCTATATTGGGTATGTATATAAACGCGACCCTCAGAGAGCGAGTTATCGAATTTTCAAAAAAAAAAACGCTGCTAAAAATTTGTTTTTTTTAAATTCATCCAACGAAATATTTTGCGAATATAAAAATGAAAATAGAAAAAAAATATTTTTCGAATTAAAAGCAATTTTTTTTTCATTTTATTTGAAATATAATTGAGATAATTCAAACATAAAGCCAAACATAACCAATATAGGAAATATTAACGTTGCGACATGCAACATGGTGGTATACTCAGATTTACTTAGCCATTTCTGCGATTGCCTGTCATTGGCCATCGAACTTCCATCTACACTTTTTTTTGGAGTGCTTTTTTGTAAATTCGATACCTTTCTATTTACTATTTGACCTTCAAAATCGAGCTAATACACCAAATAATATGTTTGAGTGCCCACATTTACTTAGAAGTTTGAATGATTTCTGCCTTTCGTGGATCACGCAATGTCAGCCTACACTTTTTAAATACAATTTACACTTATAAAATTGATTTTAACTCATGCAAATTTTGTAATCTAAAATTTAAATTTTACGTAGTATAGTAGGGAAGTTTGTTGTATAATTATGAAAATGTAAATTTTTGATACTGTCGGTTAAAAGGATTTGATATTCTCAGTTTATTAGTGTATAGTACTTGCATTTACACTTTTTGCTGTTGTAAGGTTTTTTGTCAATTTGTCATAAACTTCACACCAGTGCCTAGCCATACGAAACTATTATGTGTTAAGATGCATTCATAATACAAAGTTTTACTTTGTACTAAATAATTATTGTATACGAAGTGTAGAAATACATTTTTTATTTAACCCGATGCCGTCGCCATCGGTGCTTTATCCTATATTAGACAGTCAATTGATAATAAGAATTGTAGTTTGAAACAACTGCTGATGCTGTAGAAAGTTATCAGTATTTAGAGCTTCTCAAAAATTATTTTCACCAATTTTGTTAGGCGGCAAAAAATAACAATATTTAAAATTTCAGAGACACTAGAAAAGAAAGAAAATCAAAGTCTACATTCTTTTTGACAATGAATTTTTAAGTCTATAGCATACAACTACTAAAAGCTGTACTATGGTTCATGCTTCGACAAATAAAATCTTCTATCATACTACATTTGAATCCATTAAAAAATTTTAACGAATGCAGGATTGCAATGGGTCAAGATAGTCACAAAGCCTCATATAAACAGTTACTCACTCACTACTACACATTAATTAATCCCCTTGTTCTTGTTGCTTCTTTATAGGCTAAGTATATTACATTATTAAAGGTTTTCAGTGCTTGAAATGAAATAGATTCAGTATCTTTAACACAGAGAGAAGAATTAGTCGATTGTCGTCACAAAACACTTTCTATATTCTTTTGCTGAAAGTAGGTAAACCTACTGTCCATCTTTTAGGTGAACTGGTGAAAAGATAGCATCACAGTATTGTGAGATTGACCATGAATGGCTAATTTTTGTAGATTCCAAGCTGCTTGTTGTGAGGTTATATTGGTTGTGAGGTTATTGAACCCCATTTGATTTATTATTTAATGAGCTGGTTTGAATCCCAACTCTTGCACAATCATGTCCTTTAGATATATATTTATGGATATATTTAATTGCTTCGACTACTGGAACTATAAAACGGTTATCATTAAGGATATTTGGTCGCGTTCGGGGAAAATATTCTGGTAAAGAAGCCTTCTTTATTCGGGATAACTTTTCATACATAATATACATATATCGGTTTCAAAACAAAATTCTTTTCAATTCAAACCAAACAAACAGAATTTCGACTAAATTCTACACATGGACTATGTACCTCGTGAAGTTGGACATTATCATTTAAATTTGGAATCTTTGCTGAAATGATTTTATCAATATCGTCCCAAGTTTTGAATTTGTCTTCATTAGCGAGTGTAAATAAACAGTGTAGGTACATGAGGTTTCTGATGCTCAATAACATAAGTACACGACACAACCACACGACATATTGAACAATTTGGTGTTTTACGATATCACTAAGAAATACCTGTAATTTTAAATTAAAAACTCGTATATCGTATAAAATTTAACCAGTTAGCTTTAAATCGAGCGTAGGCAAACACCAAATATTGTTGAAATAGTTTGCACCATATTGAAGCGGATAAAAGATAGTTTGAAAAGAGAAAATACCATATGATCCAAATGTTTTGAAAGGGAGTTTATGCGTTTCAATGTTCTACTATTACTAAACAGCGAAATCCTTATCAGCTATTTCAGCTATTTTATCAGAATTTATTGGTGCATTATATAGCCTTTGGTCGTCATCGTCATGAAGGTTCCGAGTAAAAATTAATGAGACATTATTAACCGGACAACAGTATCGATTAGCATCGGCTATCTCATTTTCGTAGATCTATCGAAATATTTTCTGCTGAGCTGCTAGCATATGGGGAAGCTTGTTGAAAAACTATAGAAATTATTGACATTATTTCACGTTTGCACTTGGAATTAGCGGGGTTGTTCATGCAAATATTTACAGCTGTATCAGTAATGTAGAGAAATAATTCAGCATAACATTCTACCACGCTCTCGATAATTATTAGTTGAGTTCAAGAAAAATTCAATGGGAATAATAATGGAAGGTCGATGATATACACCCTAAGATATTTTAAAAGACAGTTGCCGACATACGCTCAATGTTAGCGCCCATCGAACAGAAGGCTTTCGATTTCACATTATTATATTGTCTAATAAATTCCTTTTTCCGTTGATGTAGGCAAATTCGATAATTTTCAAAAATGGTACAAACGAACCATTTACTTCAAAAGTTATTCGGTTGAGATGAAATTGTATGTATACGTAAGTATATGTATACTGCCGTGCTAAGAAAAAAAAAAGTCAAGTGTAATCAACGTTGCTTTTACACATAAAACGTATTTTCGAAAGTTGTAAACATAAGTGTGGGCTTTAATATACACAAGGAGATTTTCGTTGAGTTTTTTTTTTGCCAAAAATAATAATTCGCTAAAACAGTACGGTCTTACTTATATAAAACGTATAAAGTTCGATTTGTATTTTTGTAGTTGGGGCGTAGCTACGTGATGAGTAGTGTAGATCAAACTTTTCAGTACGAAACCACACTACCAAATAAAAAACTTAAGGAAAGTTCGTTTTTTTTAAAGAGTATAGGGGGGAGATGATATGTTATGAGTAGATGGCTTCTTTATTTCACTGACTTACCAAGTCGTAAGTATTGGAATGCTAATAAAAATAATATAATTTGTCTATAAACAAAGCCGAAAAAATCGTATTGTTAAAAAACAGACAGATTTTCAAAATTTCTAAATCCAAATGTCCTGAAGGTATTGTTAGAACTTAGAACAAATGGGTTATTTACGGGAGTAACATTTGATAACTGTTGACACAGCAGCAGGTAAACACACAGTATATGACACTGTTAGTATAACTTACCAAAATTTGCCTCTTGGTAGACAATATATAGCAGACGATATCTAAGAACTTAGATGAAATCCAAAAAGATATATCGGGTAATGACGAAGAAGAAAATGAAACTGCAAAACATTTTAGCATGTAATTACTGCCGAGTTGGATTCATATTGTAAAAAATACGAATGGCAGAAACGTTACCACCTTTAGTCGAGCAACGTTCCATAATTCCAAAATCTTTACAATTAATAAAAAATGTTGATATACTATGGATGCTGTCACATGCATTAAACATTCCGAATACTCCGATGTGGGTTGGCTTAACAAAAAATTTGTTATCATTCGTTATCTTTGCCTCAAATATAATTTTTAGAAATATACGGGATTCAAATGATCTGGCTTTTTTATTTTATATTTTATTAAATACTAAATTAAAAGGTATGAAAATTTCGAAATGCCTCAAGGATATTTTTTTTGCAAAAAAAGTGTCGCAACTTTAAAAATCAAGGGTTGACAAATTGCCTAACCGCTCTCTCAGATGATACGAAAAAAAGTACGATTCGAATTGGTTGGTCCATAGGTTTATACATGAACGAAAAATATCGTTTCGGAATTCTACGCGTATGCACCAACAAAAACTAAAATTTTTCATAGGTTTTGACTTTTGTGGCTATGTATACCATGAACAAAAATTGTCGTACTGGAGGATGAGTTCGGTTTCCGGTTGAACGATTTTTTTTAAATTATTTTCCTCAAAGTCGCCATATCGTATGACGAAAAGGAAAAATTATTTGTTTCAATTAAAATAAAATAATTTGCTACGAACTGTAATTCGAAAATTAAAATTTACATGTTTCGTTAAAATTTTTAACTAACCGCACAATTTAAAAAATATAACAATAGAAGTAAAATTGTAAAAAACTTTTTAACAAAATCGTTCGTCTTAATTTAGGCCTCTATTCACAAAATGCAAATTAGCTCTATAACCGTAAAATTTCCGATTAGTACTAAAATGGTATTCATGAAATGTAACTAGACTCTATAATCGAAAATTATGCTCTGTAAGTTTACAGTGACAAATTTGTTGACGTAAAGCTACATATCTTGATTTTGTTAGTTCATAACTCGGCAGAGAAACCATTTTTCGTCATGATTTTTTTCAGGGAGTACTACTCTCGATAGTATCTATTTACCTGCAACAATTCAAGATGATTTATTTTGTAGTTTTTGAGATTTTCACTAAAAATTGTCTATTAGGATTTCTTTGTGTTCTTAACGAATCAATATAGTACATATCCTTGCGATGGTGTCTGTAATTCTTATCAAAATAACTTTTTTCTTCAGAATTTTGGTGAAGGTTTGTGGAACTGAAAATTAGCCCAGAAAACAACATCTGAACTCATATAACTACACATTTGCGAAAGTGTTCAGATTCTTGTGGGATTTCTTAGCCCCCATGACAATGGTCTATGGGACGCCTCAATGCCAAGGAATGCCTTGCTACCGGTAATCCTCTACGCTCTCAACTAAAGTCAAAATAAATAATTTACACATCCCAACAAACTGAAGGTATAAAGTGATCACCCCATTTATCGTATTTGAGTGTGAAATGCATTAGTATGCATTATTTTTTTTACGAAGCCGGGATTTAGTTCACGGAAAAGGACACGTCGGACCCTATTCTGTCCAAAAATAGTTGACTTACCTGTCTATCAGGGAACCTGTAAAAAATCTCCACTTGACATTCAAGCCAGAATGATTTGTTATGATTCGTTATTTGACATTTCGATTTATCAAAGGCTACTATTTTTCTTACGGCGGCGAATTCAAATGTATTTATTTACAGTGGCGAAGTTTTTACAGTTTGTGAATACCAATTTTTAGTACTCTGTAACTTTTGCTCTATAAACAATTTCCGTAAAGTTACAGCTATAGAATTTTTACATTTTATGAATAGGGGCCTTGGTTAAGTATTTTTAAATTTTAACGAACAACGTAATCGTAAAGCGCCAATAGCAAAATAAAGAACGACACAATCGAATCAAATTGATAAGTACTTAAATGAAATTTCATACAACCCAAAAATAAAACAAATTGGATTTAGTGCAATAAACTATAACCGCACACAAAAATTACCAATCTCACAATTGTATGATCCATATGGTGCATTCTCATACAATTTACGTTTGATCTTCCACAAAATGTACAAAAAAAAATATTTTCACATTGATATAAATCAAATTATAAACAAAAATCAATTGCTTCTATTATTGATATATAATTATACATTATTGATTCAATTGTATTCGATTTATATTTTCGATTATTAATTTTAACCGTTTCACCATCAAAAATCGTCTATATCAATCGATCGATATAATATACACGTACGTCTGAATTATTATTTCTTTTTTTTTTTTGAAATTTCGGAAATTTAGATTATTGATTTCTCACGAACCAAATGAATAAAAATTAGAACTTTCAATCATATTTATCACATACCGAGTCCGAGTCGATACAGATCCACATAATCTTGAACCAATTATTTCCCCGTGTACACATAGATTTTTCTCACACTGAATATTCTATTATTCTTACAAATTATCTCTAGCTTTTGATTCTTCCATACAATTTGTTAAACAATCAATCTTTATTTGTTATATACAACAAGATATAAAAACAAAAAAAAAATTATAAATAATAATAATAATAATAACAATAACAATAAAGGAATAAAAAAATTGATTATAATTTAATATCGATCGACGATTGAAAAATAGAATAAAAATACCAAATTAATAATGGCGCAACGCAAAAATAATTTGGAAGACGCGTACACAGCGATATACACAAATTAGGAATCATTTTAATTTCTATTAAATTGATAAAAGAAAAAACACCACGATCATTATTGGGAATTAGACGTCCGATCCGCAGAAGATCATTTGAATAGATCACCTAATTGCGGTGAGAAAAAATTGTTTTTTAATAGTGCCCGATCTGTATTGGGTGGTGTTTAGCATATAGGATTTTTTATTCGATTGTGTGTCTATATGTAAAATCAAAATATCATCTTTTATAATTCGTCACGCGTCCTTTTCAGTATTCTTTGGAGCGAATTACAACAAAAAAAAAATTATCCACTCGTAGACGGTAATTATTCATTCCTTTTCATCCTCCTTAAACATATTTTCCCTTATTTCATGTCGTTTCGTCTTATTGTTCAACAAACAATAAGATTATGAAAAATGAGACAAATAACTGAGTAAAAAAAATTCTACTATTAATGATAATGATCGGTTATCATCATCATCATCCAAATCATTATGATTTTGATCTGTGTAGAACACGAAAATTAATTGTAATACAACGAAACTTGAAAAACTAAACTACATAAAAAAAACAAAAAAATGATTAATAGTTTTGCATGTCGTCGGTGGTATTCATTATGATGATCATTATAAATTATTTTTTGTTTTGTTTTCTCTTTGATCCTAAGCTCAATTTTTTTTTTTCTTTAAGTTTTGTTTTGTGCTCGAGAAAATAAAAGACAATTTTTTTTTTTTTTTTTTAATTAAAATGATCTTTAAGATCATCAAATATAATGAATTGTCAGAGAAGGATTTTGGGGTACACCTCCTGCAGAGTATTTTTGTATTTAGCGTATGGGAAAAATTTTAAATTTAGTATACGGCATTTGATTGGATACAGGTGCGGTGGTGACGTTATGAGGAGTAATTATATATCTAAAATTGCATTGGTTGATAGCCGAAACGCCATATAGGAGAGGAAACGAAGTCCTGAATTTTATTTGTTAAACTGTTATGTACGAATGTTGCTTGTCACCTGAAATCTGGGATAATTGCTTTATATAGGTTTTATAAAAATTGGCTGTAGTCTTTGCTTAAAAATTCTGGTTCTAATTAGAAAAACAAAACAACAACGTGTTGTCCTGCCGAACGATATAGTATGCGTTTTAGAAACTAAAGAAAACTCCGTAAGAAGCCAAATATGACGGGCCCTAATAGCAGAACACACAAAAATAAATCAACTTTTCGATAGAGCTTTACAAACCATAGCTTCCGAAGCTGCTCAAATTTTCCAACCAAGAGAGTTACAATTATCTTAAGTCTAGGATTGTGATCTCTCTAGGGTTGTGAGAATCACCAACAAAAAAAGAAAAAGTAAGAAGGAATGCTCTAATAGAAAATTACAGAAACGACGAAAATTACAGAATTCTTGCGGTTAAGTCATAATTGGTTCACAAAAAAAATGTCTCGAGATTAAATAATTTTACCACGAGATCATTACAAAATTGTCAGAAAACCGAAAAATATTTTTCAGTACAGCAACTATTGCTAGTAGGTTAAAACATTTTCAATGTCTTCCAACTATACCAAGTCTCTACGACATCTGGAAAAGAGAAAACCCATTTACCTACCACCAGTGTCACGGCGAGATTTTGACGTTTAAGATCATTAAAATCATTGAAAGAAACATTTTGCATTTGGTGATTTTTGTGCGTAATTAAACATTGCGAGTCTAAAAAGGCCGGTCAACGGCACTTATTCAAATGAAATTTGTTTGGGACTGCTGCGGTGAAAAACTTTTACATTTTCTTGCTCAGTATATTAAGGCCTTTTCCACAACATCTCCTTGAAGTTGCTACGATATATATATATTATATATATATATAATTACGTTCCAGCAAAGTGAATAATAGCATTTCTCATTCGTCACATGTAAAAGACGAACATAAAGAAAATGCTTAATTGCATTTCCCACACTTGGGAAATGTAATTAAAGAGAACATCATAAAATACGTGACACCTGAGCCAATGGATAAGCATAAGACGCACGCGTAGCATTTTTAATAATTTTAGATTAGAATTAAGAAACTATAATTCATAATTAAGTCAGTTGTAATTTTAACTCCGTAAAAGTGAGATGTAAAGTAAATAAATGTTAAAAATTGAATAAATAAATATTTTTTTTATTAAGACTTACATGTCACACACGAAATTGGCGCAGCCGCGGTTTAGTGAAAAATTAGTGAAATTATTAACAGTGCAAAGAATTTGAACTTAAACACAAATTCAGAAGTGAATCCGTGACAGTTTAATTTCGTGAAAAAATTATTAGTGTTACATCGCCAACTGAAGGTTAATAAACCGTTGGTTGATTTGAGGTTCCGCCGGATTTCATTGAAGACATCACTGTAACCCACTCTCTCAGAACGATTGCAAAAAGGTAAAATTTTTTTATTTTTTATTAATCTTTTACGATAAAAAAAAAGGCAATTAGCGTCAGTGGATAGCAATTGCTGTGATTTTTAAAGTGGAGTGATAAAATATTATTAAAATTGTTACCTCGGTTCGACCGCGCACTACCAAATAGACGCAACGGGACCATACTGTTCACAATTAGCATCAGTGGATCGCATAGTGACAGTAAACAAAAATAATAATAATATTAAGTCCATTAGTGTCTAATATATGAGGAAAAGGTTAAAAATCTTTGATCAAAATAGCAATATTGACAAAGAAATCAACTCAATATTAGAAATGGAGGAATTAGCTACACAATTAAACGTGATCGTAGAACAATTAAAAAAAATGAACGATGCACAAGTGGAGCAAGATGGAAAATTAAATTTTCTTTTCGAAAAAATTGATAGACCACAGGATCAATTCGAGACCTCTGTTAAAGTTAAAGAACAAATGTCAACAGTTGATTAATAATAAAAAACAAACCTATTCAGTTCGAGGATCAGTGTCTCCCATGGACGTCGATCAATCCATCAGAACTCGGAACTCATTTAAGAAAATGATTCATAATCATGAAACTAAAAATGAAATTACAGACGACCTAACGTCAGATTCGAACGAAGAAAATCACGATGAGATCCAAGATGGGGACTCAGGAAATTTTCAAGGGACCATCGAGTCAGATACGGAAGATTAAATTATCTTCCGTACCTCAAGTGTTATAATGAGTACTTAAAAGGCCACATAACACTTTTAATAGATACGGGCGCAAATAAAAATGTCATTACGCCAGAAATCAATAATTTATTAAATCTCAAAAATTTCGTTAATACAAATAGAACCACAATTAAAAACATTTTAGGCAACCATAAAGTTGAAAGAAAAGTGAAATTAAATTTATTAGGAGATAATCAACCAGAACAAACATACTATCAACTTGCTTTCCATAAATTCTTTGATGGAATTTTAGGATCCAAAACAATGGCAAAAATTGTATGCCAAGATAGATTTTAAATCTAACAATATTACACTGAACAACCGTGTATATAAATTCAACAGATATTATCCACAGAACAATTTTTATAATCATACAGTCACGCTTAATACATCGGAAAACGGCGAATGGTTAGTTACGGGCTTCGAAAAGTTAAACGAAGATATAACAGTACAACCAGGACTGTATAAAGCGGAAAACTTCAAGACAACCGTCAAAATTCTTACGGGAAACCCCGAACCTCCTAAACGGATTCCTAAATTAAAACTCAAAGTGAATAACTTTGAAACACTAAATCCAATACCACTTTCTGAGAACAAAACTATAGATAAAAAATGTATCCAGAAATTGATTAGAATGAACCATTTGAGCGAAAAAGAAAAAGACGTCTTAACAGAAACCATTTTCAATAACCAATCAATTCTGTTAAAACAAAATGAAAAGCTATCAACGATTACGATCACAAAACACAAGATTATAACAACTGACGATAGTCCTATCTACACAAAAACCTACAGATATCCTCATCATTACAAAAATGATGTAGAGGAACAAGTCAGAGAGCTACTAGATAGTGGTATCATAAAGAATTCGATCAGCCCATACACATCACCTATCTGGGTTGTCCCAAAAAAGAA
Source organism: Tipula helvola (assembly GCA_963556165.1). Taxonomy (NCBI): domain Eukaryota; kingdom Metazoa; phylum Arthropoda; class Insecta; order Diptera; family Tipulidae; genus Tipula; species Tipula helvola. The sequence continues at coordinate 372,978,223 of OY744481.1, forward strand.
AGATGCATCAGGCATAAAAAAAGTAAGAGTAGTGATAGACTACCGGAAACTAAATGAAAAAACCAAAGATGACAAGTTTCCAATGCCACAAATTGAGGAAATTCTCGATAATTTGGGGAAATCTGTTTATTTTTCAACATTGGACCTAAAATCTGGATTTCACCAAATTCCTATGGAGGAAAAATCTCAAGAGAAAACAGCTTTCTCGACAGATAAGGGCCACTTTGAGTTCACTCGAATGCCCTTTGGCCTTAAGAACGGTCCCGCCACATTCCAACGGGCGATGAACAACGTTTTCAATGGTCTGATAGGAAAAATTTGTCACGTTTACCTCGACGACATTATCATCGTTGGTAAAAATTTAGAACACAACATAAATAATCTAGACACTGTGTTTAAACGGCTTTCCCATTTTAATTTAAAAATTCAGCTCGACAAGTGCGAGTTTTTGAAACGGGAAACCGAATTCCTGGGGCATATAATCACTCAGGATGGGGTAAAACCAAACCCCGAGAAAATAGAAAAAATTCTAAACTGGCCAATACCTAAAACGGCTTAAGAAATAAAATAGTTCTTAGGACTGTCAGGGTATTATAGAAGGTTTATCAGAGATTATTCGAAGATAACCAAACACATGACGAAGTATCTGAAGAAAGATACTTCGATTAATATTGCGGACACAGATTACAAAGAATCCTTTGAAAGCCTTAAAAAGATCATATCAACAGATCAAATCTTAGCATACCCTGATTTTTCACGAAATTTCATACTGACTACGGATGCATCAGATTTTGCTCTTGGTGCAGTCCTATCGCACGTGCAAGATGGAGTCGAAAGACCCATTGGGTTCGCATCGAGAACTCTTAACGAGACCGAATCTAAATACGCCACAAATGAAAAAGAGGCACTGGCTATAATATGGGCCATTAAAAAATACCAGTGTTACCTTTACGGAAACAAATTCACCTTGGTCACAGACCATAAGCCTCTCACATTTATTAAAACTTCAGAAAAAAATTCTAAAATATTAAGATGGTGATTAGAGCTCGAAAATTACGACTACGACGTCGTATATAGAGAAGGGAAAACCAACGGGGTAGCAGACGCTTTAAGTCGGATACCTATACTAATGAAATAAATCTCAATGAAAGAAGTTATAACACTCCACGTGAACTCGAAGTTAGGGAGGTAAATACATCAGAAACTGATAGTGAAATAGAGACTGTTCACTCAGCAAACACCTCGGACCATTATTTTATTCACTTCTCGGAGCGACCTATAAACTATTATAGGAACCAAATTATATTTAAGGTTGCCAAGATAGAGACAATAATTTCGGAACAAATTTTTCAAAATTTTAAAAGAATAATTATATAGTAAATTACATGAAAAACTTCCACAACGGTAAGCAGTCGGCAATTTTAGCGCCAGAGATACTGTACCAAAGCATTCAAGAAGCTTTCAGGGAGAATTTTTCAAGAGACGGCAAAATGCCATCATTTCAAAAGAGCACGAACGAGCCCACAGAGGTATTCGGGAAGTAGAAAACCAAATCAGACGCTCATATTTTTTTCCAAATATGGCGAAAAAAATCAAAAGTCACATTAATGTTTGCAATACATGCCAAACTCATAAGTACGACAGGAAACCGTACAATATTAAAATATCACCTAGGCCTATCACTCACAAGCCACTAGAAAGGCTTCATATTGACATATTTAGTATAAATAAGTCAAGTTTCCTATCCATAATTGACGCATTTTCGAAACATCTACAGATGATTCCCATAAAAACCAAAAATTTGTTAGACACAACTAGTGCTCTAACTAGATACTTCACTCAATTCGGAATTCCTCATACAATCGTATCAGATCACGAAACAACATTTCATTCTATACAATTTAAGGAATATCTTAATAAACTTAACGTTCAGCTAGAATACGCATCTTCGTCCGAATCGAATGGACAAATTGAAAAAGATCATTCAACAATAATTGAGATTTTCAATACAAATAAAACCAAGTTTCCTAATTCCAGTGTTCCAGTCGCAATCGAGTTATCTGTAGCCTTATACAATGGCTCAGTGCATTCCTCCACAGGCTTCACGCCAAATGAGATTGTTTTCAATCAAATTAATCAAATAAACCCTTGTGATATTCAACGACAAGCCAACGACATATTTAAGCAAGTGAGTTTAAATATAGAAGGGGCACTAAAAAAAATGGAAAAACAAAATATCCATAGAGAAAATCTACCAAACCTGCTTGAAAATCAATCGGTATTTCTCAAACCGAATATTAGAACAAAAACACAAGCAAGAGAGATTAAAGCTCAAGCAAAAAATATAAATTTTAAAACATTCAATATCAATAGAAATATTAAGCGAAACAAGAATAAAATTAAGAGATTAAAACAGGGTAACTAAACTAATATTTTTTTTTTATCATTTCAGAACTTTTTATGTTAAATTTTGTAAAAATTATAGGTAGCTAAAAATAAATTTGAAAAAAAAAGAAAAAAAAAGAAAAATTATTATACTATTGAAAACAAAATTATAAAATTAAATTGAAAACTATCAAAATTGAAAATTATATCATAATGTACCCACAAATTTGTATCTTTTTAATTGTATTCATTAAACCATTGATTGCTCAAAAATTAGAGATTAAAAGTTTATACGATGACCCGATATTGTTAATAAAAACAGGGCATTGCAAAATTCAAGTAGGAAATATTAAGGTAATACATCCAATTAACCTCACTAATATAGAAGTAACGGTAGGAACAATTAACAAACTAATCAACAATAAAATGTACGATAAATTAGAATTACATAACATAATAAAACAAAAAATTAAAAAGCTACACGACAACCTACGTCAAATAAAACCACTTCAAAGCATCAGATATAAACGATGGGATGCTTTAGGTTCAGGATGGAAATGGCTTGCGGGGACTCCCGACGCTGAAGACCTGCGTATAATCAACAATACTATGTACCAATTAATAGACGCCAATAATCAACAATTTTATATAAATCAACAAATAGATGGAAGAATCCAAATGATAACTGCAACAGTGAACAGGGCAATAATGAACAGCACTAGCAATAATAAAGTAATACTAACGGAAATAGACATGTTGGCAACTATAGTAACCATTGACACTATAAATACAATATTGGAAGAAATTCAAGAAGCAATAGTTAGGACAAAAGTAAATTTACCGAGCAGTAAAATTCTGACATTAACCGAAATCATCAAGATTAAAGATTTACTGGTCAACCAGGGTATCAAAATCTCATTGCCCGACGAGGCATTACAGTTTGTAACACCGAAAATTGCTATAAACGGTGAAACATTATTATACATCCTCCAGGTACCAAAATTGGAAAAGGAAACCTCAAGCACATTGCTGATCGTACCATTGGTCATTAACAATACAGTCATACGGGACCATCCGCTGTACCTCATCAGAAACAACCAGAAATTATATACAACATTAGATCACAAGCAATTTGTACAAAGTCATTCAGAGATACAAGATTTTGACGATAATTGTATCAAACCGTTAATAATGGGCACATCAAGCCACTGCAACGTGACATCCCAGACGGAAACAGAAATGCAGTTTATTTCTGAAAACAAATTAATTATAAATAACGCAAACAACGAAACATTACACTCGGATTGCGGACCTAGCGATAGAAAGCTAACCGGAAACTTCTTACTAACGTTCTGGAACTACAGCATAACAATTAGAAACAGAAAATTCCAATCATACGAGTTAACTAGTGATCTACAGGAAATACAAGGTGCGCTGTATAACATAAACGCAACCAGGCAACTAATAAAAGCATTAGACATAAACACAACAAAGGAGGAGAATACCCAAAACAGAAAAGAAATTAAAAACGTGTATCAGATCAAACATCAAAACTGGATATGGACGTTATCAGGAACAGTAACGATATCATCAATCGGTATAATGGCTCTTATTGGTTATATTGTCCTCCGTGGTATACAACCCGCTACGGTAAAAATAAGCAGCTCAACTCCAAAACCATCAGAGAGGGAAAAAGTCAACCAGTTGTCAAACATATTGAAAGAAGCGACCAACAAACTAAAGGACGGGGACGCCCTTTTTTCATCCCCCGGAGGAATTACGTTCCAACAAAGTGCATAATAGCATTTATCATTCGTCACATGTAAAAGACGAACATAAAGAAAATGCTTAATTGCATTTCCCACACTTGGGAAATGTAATTAAAGAGAACATTATAAAATACGTGACACCTGAGCCAACGGATAAGCATAAGACGCACGCGTAGCATTTTTAATAATTTTAGATTAGAATTAAGAAACTATAATTCATAATTAAGTCAGTTGTAATTTTAACTCCGTAAAAGTGAGATGTAAAGTAAATAAATGTTAAAAATTGAATAAATAAATATTTTTTTTATTAAGACTTACATGTCACACACGTAATTATATATATATATATATATATATATATATATATATATATAAGCACTAAACTCGTATATTTACTTATACTAAAATTGGTATAATTAAACTGGTTGCATTGTTGAAGACTTTTAGAACGACATGCTACACAGTTGTATTCGACACGATCATTTCATTTCCACCTCATCATTGTGACCATTTTTAAAAGTAGTGAAAAAGTTAAATACTTTTAGCATTTACAATAATATCACTCCAAGTGTATAAGACGGCTGCAACTGATCTCATATATATATACGAACAGCACAATACATATCACTGTAATATTCGAGTGAAAAGGTTTTTATTTGTACCTTACCGTGGTGAATAATATTTAAATTCTCGTAGCCTCTCTAGGCCGAGGTCATTCTGGTGACATTTCTTTCTGTGTAACTCACCGGTGATGAATATTTATAGATGCACAAATTTAAGATTTTTTGACAAAACTTGTTTTTCACCATACCGTATTTGATATTTTTGAGGAGTGGTGAGAAATTAAGGAGTTTTACATTCCTCGATAAAAACGTTTACAACAGTACCACTTCTACGTTAGTATACGATATCTGAAAGTTTTCAAACAGGAACAGCACCCTTACGGTAAATTTAAACGGCACCTTAACGGTAAAACGGCATTCATTCTAAGTACCTATCAGATTAAGTTGCTGGACTCTTAAAGACCTTTATAACAAACGGTAATTTAGCAACTCTTTGAAGTGTCTGCCACAACGGCAAGTGACAAAGTACATTTTGTTCATTAGCGGAGATTTTAACAATCTTAGTGTCAGAAATAAAATTATTGCACTCTTGCTTACATTTACAATGATATTCAGTATGCCCATATTTGAAGGGAAAAAATTATTTTTCACCACGCTGTGGTCAATGTTTATATTATGTGTAGCCCTCATTAAATTAACTGATGGTGTCACATGAGTGCTGAGAAGAGAATTTCGCGAATCCTGTTAACAGCAAATTTACTAAATCTGTGATAATCCGAAGAAAACCATCATAACAGTATTGCCAAAATAGCTACATTAAATACTGCAACCTCTGGTATCTTTAGCCAAGCGGTTGAAATTGAAAGATAAAATTGTCCTGGTGTCAGTTATTTTATATCGGTTAGATCATTTGAAAGTAGTGTCAGAGGCCTTAAACTAAGATATCATTCGGATAACTGGCAGCCGGTGACTCTGCAGAATTTCAAAAGTTTCACTCTTTCCCATATTTTTCGCTGCTCCCGCATATATTTCTTGTACAATCCTTAATATGTCTAATTTTTAATGCAAATATTGTTCTGGAAGCATTGAGCTTAATCGATGGAATCTTCATTAATGATTTTTTTTCTTTTCCAATCGTTCTCAATTGCTGTTTCAGCTGATAAACACATCTCTTGTATGCCTCCTAAGCTAGCTTGATTATTTCCTACTCCTCGTCTTGTAGACGTTCTGCACTACTCCTAATTTAGAGTTAATTCATAATGATTCTTTCCTGGCTCATTTCGGTCGTGGATACAGTTTGAAGCGAAATTGCCTTGCCTCAAAAGAATTATATAGCAGTTTGAAACTACGTGAAGTTTTTAATTGGAGTTTCGCATTAAATGAACGTGGTTTCAAAATGGCCGTAAATCAGGTCTTATGCCCTATTTGTAGCAAGAAAACTCCAACGATTCATTGTTGCGTTGTTTGGGAATAAGTTTAAATATTTTGCAGTCTCCAACCTCTAAGCATGTTTTAGCCATAATTGATTTATTGAGGATCAAATTTGGAAAGTTGTAAATATACTTTCGGTTCAATGAATTTTACCAAACATTTTCGGCAAACTGTCTGGTACCACAAATCGATTTTCTGTTCAGAAGTTGAGGATGTTTCTTTTTAACTGCTGGTACAGTAATACCAGCAACACTGGAACTCATTGTGGATGATGTTATCTCAGCTCTCGTAGAAGACAAATGATTTTGCATGGATGAATGATTTTGTAAGACTGAAGCTGCAGTAGATACAACTAATTTATCCCCAGATTCGATACAGCTTCAGTAATGATGCGATCAGAAATGTGAGATACTGGTTGTTTACGAAAAGGTCAGGTTCCAAAATGAATGGCAAACTTGGTATACGAATGATGATGCGATACACTGATGGGATGGATTTTAGAAAAATTTGACATGTGTTGTGGAAATAGGATTCTAAAATAATATTCGGACAAACTTCTTTAATAAGACAAAGTAGGATGGAACTTGGATATTTCTTAACCGATTATGATGAAACTGAACAGATACAATAAAAATCGAATTTTAACATAATTTTAGATGAAGTTCTGGGGTATGACCAAGTAGGATGGAACTTGACTATTCCTTAGTCATTTATGATGAAATTCGACATGTCCGTTGGGGATGGGATTCTAAACAATTTTTAGATACAATTCTGAAATATATGGCCAATTTCCGATTTTCAATCTGCCTCATAGCAGGTAAACTTCAACAGCTGCCTGGTTTACAGAAACTGCTTCTGTTGATGTTTTTGTGAATCTGGCAGCTTTTGAGGTTTCTCATATTAACATATTTGTTACATCTGCCGGGAAATTTAATCACAATGAAAGGAAAATAACAAGTGGGTGACATGAGGGAAACTTCTAATGATATAGTGTAGGGCCCCGGAATAAGAAAAATCATTTTAGAATCTCATTTCCGTAGGGAATGTTGGATTTTATCATAATCAGTCAAGGAATAGCCTAGTTCCACCCCAACCGGCTATATTCCCATTTCCATCGCTCATGTCAAATTTCACTAAAATTTTCCAGAACTTCATCTTAAAATCATTTTAGAATTTCAGTTCCAGCACACATGTCCAATTGCTTCGCAATCGGTTAAGGAATATACAGCTAGGGAAGAAAATTGGGCAAACATATTTTATTACAAATTGAAGTCTTTTTTGCTAATATTACAAAACATTTATGGCTCAATTTAAAAAAAAAATAGAAAATCCCTACAATTTAGGGGGAAAATCGATAAATTGCTAAAATATTCAAAATATCCCATTTAGCCCATATCCCTAATAAACACTTTTTTCTTCAATATTAATATTTTGCCTCTATTACGGCGGTACAACTCCACAACTGATGTGCAAAAAAATTGGTCCAACAATTAGTTTATTTTACGCCTACCGTTCTTGGAAGACGCCAATGGAAGATCATTTTTTAACATTAGAATGCCGTCGGAACCGTTTTAAAACTTCATCGGACATAAGAGGAGATCTTGAGCGACCAACAGGAAAATTTCAGCCAGCTTAGTGAGAAAAAAACTTGTTAAAGCTGGTTTGAGAGCACTTAAACCAGTCCAGAAACCTGAGTTCACATTAAGAGTGGAAAAACACGACGTTTGCTATGGGCCCAGGAGCATGTTTCTTGGACTCAAGAGATGTGGAATGTTGGGATTGTCTCCGGTGAATCAAAATTCAAGCTGCACATCCACCGAAGAACGAAGGAGTTATAGTCCGCAGATGCTCTTTTGGAAATGAAACCGGTCGATTGTGCTTCCTTAGTTCCAAAATTACAGCAGATGTTTATCTGCAGGTCCTACATAACGAATTTGAGGCTTCTGTGTTAAAGCTTTTTGAGTTATTTATTTTGAATTGTAGATAGAAAAATTGCCTTTCAGATAAACATAAATAATTTGTTAAAAACTTGTTTTTTTCTATATTCTTTCTTCATTTAAAGGTAAAAAAGTACTTCGCAGAAAAAAATATCGGGGTGTTGAGCTGGCCCCCGTATACAGTCCAGACTTAAATCCCATAGAAAATATTTGATCTATAATGAAGCTAGAAGTAGGAAGAAAGCGCCAAGAATCAATTCAAGCGTTTAAAAGTTTGTTGATGACGATTTGGGAATCCACACCTTCTACGAATCAGAGGTGTATCGCTGTAATAAAAGCAAATGGCGGTCCAACAAAATATTAATATTAAAGTTATAATTTCTATAAATCAGTAAGAACCAAAAAAAAATTTAAAAAATAAGTGTTTAATTTATTCCATTACTTTAACTCCAATCAACGTATTTTGAATATTTTGGCATTTTTCGGGTTTTCCCCCTAAATTGCAGGTACATTTATTTTTTCAAAAAATTATTTAAAATGAAACAATAAGCCAATTGCTTTCAAAAGTTTTGTATTTTTAGCAAAAAAACTCTCCAATTTGTAATAAAATATGTTTGCCCAATTTTTTTTCCCAGCACTGTATAAGTTCCATTCTAGTTGGACATATTCCAGAACTTCATCTAAAAATTCATTTAGAATCCCATTTCCAATGCTTGTGTCGAATTGAATCACAATCGGTTAAGTAATATTTAATCAAGTTCCATCCTACTTGGCCATATTCCAGAACTTTATCCAAATTTTAGAATCTTATTTCCATCGAACAAGTAAATTTCACTAAAATCGGTTCACATTTGTTTTTCGAGAAAATGAATTTTGGATTAATTGATTAATTTTCTTCGATTAATCGAACAATCGATAATGTGAAAAATTTAGTTTTATTTCTTGACTCACATGGAATAAGGGCTGAAATAAATGGATCAATTTTTCAGTATACCGTTTTTAAGTTTTGATCATATTTTCAAAAAAAACGTTTTCTTTAAAATAACGAAACCAAGCTCAAAATCAACCAAATATTTTGAATGTGTATCTAAATAACTAGTTTAAATGTTTTATTTAAGTTTTCTTTCTTTTAAACATTATATAAGCTATCATCTAATTTTCTGTCATCTTATGGGCGAAAAACTCTCGACTCCCGTGTAATTGTTCGTATATGATTATTGATAGTACGATGGATGGCAAAGCTCACGTTTCGATTTTGAACAAATTACTCATCCCACACTAAAAATGCGTTTAAAACTTATTGCTCGAATTCCAGAGTGCAGGCTATTAAAAGAAATAAACTTCCTCCTTTTAGAAATACTAAACGTAATTATAAATGTACTCCATAAGTACTCCTGAGTTTGTACAAAAACTATTCAGTTAAAGTTTTTATAAAAGCAATCCAGATTAGACATACTCGTCGTACTCTTAGGCATACTCGACATACTCTTAAACGTACTCTTACACGAACTCCCTGTCCGAATAGACTTCCTTTCTCTATGGTGAAAAATTCGTCAAATCAAATTTTTTTTGAAGTTATATTTGGATTTTATAATTTTTATGTTTTGGATGTGTAGCACGGCTCCGGGAATTCTACTCAAAAACATTTCAGTCAAAAAACAAAAGGCATTTCAGTCATAAAATTTCCCATACAAATATTATGACTAAAACTCCTTTTAAAAAGGAATTTCGGTCCAAAAAAAAAGGTATTTCGGTCAGAAAACAGTTCGGCTGAAATACCCTTTGTGTTTTTGGACTGAACGACCTTTAAGAAACGTATTTTAGGCACAAATTTTTAGACTGGAATACCTTTTGTTTGGTTGGTTCTTTTGACTGAAATGCCTTCATAGACCTATATGTTGGCTTCGGCGCCCCAGTCAAAAGCATTTCAGTCAAAAACAGAAAGGAGTTTCAGTCAAAAATTAAAAGACAATTCAGTTAAAATAGTTTAAGACATTTATGCCTTTTCAGAAGGAAATTCAATCAAAAAACAAAAAAGGCATTCTAGTCAAAACATTTTTTACTGGAATTACTTTTGGTTTTGTGACTGATCGTTCGATGTTGAAAGGCCGAGTGTCGGAAGGCCGAATGTCGAAAGGCCGAACGCCGAAAGGCCGAAGGGCCGAATGTCGAATGGCCGAATGTGTCGAAAGGCCGAATGTGTCGAAAGGCCGAATGAGGCGAAAGGCCGAATGTGTCGAAAGGCCGAATGTCGAAAGGCCGAATGTCGAACGGCCGAATTTTCATGAAATTTTCCTTCACTTAATTGATTGAAATTAATATTTAAAACCATTGAATTTATTTGTTAATGTAAAATTATTTAAATAAATTGAAAATACGTGCTAATAAATCCTGTGCATGTAGCATATTAAGGTGATCAAATTTTGTTGAAAAAACAAATTTATTTCTGTTTTTTTTATTATAATTAATTAATGGGAACACTACATTTGCCTGGAAAAAAATCCAGGTATTTTAAAATCCAGAATAGTTGAAAAGAAAAAATCCAGGGAAACAAAATTCCGAAAAATCTAGAAATTACCTGAAAAGCAATCCAGAAAAAAATCCAGAAAAAATATTTTGTTTAAAATAAATGAAAAAAATCAATTTTATTGGCATTTCGAGTTGATCGGGGTATTTGTCTGCAAGACAAAATCTTGTTTTGCCGTTCAATCTTGTTTTTTTGAATTCTTCCGCATAAATTGTTTTCCGAAATAATTATTTTGATTATATTTTATAGTGAAATAACAAATATTTAGTGAAATTTTTTTTTTCTGGGGTCGATATAAAATATTGCATTTTAAAATCTTGCAATTACATAATCTTGCATAACAAAATAGTGTAATTATTTTTCTTTTAGTAGGTGTCATTAATAGATTCTATATCATCCGCTCCTAAGTGCGGCACACAGCATGTTTGCTGCACATATTTGCTGATCCCGGATCCTACGTCCCCCGAAGTTCAAATCTAAAGCCCCTCGGAGGGCTAAGCGGGGGGGGGGGGGGGGGCGCAGCAACCTCCCGCGTGCCCGTGAGCGTTACCGAAGCCCTTAGCATCTACAATTTGAAGTCAAATTAGTCGATGTCATTTTATTTTAATGTAAAATCTATAAAAGATTAATAAAAACATTTTTATGTATTTTAAAAACAAGATTTTGAGAAACAAGATTTTCTCCAAACAGATTTGTGGTGACAAGATTTTGGAGAAAAGATTTTTGAAACAGTCTTTTGAAAAACAGTGATACGTGGCCAACCCCTTTTTTAGACTATCAGTAGATGTGATATGAGCGATACGATTACTTTGATCTGTGTTTGAAAGGTTGACGAAGAAATTTATATTATCATACAAATTAAGAACTTTACGGAAAACTCAAATTTGATAGACATTTTATAAATGTTAATTATAATTTGGTCTGCACTTTGATAATTATGTTTCTTGATTTTAGTATTCTGGATTTTTGTTTTTCTGAGTTTTTGTTTCTGGATTTTTTTTCGGGATTTTCAGTTTCTGTATTTTTTTTTCTAGATAAGGTAGCCAACCTTTAATTAACTATTAATTATATAACAAAAAAAAACGTAACTAAGATGAAATATTAAAATCAATTTCGATACAAACAACGTTTCAACATTCGGCCTTTCGACACATTCGGCCTTTCGATATTCGGCCTTTCGACATTCGGCCTTTCGACCCATTCGGCCCTTTGACATTCGGCCTTTTGACACATTCAGCTTTCGACACAATCAGCCTTTCGACACATTCGGTCTTTCGACATTCGGCCTTTCGACATTTGGCCTTTCGACCCTATTCCGACTAATTTAACTTTAAATTGTAGAGGCTAACGGTTTCGGTAACTCTCACGGGCACGCAGGAGGTCGTTGCGCCCCCCCCCCCCCCGTTTACCCCTCCGAGGGGCTTTAGATTTGAACTTCGATCAGCAAACATCTCGCACTGCGTGCCGCTCGTAGGATCGGATTATATAGAATCTATTAATGACACCTACTAAAAGAAACATAATTGCATTATTTTGTTATGCAAGATTTTGTAATTGCAAATAAATACGTAGAATTGACCATGGATCCACGATCAATTGTCTATACGATCAATTATCCATACGATCAATTGATCCACGATCAATAGTTTATACGATCAATTCTATCCACGATCAATTGTCCATACGATCAATTGTATCCACGATCAATTGTTCATACCATCAATTGTATCCACGATCAATTGTGTCTACGATCAACTTGTCACGTTCAATTGTAACATGATCAATTGTTTACGATGCGACTATTAAAATAAACCAAACAAAAGGTATTTCAGTCCAAGAATTTATTACTAAAACACATTTCAAAAAGGTTGTTCAGTTCAAATGCACAAAGGGCATTTCAGTCAAACTGTTTTATGACCGAAATACCATTCTTTTTTTGACTGAAGTTCCTTTTTAAAAGGAGTTTTAGTCATAATATTTGTATGGGAAATTTTATGACTGAAATGCCTTTCGTTTTTGGACTGAATTGTTTTTGACTGAATTGTATGTATGCATGTATGCATGTATGCATGTATTGCTATAGAAAAAAAACTAATTATATGAAAATTATAAAATTGGGCTCATTTTAAAGATAGATGAATAGGGAGGGAAAGTGGTGCCATCTTTTATTTTCTTTTCAAAATGGCCGTCGAAACTTTGTTTTAGATTTTTTCCCCAAGTGTTTTTTTTTGTTTTTTTTGCCATTTAGTTTTATTAGACATACTAAAATATCAGGATTGCAACTCGTGTTATCGAATTAAATTGCAAATTCAAAACTAATAAAAAAAAAAATTGGTTTTCCAGAAAATTGAGGAAACCGAGTTTGGCGGCCATTTTGAAAATAAAAAATTGAAAGATGGTACTAGTTTTAAAACATTTTCTTAATCCGTATTCTCTCACTTTTAAAATGAGCCCTATTTTATATTTTTCGGATAAATACTTTTTTTTTAATTTGCATAAATGCACTACCGTTTTCAACAAATTCACAAATTTTGACCAACTGTATCTTTTGCAAAAACAACAACAACAAAAAATCGTGTTCTACAAATTTTTTTTTACCCAGTACTACACATTGAAAACAAAAAAATCACAAAATTAAAACATGACTTCCGGTCCCATAGGCGTGAGAGGACAAACATAAATGACAAAAGGGAGTGGAAGGACGAACGGACTCATTATAATTTCCTTATTAGTAGGAAAACTAGAAAATTATCCAACCAACATAAAATTAATGTAAAGATTACAGTACCTACTGTAAAAATCAATAATTGGGAAAAGTTCCGTATACACACATAAAGTGTTCCCATAAAGATAGACTTTCCAGTAACAGAATTCCTAATCAAAAACAAAAACAAAAAATTATAAAACAGCTTACAGTACTTTCAGCTAGTAAAACATAGAACCACTTAACTCTTTATCTTTATTACATTTATATAAGACGTGGTACTAATAAAATTCTAAAATACAAACAGTAATTTTACACATTTAATTACCTTTTAATTTGCAAAAAAAAAAAATAAAAAATACTAAATAATTAATTATAATAATTTAATTGGAATTAATAAAATTAAAAATTAGTTTAATGTAGATTTATGGAGAGAACACAGAAAATTGAGTTAAGTATAAAATTAGGTTTTCCGGTGTAATAAAATAAAATAAAATCTATTTACTGTTTATAAACACGTCGTTCGTGGTCTGTCCGCTGCGGAATACGGATCATAACCATATAGGCATGGAAAAGAAGCAATTTTGAAGAGTATTGCGAAATGATATCCGCAGATCATCAGAACTTGTATACTAGGTAGGTACTCAAAATTTTTTGTATGAGACGATGGAATAATATACAAGAAAATCAATAAATTAGGATGACATTTATTATAATTTTCGTTTTTATTTTATTTATTTTTTAAGGCGAAAATTATAAAAAGATCAAATATGTACACACACAATTTTGTGTTGTTGTAATTAATGACATTTCGACTACCAAGAATTTTAATATTGATTCACAAACTACATAATAAAAAATAATTTTGGTTTTTTTTCAATGATTTATGATTTTTGAAAGGTTTATGGTTGAAAAAATCGAATGACAAATATTTTTTTTGTTTTGTTAATTTTTGGGATTTTAGTGATCAATTTCGATTTTTTTTTTGGTTAAATTATGCAGATTTATTATTCTTGGAAGAAGCAAAAAATATATCGGACAGACATCGAAAGTGGGTTCTTATAACACATAATGTTATAATCGATTTTACAAATCAATGCAACATTATATGTTTTTATATCGTGTGATTCATTACTAGGTCATTTTCGATATAATTATGTAATTACAATCATTTACCTCAAATTTTACAGTTTAAATTCACAAAGCCGGCAGAATAAATTCCGTTATTCCGCTGATTAAATCCTTAAATTTAGCATATTAAGTTTTAAGTCATGCATATTGAATCCTCAAATTATGCAGATTATTAGGCATAATTACTTGTTTTGAAATCTGGTAGATTAAGTTGTGAAATCCTTAATTAAAATCTTAACCTGTATGTATTTAATAGACAAAGCTTTGTAATCTTCATTTGGCTCGAATTTGATAGTATCAGTAAAGATGAGGTAACAGTCGATTCCGGCCCCTGAACCATAACTTCAAAATTTCGATACAATAATCTACAATACACATACTTTAATCTGATTAAACGTCCACTACCAGATCGAATTCTTAAATCTTGATGATTAAATTTTGAATATTTAAATTTGGAAAATTACGTCCTTCAATCTGGAAGATTAAATTATCTCATTTAGAAGAGTAAATTCTTGATTAATTGACAGAATAATTCCTGAAATCTTAAAATAGATAATTTAAATAGATCCCCAAATCTAGCAGATTTAATTCTTGTAAATTTAATTTTAAGTTTGCAAGAATACAGATTCAATTCCTAAATCTGACAGCTTACATTTTTAAATCGGCCGGAGTTATTAAAGTTGGCAGATTTTATTATTAAATCCAGATTTTCCAGGTAGATTTTGTCCAGATGGATTTCATAAATCTATGTAGATTATATTTTAAGCTTGGTAGACTAAATTCTTAAATCTAGCAGATTGAATTCTTAAATCCAGATTTAAACTTTAAAACTTGCCGATTTAATTGTTTTGGCAGTATAAATCTACCACAATAAGTTTGAATCCTCAAATTTTACAGATTATATTCGTAAATCAGTGTCTATTATGTATTCCCAAATCGGGCAGAATAAATCCCTACATTTAGCAATTCAAATTTGGCAAATTGCAACCTGATGGTAGACTAGATTCTTAAATCATTTATAAGATTTTATTGTTAAATGTGGCTGCAATCTTGAAGTTTACCTTCCTTAAACTAACCGAATAAATTCTTAAATATTTCAGATGAAATTCTTAAATTTACAAGATACATATTTTAAAATTGCCAAATGTAATTGTTGTAAATCTGGCAGAATAAGGGTTGAAATCTGAGTTTAAATTGTTAAATTTCATAGATTTTATTTATAAATCCGGCGGATTAAATCCTCAAATATGGCAGAATAAATTCTTAAATTTAGCAGACTAAATTTTAAATCTGACTGAGTAAACTTTTAATACCAGCTTAAATTCTTAAACCTTGCCGATTTTATTTTGAATCCTTAAATTTGAAATACAATTTTTAGTCTGTCATACTAAGTTCTGAAAATCTAGCAGAATTTATTTTAATTCTTTTGGATTAAATTGTTAAATCTGGTAGATTATGTGCGATTTCGATTAGCTGCTTCATATCTTTGCTTGCCGATTCCAACATCACGTAGAATTTGTTTTTTTAAAATAGTTTTTGAGAAAATCGGAGAAGGAGATGGAGTAGTTCTGCTCGAACTAGGAAATGGCAAACTGTCAGTCAAATTGAGTGAATTAATGCAATTAAGCAGCGATCACTACATAACAAAATGGCGCAGCCAGTAGGATAAATCGTGTATAAATAGACTGAATTGAACACATTTGCATCCATTGATCGATTGTAGCTTAATTTATGTATTCCAAGTGATTATATCTAAACCCGCATAACAAGTTTTGTTGACACGTTGTTCCAAGTAATATTACTGTAAAGCAGCAAAATTACTATCTGGTGAGTTATCACATAAATTTTAGTGGAACACATAAACTTTGGGTTTGATTTAATTAAAGCAAGATTATTTAATTAAAGCAAGCAACAATAAAACAATCCCGGGAATTTGGAGAAATAACCAAGAAGGATGGTATGAATGGTTGCATGGTTTCATGAAAAGAAATTCCGCACTATCAGTAAGTCTTCCAGGGGCAATAAGCCTTAGCAGTGCCACTAGTTTTAACAAAACCAATGTTGCATTTTTGAAAATTTAAGAACGGTTTTGGTTGAACAAAATTTGGGACCAGAGGCTATTTGGAAAATCGAAGAACTTGTGTTAAATAATGTGCATAAGCCTAGAAAAGTTATTGCTCCTAAATGTGTGTAACAAGTTGGAAAAATCACTTGACTCAACTGACAGTTTACTGTGCTATCAATGCCATTGGAAACCATATACATAGTACCTTTTGTTATTTTTCCTAGAAAGAACGGGCTGGATCATATGATAAATATTAGTCCACCTGGAACGGTTGGTGTTGATCACAATACTGGGTGGATGACAGGGTTTGTTATTCTCTTAAAGCATATAAATTCTTCTAACAAAACATTACTAATTATGGACAACCATAAAAGGAATGTTACTTTGGAAGGAATTTGTTATGCTAAAGATAATGGTGTCATTCTTCTGATTATCCCCTCACACACTTCTAACAAACTTCTGCCTTTGGACATATCTGTTTATGGTCCTCTTAAAACTTACTACATATAACAATGCTTGCGATAATTGCGTCGGGTCGGGTACTTACCGTACTAAACCTTTATTTAAGTCTTTAAGCCAACGTATCGGTTGCTTTGCTTTTCCGAAATCGTTAAAAAAATTTATGGTTGAGTAAACATTTAAACAAAATTATAATTGTTCTCAATAAGATTTTATTTATGAATTAAATATTTTAAGTTAATCTAATTTAATGTGATAATCAAGAAGTTCATTCTATATTTTTATGAAACTAGTTTTTGTGATGTTTCATTTTATTTGAAGTTAATAAAATTTGTTTTATGAGGATTGAGTTTTCCAATTAACTTCTGTTTGCTAAGTAATAGAACTCCAAATGGATGTATATTTAAAAATTGGTTAATCAGACGACTTGTTTAAAGTACGACCTTAATTAATAAATAACGTTAAATTACTATTCGACTTAGAAAACAAAAATGGAATCAAGTATCCCCACCCTCCCCTAATTTTAATATTTTTTTAGTCAGTTATACCTTTTCTGCCGGATTCATAATTTAAATTCTTTAAACGCAACCAATTTCACAACTGACTAATTTATAGTTTGAGTCACGTATTCAAAAAAAGACGAATAAATATTTACATATTCCAACAACCATAAAGACATTAAAATTATCGTCTGTCAATTGCATTATATATTCGACCTGTTAATTGTACAATCACTTCACAAAACAAAAATTCATCCAGAAAACATTCGGTTCGTATCACTTTTTACCATTTTGATCAATCATCATGTCCCAGATTTACAAAAAAAGAAAAAAAAAATCAAAAAATCCATAAGACCAGCATAAAATATCAATCACTACCAAATAAAGTATTTTCCAATCGCGTTTCAAATTCTTCTTTTTTTTTTATAATGTTACAACAGACAGTGACCATTTCGAATAAACAGACAAAAAAAAAATTAATTTTATTTCATCCCAATTAATTTTTCGTAAATTATGTTATTTTCCACACACATTTTTTCCATCTTTGTTTAAACTTATTCCCATCAACACCTTATGATTTTTTTAATTTTTTTTTGTACAGTGGAAAATCAAAATCGTTTTTCTCAACGTACAGATATATAGCACACACGGATAAAAAAAAGCAATAATTATCATCATTATCGTCATGAAGATCATCAACATACGCATACTGACTGTATATATACACGAGTAGGTATACATATGTACACAACACACATTCCAATTTGTCAATCATTCAATTACAAATGTAAAATATCGATTATCACATAATATAAGTCAGAAGAAGTTAAGAGAAAATAACATTCTGGCATTCGGATTTGTTTACATTTTCCAGTAAAAAAATTAAAAAAAAAAAAATTTTAAAAATTTGGAAAATTAGTTTGCTCATCAAATTAAATTTTATGTGTCCATTTTTAAATATTGGATTTTTATTTTTAGTGTTATTGGCAAACCTATACCTTTTCAGTACAAACCGTTTATTATACTCGTATGTATATACATATATATTCAATGACGTTGGTGTTTCGCAAACACAAATATTTTTGTTTAGATCACGCGCGCATAGTGTTGAAATGTGATTGCCATGAAATTTGAAATTTTAGTGTGGTACGTCTGTAAATTTTAATTGGGTGAATAAAATGACCAATAAAGTGGATCCGCTCTATGGTGTTTAACCATTATTTCATGGCGCTCATTTGAATTAATAAAAATTCATTTTTGCCATGGAAACGGAGGAATTAATTTTCAAATATGTTGAACATAATGGTGTACCGTGAAAATCCTCTTAATGGAATGCAAAAATGCTATTAATGGAATTTTCCATTAATAGCATTGTTTGGATTGCGGCATAATTGAAACAAATTGGTTATGGTTGAATGGGGGTGTGAATATTGGTTGTCGTTCGATTCGACGCAGCGGAGAGTAAGAAAAAGATAAGCACAAAAAACAGAAACCAAAAGGGCGAAAGCTGCCTCTAAAACTTCAAACTTGGAATCTACGAAGGCTTCAAATACCGATAGAGAGCCGGGCAGGAAGCCCCAAGAAATAGTGGTAGTGGAGGCAAGCACCAACAGTGCCTCGCTGCTAGCAACCAAACAATCCCTGCAGGAAGCTGATGAAGGATCTTGTAAAAGAGACGTAACATAAGGGTGAAATACATAAAAAAAAAATTGTGGAGCTGCCTGCAAGCAATTACCAGTTGAAAAATTCAGAATTCCAAAATAAGGCGAGAACTGTTCGTGTATCAGCGATCCTGCCAAAATTTGCAACACATTTCGTATGAGGAAGCCTTAGAAAATGATTGTGGTAGTTTCGACCAATTCACCGGAACGTTATTAATAAAGACAGATGTAAAAAGTTTAACCGAGGGAAGGCAATAAGTTCCTAAATTCCACCCACAAGACAGGACTTTACAATGACAAAGCAGTCAAGGAATGTCTAATTGAGATGGAAAGAAATCTCGAACCTTGGGAAGGTGTTGTAATATTTCATATGCAGTGAATATATTAAATGCGTGTAGTGGAAAGTAAATTAATGGAAAGGGGATGCGACATTAATTGAGCAAGCAGAAATGTGTTAAATAACGGCACTGTCCAGCTACCGTTAGACAGGTATTTGTATACTACATGTATTGGTCAATATATGTATATGTGATATGAATTGTGTAAAAATATTTTTTTTTATTTCTTTTATTGTTTTTTGCTTTGGTAATGGTTTTGTTAAATGCAGTTAAATATTTCTACTCATTTCATGGATATTATTGTAGATCATATTATTCTGTTCTAATTTGTTTACTCTTCTTAATAGTTATTTGTATGGGTATGTTGGTATAAAACTGGTAATTGTTTGTTTGCCACAAATGTGTTTGTACGTGTGTTCGATTCAAGTGGGAGTCTTGTGTTTCATATAATCGGGTGCGTTTGAGTCGAACACAGAAACAACCATCCGCAATACATAACGAATTATTTATTTGCGCATGCCAAATTTTAATACAATGTATCGGTTATGGAAATAAAATTCAAAAAATCGAAACATAATAATAATTAAAATTTTAAAATTTTAAATTTCGAATATGAAATTTTGGATTTGGGATTAGGATTTTGGAATTTGAAATTTAAAGTCTGAAATTTGGAATGTTGGATTTGAAATTTGGAATTTAAAAATTGAGATTTAGAATTTGAATTTCGAATTTGGGATCTGGAATTTGAAATTTGGAATTTGAAGTTTGGAGTTTGAAATTAAAAATTAAAAATTTGGAATTTGAAATTTGGAATTTAAAATTTGGAATATGAAATTTGGGATTTTGGAATTTGGGATTTGGATTTTGAAATTTGGAAGGTGGAATTTGGAATTCGAAAATTGAAATTTTGAATTTTGAACTTGAAATATGTAATTTGACGTTTGGAGTTTGGGGTTTGAAATTTGAAGTTTGAAATTTAAAATTTGAAGTTTCTATGTGGGATTTGAAATTTAGAATTTGAAAATATGAAATTTTGGATTTTCGAATTTGGGATTTGGATTTTGGAATTTGAAATTTAAAGATTAAAATTTGGCATGTGTGATTTGAAATTTGGATTTTGAAAATTGAAATTTAGAAATCGAGTTTCGAATTTAGGATCTGGAATTTGAAATTTGAAGTTTCAATTTGGAATTTGAAATGTGAAGTTTGAAATTTTAAATTTTAAATTTGAGATTTGGTATTTAAAATTTAAAACATAAATTTAAAA
Source organism: Tipula helvola (assembly GCA_963556165.1). Lineage (NCBI taxonomy): Eukaryota > Metazoa > Arthropoda > Insecta > Diptera > Tipulidae > Tipula > Tipula helvola. Next base: position 372,998,960 of record OY744481.1, read on the forward strand.
TTTCAAATTTGGATTATGAAATTTAGAATTTGAAATTTGGAATATAAAATTTTGGATTTTGGAATTTGGGATTTGGATTTTGGAATTGGAAATTTGGAATGTGGGATTTCAAATTTGGAATTTAAAAATTGCAATTTGGAATTTGAATTTCAAATTTAGCATCTGGAATTTGAAATTTGGAATTTGTAGTTTGAAATTAAAATTTAAAATTCAAAATTTGGAATTTGAAATGTGAGATTTAAGATTTTAAATTTGGAATTTTTTTCTTTGAAAATTGTAATTTAGAATTTGGAATTTGAATTTGTGGTTTGAAATTTGGAATTTGAGATTTAAAATTTGAAATTTAAATTTGAAATTTGAAATTTAAAAATTGGAATTTGGAATATGAAATTTTGGAATTTGGAATTTTGATTTTGGAACTTGAAATTTGGAAGGAGGAATTTGAAATTCGAAAATTGAAAATTAGAATTTGACATTTGAAATTTGGAATTTTAAGTTTGGAGTTTGGGATTTGAAATTTGAAGTTTGAAATTTAAAATTTGAAGTTGTAAGTTTAAAATTTGGAATATGAAATTTAGAATTTAAAATTTGGAATTTAAAGATTGGAGTTAGGAATTTGGAATTTGAAATTTGAAGTTTGAAATTTTTAATTTGAGATTTGATATTTAAAATTTAAAATTTGAAATATAAATTTGAAATTTGGATTTTGAAATTTAGAATTTGAAATTCGAAATTTGAAATTTAGAATTTGGAATTTGGGATATGAAATTTTCTATTTTGGAATTTGGGATTTCGATTTTGGTATTTGAAATTTGGAATGTGGGATTTGAAATTTGGAATTTGAATTTCCAATTTAAGATCTGGAATTTAAAATTTGGAATTTGAAGTTTGGAGTTTTAAATTTTAAATAAAAATTAAAAATTTGGAATTTGAAATGTGAGATTTAAGATTTTAAATTCAGAAATTGGAATTTGAAAATTGTAATTTAGAATTTGGAATTGGAAATTTGAAGTTTGAAATTTGGAATTTGAGATTTGAAATTTGAAATTTAAATTTGGAATTTTAAATTTTAAATTTGGAATATGAAATTTTGGATTTTGGAATTTGAGATTTTGAATATGAAATTTGAAATTTAAAGTTTGAAATTTGGATTGTGGGATTTAAAATTTTGAATTTGAAAATTGAAATTTAGAATTTGAATTTCGAATTTAGGATGTGGAATTTGAAGTTTGGAATTTGGAACGTAAAGTTTGGAGTTTTAAATTTAAAATTAAAATAAAAAATTCGGAATTTAAAATTTGCAAATTGAAATGTGAGATTTAAGATTTAAAATTTGGAATTTGGAATTTGAAAATTGAAATTTAGAATTTGGAATTTTTAAATTGAAATTTGAAGTTTCAATTTGGAATTTGAAATTTGAAGTAAGAAATTTAAAATTTAAAATTTGAGATTTGATATTTAAAATTTAAAATTCGAAATATAAATCTAAAATTTGAACTTTCGATTTTGAAATTTAGAATTTGAAATTTAAAATTTCGAATTTGGAATATGAAATTTTGGATTTTGGAATTTGGGATTTGGATTTTGGAATTTAAAATTTGGAATGTGGGATTTGAAATTTGAAATTTAAAATTTGAAATTTGGAATTTGTATTTCAAATTTAGGATCTGGAATTTGAAATTTGGAATTTTAAGTTTGGAGTTTGAAATTTAAAATTAAAATTAAAAATTTGGAATTTGAAATGTAAGATTTAAGATTTTAAATTCGGAAATTGGAATTTTAAAATTGTAATTTAGAATTTGGAATTTGAAGTTTGGAATTTGGAATTTGAGATTTAAAATTTGAAATTTAAATTTGGAATTTGAAATTTTAAATTTGGAATATGAAATTTTGGATTTTGGAATTTGAGATTTTGAATATGAAATTTGAAATTTAAAGTTTGAAATTTGGATTGTGGGATTTAAAATTTTGAATTTGAAAATTTAAATTTAGAATTTGAATTTCGAATTTAGGATGTGGAATTTGAAATTTGGAATTTAAAGTTTGGAGTTTTAAACTTAAAATTAAAATTAAAAATTCGGTATTTAAAATTTGGAATTTGAAATGTGAGATTTAAGATTTAAAATTTGGAATTTGGAATTAATTGAAATTTAGAATTTGGAATTTTGAATTTGAAATTTGAAGTTTTAATTTGGAATTTGAAATTTGAAGTAAGAAATTTAAAATTTAAAATTTTAGATTTGATATTTAAAATTTAAAATTTGAACTTTGGATTTTGAAATTTAGAATTTGAAATTTGGAATTTGAAATTTAAAATTTCGAATTTGGAATATGAAATTTTGAATTTTGGGATTTGTGATTTAGATTTTGGAATTTAAAATTTGGAATGTGGGATTTGAAATTTGAAATTTAAAAATTGAAATTTGGAATTTAAATTTCAAATTTAGGATCTGGAATTTGAAATTTGGAATTTTTAGTTTGGAGTTTGAAATTTAAAATTAAAATTAAAAATTTGGAATTTGACATGTGAGATTTAAGATTTAAAATTTGGAATTTGAAAATTGAAATTTAGAATTTGGAATTTTTAAAATTTTAAAATTTTTCAGATATTCGGTAGGCTCCATAATATTTTTTTTCTCATGATTCTTTTATATTTACAGATATTTTTTCTGTTCAATGGTCTAATAATTTTCCCTGCTTCAGTTTTTTTTATGCTATTAAAAGATAACACTATTTCTGCTCGGAATTCTTCTATTATTGCATATATAGACCACTATGATATCTTTCTATCACAACTTTTTAGCGTCTATGTCATGCCTCGACCGTATTTTGGATCTTTGGATACTTTCATTTAACTGAGTCATGTATCGACCAGAAACTCGGACTAAATTTTACTTTTGAACCGATATAATTTTTTTTAAAACTTGCAGCAACTTTTTTGGTATCTTGGTCAATTAGATTTTGCTCAAATTCGTCAAAATATCTGCAAATATTTTCAAGATGTAAGAAAGCCTTAAGCATTCTTACTTGCAACGAAAATTCATCCGAGCTGTCCAAAATGGAAAAACATCCCTTAATTCAGTTTCGGAGAAGTTGATTTTGATTCAACTTTCTATTAATTATTAACCTTAGAGACATGAATTGATGAGCTTTCAGGGTCATGGGCATGTTCCAATGGTGGAATGTAAATTTATTGTTTTCCATCCACATCAAGTACGGTTTTCATCGTACTTTTACATCCAAAAGAGATCCTAATGGCGCATCTCCAAGAAAACAATTGTTTTTATAACAATAACGATCTTTAAGGCTCTCATCATTTCTGACTCAGGTGATGGAGACATTGTTATCAATCAATATATCAGACTGGGGGTCCTACCGCTAGTAGTGGATGAACTACTACCAGATCTCAGGGGTAGTCAGGGACAAAAACAATCTCATTGCAGCAGAACTGATGCAAAATACCCTGAATTTCACTAGGAATAGTGCAAGAAGGAGAAATACCTGAGAAGCAAACCTCTGGGCGCAAAATGACAGACTGCCCAGTGTTACAACAATAAAGAAGCAACAACTTATAGGGGAGTATTTCATTAATGGCTACGAGGGTAGAGCCATATTAACCAGATGAATTCTAAAACTTTTGAAGAGATGAAAGTTCTTTGAGATCAAGGAACAGGGTGCTCAAAATTTCTTTTAGGTAAACAGTGCAGAAGTCTGGTGTTTGTTCTCAATTCTTCATCCACATTATAGGTGGTTGTAGACCTTGATTATTAGGAAATATTGTTCCAGTTCCCCTTAGCTGCAATAAAGGTCATAGGTTTAGCGATAATAGTCGGCGAACTACTCGTTCAGTGGTCTTAGTGCTCTTCTCGTGATTGTTTCTTATGTTTTGAAAGGTCATTGTTGTACCGATCTAGCCACTCTGTGACACAGTGCTGATTTATTAGCCAGTGATTAGTGATCTTTTACTAAATCGAGGTTCCGGTGCACAGTTACATTCGCTGTTGTTAGGATGAATTCAGCAATATGATAGACGTAGTTTCTATAAGATATACCTATCTTAGTTATTTTTAAATTTAATTTAATTGAAAAAATATTTCCTTGTTGTAACAATGATTTTTGATAATACTGTAGAAGATCCGTTTCAGATAGCTCTTTACTCCGTTCTTTTTTACCGGCATTCTAGATTCATGTGGAGCAGTTGTTAAAAAAGAACTGACGAAGGAGGATCCGAAATCGAAATTCAATAAAATATTATTGAAAACCATTGTTACTACAGGGAAGACTTTTTTTTTGTTAAAAATGTTTTAAATCTTATAACGTAAATATAATTTGTATAGAATTAAAGGATGTCGTTACGTAATGCTGACGAGGAGTTATGCTATGTTCAAAGTGGCAGGCCCCCAAAGAGATATCTTAAAAATACTCGAGCAATGATTTTAAGAAACCGTTAGCTGATCTGATTTATCTAGAAGGATGACAGCCGCAAATATAACCTCCTCATATATTTCTGGTATTCAATTAATATTTTGTACAAATCATATCTAGCGCAGTTTAATTGTGATCCCGATCATCTCTTTATGTGTGTATTTTAGAGCGAGCTGCGCAGTATATAAAATTAATTTCTTATTAAATTACAATCAAGATGAAATTCGTGTAAAGGCGTTACCTCATATACATCCATTGCGTCATTTACTTCATATTTGTAGGTATGCATTGTACATACAAGCATATCCAAAAGATTTTCTTCGCGTCGTTCACAAGACTAAATCTCAGAAATTCTATAAACTTTTATTATTATTATTATTTTCCCTTGTATCCAGAGGGTCAATTATCATATATATTCTATCGTACAATTTTTTTTTTTGTGTACGCTGCATCCATAAACTTCTTCGCGTTTCAAAGTTTTTTTTTTTTTGTTGATATCAAATCAAGTTATATATGAAATACATTAAAGTATATAACGTTTGTTGTTTTTTTTTTTTTTGCGCCTTTTGAGACAAATTAGAGACCACAGATATCATGGATATAGAATGTGTCGCGGATAAAGAAGAATTTAATTTTTTATTTTTATTTTTATGATTAAATGATACGCGAGAGGCACAAAATTTTGTTTTAGAGATTTTCTTTTCTTGCAGCACTCACATACAAAACGATCATAAAGTATTCGTTTTGTACTATATATATATGGCATATATCCGCGATGATGATCGTTTCATGGAGATAAAAATGTATAAAACTCCTAATTACGATATTCAGAGAAATATATTTAAAAATACAAAAAAAGGTGGACAGAATTTTTATATCATTTGATGGATAAAAATAATAAAATCTTGTACAAATTCTGCTTGTATCCAATTTTTATCTACTAATTTTTATCAAAACAAAAAACAAAAAAAAAAAAAAAGAAAAGGGATCATAAACTTAACAAATAATAATCAGATAGTCTCAATTTTACTTGGCATTATATTCTTTAAATATAAAACATTGATATTAAAATCGCGATATTAAATAATAATGCAAATTTTTTTTTTTTTTTTCGTTTTCAAGGAAGGGAGGACACCCTTAGGCTGTCATTGTTATTATTATATTATATTATTATATAAAAGATTGATCATTTTATGTTGTGTGTATATGCGCATTTTGACCAATAAATTATTTGATGGAATTTAACAAAAAAAAAAAAAAAATAAAGAAAACAAAATCTAGGTTTTTTTTTTCGTTCAATTCAATTGGAGGCGTTGTCCATCAATATCGCGGAATAACAAAATATTTTAATATTCACATATTTTGTGATCACAATTGATCGCTTATTTATTTATGCCTTTATGAAATAATCTAGATTTATGTTGTTAAAATTTTTTAGTCTATTGTTTCAAATTTTACTTGAAGATTTGTTAGAAGAAATGTTGTAATACATTTGTAATGTATATCTCGCAAAAGGTTTGGTTCAATTTTAATGTATTTTGCTGGTGGCATTTTTTTGGTTTCTTTACATAAAACTGTTGATCTTATAATTTGTCAATTAGTGTTTAAATTTTATATACATACATACACATAATTTATAAAGCAATTTTAAAAATAAAAAAATATGAGTGGGTGGTTTGTATAATTTCCCGAAGATTTAGATCAATTTTTGAAAAATATTGATCATATTATAATAGTTGCGAGACCCAAAATGAAATTTTTCGAAACTTAAACGTTAAAAACTTGTAACAAAAGGGCAAATTAAAAATAGTTTCTCTACAAGCGCACTAAAAAGGGGTTGGTGAAAAGTATTCTTTGAAAATGTTGGTGAGATTCTGCAATGACTACATAGTAGGCTACCTAAAACGCCAACCCTAACAACACCATCGGGGTCTGTCTATAACTTCCAACATCTTTCATTAAGAATCCAGATATATCAACAACCAAACTCATCAAGAAAATCACAGCAAGGGGCTGTAAAATACAATCTATCTCTAGCAGCTACTCCAATAAATACTTAAAGTTGAAAATTAATCAATCGACCTAAGAAATGGGAGAAATGAATTTGCGGAATCCTATGGTAAAACCTGAGGTCTCCTGGTTTTTGATCTAGTTAGTGTTTATACTTTTTTAGCTTAAAACTGCATAGTGAATTTATGGGTTCTCAAACGGAATTCTAGGATCCTGTTCTCTATATCAAATATGTGACCCGGAAATTCCAAAATTTCCTAAATTTTGAAATTTCCGGGTCACATATTTGACAAAAAACAAAAATCCAGAAACGCAATTATCAAAGTGTGAACCAACTTAAAATTAATATTTATAAAATTTCTATCGAATTTTATTTTTTCCGTAAAGTTTTTAATATTTACGATAATGGACTTCGTCAACCTTTCAGATACAGATCAAAGGAATCGTATCGCAATTATCGCTTCTACTGATGGCTCTACCACAAATATTGCAAGCTATTTTGTGTAAATGCTTCGTCAGCCTTGCAGACACAGATGAAAGGAATTGTATCGCTCGTACCGCTTCTACTGATAGATGTTCCACAAATGTTTAAAGTGATATCAAAAGTCTAAGAATACCTTTATAATTGAATTTTTTTCATCACAAAATATTTTTTCTGGATTACTTTTTCGGTATATTCTAGTTTTTTTTCGGGATTTTGGATTTTAAAATTTCTGGATTTTTTTTTTCAGATAAATGTAATGATCCCGAAAAATTAAAATCATTTTCGACACAAACGGCTTTTTAATATTCGACCTTTCGACTCTTTCGGCCTTTTGACATTAGTCCTTTCGACACATTCGGCCTTTCAACAGAATCGGCCTTTCGGCCATATTCCAAGAAAAAGCCAAATAACTTCCCAATCACCCTAAATTTGACTTGAAAATGCTATTGAGGGATAAACATCAATATAATCAGAAATAAGGGGCAAGCCAATCCTCAATTAGTCTCCTGTTTTTGGTCTTTGAACCTGTATATATGTCAAGACAATCGGGTACCTGCCATTCAACACATGGTTATTTAACCATGGGACTAATCCGTAATGGTTTGGGGGTTGGGTGGGTATTGAGTTAGGTTTGAGTTGGAGTTGAGTTGGGTTAGGGTCGGGTGAGCAATTCACTTGATGATTTATTTGGGATTTGAATTGCGGGTTGAGTCATAGTTAGCTTAAGTTGATTTGAGTTATGTTCGAGTGCGCATACACTATTCCAGACAAAGTCGATTTGAAATTTGAATCGGGTGTTGAGTTTAAGTTGAGTTGGAAGGAAAATGGGGGGTGAGCTAGGTTTGGGTTAGGGTTAAGCTGAGGATGAGTTGGGGTTGAGTCGCGATTGAATCAATGGTTCGCTTAGGGTGTGTTGATGTGTTTTTCGAACCGTGTTGATTTAAGGATTTAGTTGGTCGTTGAGTTTGAGGTCGAGTTTAGGGTTTAGCTGAAGTTGAGTTGTGGCCTGATGGGGGGGTTCGGTTTGGATATTAATTTGAGGATGGAGATTTCGGTCGTTGAGTTGGGGTTGATTATAGCTTGTATTGGGAAATGTTTTTGTGTTGTCTTGAAGGTTAGAGATGAGTTGAATTATAGGTAGTATGTCTATGACATGGGCGTTGAATTCACGGTTGAGTTGAGAGTTATATATTGGGTTTATTAAATTAAGGTTGAGTTAGGTTAAGTCCGGGTTGAGTTCTGGGTTCAGTTAGGGATTTATTGGGGAGTTGAGTTGGAAGGTTAGATCGAGTTTATTTCTTAGAAATCATCAATTTCACGCCTGCAAGTTTTAATTTTCCAGATAGAAGTTCTGATTGCCTCCTAAGGTTTCAGCTCCTTTTGTTTTAGTGTCACGTATTATTTTTTGGAATGTATATTAAATTGGCAAATTGATATCGGGACCCCTCCAAAAAAGAAAAATCCCTAAAAAATATAAATTTCAGAGACACAAAATTTCTTTTAAATATAACAAATTTTTGAAATATCACCTGCAATTCTCGAATTGTGGACCGCAGCCATCCAGTAAACCATGGAATTTAACTAATAAATTTATTTACGTATAAAAATTGGTTTTGAAGCTTCGACTTTCGAGAGGCGCTAATCTCTTTTACAACCGACATTATAGTGAATTGGTCAAGCTCTATTACGTACGGCAGGTGTAATTTTCTTTTAATTCTTAAGACTTCTTAAAATTTTCGCAATCGTTTTACAGTTGGCTTATTGGACTTTTTGCTCGGTAAACTGGACATTAAAAATTTTGTTGAATATCGTCAGGATTATCAATATTTTATAACCACAATATACAATTTATCACAAATATTTTGGTAACAGATAAATAGATCTTGACTAGATGATCTAACAACGACATACCAAAGTTCGGACTACATGCGAGTGACCTTGAATTGACCTTGAAATTATTAATAATATAAAGTTTCATCCCTCAAATTTTTAGGGCCTCTTCAAAAAATTAGCGATTTGTAGATGTAATACTCTTATTTCAAACGTAATCCCCACTAACGCAGACCACAGTTCCTTCTAGAATATACAAACCAATTTTCACCTTCAAATAATTTTTATCAACGCGCCTCAGTCCAGTGCATACAAAAAAAATATTATTTCATCCCGTGTAACCAAAATAAGTGTCAGATACACACAAGTTGATAAATTTATCACTAAATATTTGTTGAAAATTTGTCGAAAAATAAGTTTTGTTTCGGTTATAAATTATTGTACCCACAAATTCTTGACAAAAAATTTTAGAAATTATGTCGAACTAATTTTATGGCAAATTTTCGACAATTTTTTTGATAAAACTATTTTATTGACAACAACAAATTTTTATACAAAAATATTATTCAATATTCAAGAATTTTTGAATAAACCTATTCACATTTTTGCCATAAAATTTGCAATCTTTTTGCACATAGCATAGAGTTTAGGATTAAAGTTGAAAAACCATAATCACACATTTCACTCACAAATTATTCAAAAATGCGTTGACCTGTAAAAATGTGACTTGGTGAGTTTATAGTGGCGTTTATCGACAAAATGTTGACAAAAAACTGACAAACTATTGAACGATTTTGTATTACCGAGCGTGAATATAGAACAGAATATAGACAATAACATTTATTTATTTTTACTCGAATGCGACACTTTCGATAAATTATTATATATTACGTCGGGCCACATATAACAAAGCGAAATATTTTGTGAAGACCGGTTTCTCCTTCAACCAAATTATATTTAACATTAAGGTATTCAATTTAATTTGTTGTTTCCACACTACAATAATTATGTCGACATTATCAATAACCCATTTAAGCAATATTCTCAAACACAGAATATTACACCGGACAATGTACCACCCAGCACACAATTTATCAATAATGCAGTGCGTTATGATTATGTTGCATTAACTCATACTATACTCCACCCGCTGTCTTTCCTCAATTGCCATAAATCGGATATAGGCCACTCAATTCGGGGGTATTCTGACGGTTTTAATACCACTTACCAAATTATTTACATTTTTACACAAGGTAACGATTCCTATCGATTTTTTTTACATTTTTTGTTAAATTAATTTAACAATTCAGGCCCAGCAACGAGCTGAGATAGCCTTCTATTAATCACACTCCCTATTTATCCAATATTATCGCGCAAACAGTGATGTGTTTCATTTAAACAAAAAAAATATTTAAGATCATTGCTAGCCCGAAAATGCATAACGGCACAGATAGTTGTGCCTCAACTCAGAAAACGGAAACAATGAATACTACCCATGCTAATACTCCACCCGCTCAGATCATAGCATTGCATACAAAATTACAATTACAACCTTCCTGGCCTCAGGCATCTAACATTAGGTTTCAACTAGCCGAAATTCAATTCGAACTGCAGTGGATAAATGTCGACAAACAGAAATACATGTGCATATACGTTGTCCTCGCTATCCCCGGACACATACAACACCATCTCCGATTTTTTTGGCCGAGGACCATTATGAAAAATTGAAAGCGCTTCTGTTACATAGATTAGCGCAATGTATGAAGTGATTAACAGTAGCCAACAACTTCCAAATATTAGCCCAATCGAAACTTCAACTAATCGACCAGCATTGCACACTGACCCATCTCGTATTAGAGGTCATGGTTTTCCAGCTCCCAGCGCTTCATTGGAAGATAGACTAACACAAATTGAGGCAAAGCTTGACGGTTTTTTTCGAGTTCGTAGCCGCTCACGGGGACGACGATCTAATTGGAAAAACTGCTCGAGCAGCCTAAGCAACAATAATAACAGCCAATTCACAAATGGATTTCGATCGACCACCGGGTCGAGACTTGCATGTCAAATACGTTCCAACCAATTTATACGTCTCCCACACCCTATACATCTAATCCAACCTATACATCTAAACCAATTTATAAAACTAAACCACCCAATACGTCTCGTTTGCTCGTGTATGACCGAACAAACAAAAAAATTATTTAGTCGACACTGGCGCTGACCTTTCGGTTATTCCAGCTAATTATTGAAGGAATTCCTATTCAGTTTTCAATCGAAATTCCGATCTAATCTGATCGGCCGCCAATGGCACCATCATCCTAGCATCTGCCCGATCATTGGCGCCGACTTTTTAATTAAATTTGGCCCTCCTGTTGACCTAAAATAGAAACGGCTGGTTGATCCAGCCACTCAGCTGTCAATCGATGCCACAATGGTTCAAGTCAACTCACCGACACCGATCCATTTCCCAACCGACAATCGCTACGGTACTCTGCTGAAACAATTCGCTTCACTCACAGCAGAGCTAAACTATAAATTACCTATCAAACACAACGTGGTATTATCGTCACATCAGGAAATTTACCTGGATCACGACCTCGTCGATTAGATCAAGTCCATCATAAAGCCGCTCTTACAGAATTCCATAGCACATGGTGGAATTAGGAATTTGCAAACCATATTCTTCTCCCGTTCCGCGCCCATTGCATATGGTGAAGAAGAAAGATCATGATTGGCGACCATGTGATGATTATCGATGATTAAACTCGGTCACAATACTTGATCGCTGTTCGATACCTTACATCCAAAATTTCTCCATACATTTGCATGGTTGCACAATTTTTTCAAAAATAGATCTTGTTAGGGCATACCACTTTATTCCCGCCGCACCCGAAAATTCGCCTCAAACATTTCAGCGATTTATAAACACTACCGTTCAAAACTTAGATTTTATAGCAACCCCTCTTGATTTCCTCAGCCATAAGATCACATTAGGAAATTCCCAGCTCCTACTTCAATTAAAAGTATTCACTGATTTGTCGGCATGGTGAATTACTACGACGGATTTATTCACAAGTTCGCTGAAATTCTCAATCGAATTCACAGCCACTTGGCAGATCTTTTACGTAAGCCCAAAACACCCAAAAACTTCTCTTGGCCGGACGAATATCAACAAGCATTCAAGGCGCTTAAGGCTGAATTAACGAGAATAACACTTTTATGCCATCCACTAAGCGATTCAAAGCTTAGCTTAACCACCGACGCATCAAACACTGCCGTCAATTATGTACTACAATAGCACAATAACCTGTGTTGGGAGCCCCTGAAATTTTTCTGTAAAAAACTCTCGAATGTTGAGAAAAAATATTCTGCATTCGTTCGGGAATAATGCCTATATTCCATGGGAAAAATTGACTGACAGTCAAAAAAAAAACGAAAAGAGAAAAATAATTTGATGCCCCATATAAGAGACAAAGCCAACATGTATTTTTTTATGTTATAGCAAAATTGTTTTGCTATAAAATAAAAAAACAAAAAAAAGCTTTGTCTTTGTCTCTTATATGGAGTATTAGATTATTTTTCTCTTTTCGATTTTTTTGACTATCAGTTAATTTTTCCCATGGAATTGAGGCATAACACGCAATGTATCTGGCAGTCAAACACTTGAGATACTTTGTGGAAGGTCGGGAATTTACTATTTTCACCAACCATAAACCTTTGACAAGAGCATTTCAATCTACAACTGAACGCAATCCAAGGGAAGCTCGCCATTTGAATTATAAAAGCCAATTCACCACGGACATCCAACATGTTCATGGATAGGATATTGTGGTTGCCGAAACACTATCCCGCACAACCGAACAGACAGAAGTCGAAACGTACTTCGACTACCAAAGTATTTGCAAAGATCAAAAGGATGAAATAGAACTTCAGAATTTACTATCTGGTTCCGAATGTCACTCAGGTTCATCAAGACAACAGGATCTTTTAAAGTTACCTAGTCTGGAAATATACTGCGAAACATCCACCGGGTTCAACCGACCATACATCACACAACCATTTACGATACATTACATAACATTTCACATCCTGGTGTCCGTGCTATTAGTTAACTAATTTCTGCTATAGCTATTTTTGACCTATATAGCATAAACAAAGGCGTATAGGACATTGGGCTCATCACCTCTTGGATAATTCGAAATTATACCTGGTCGCACGACATCGCAGGTCCACATCTAATGGATATACATCTTCTTGACTTGTGACGATCGCTTCACTCGCTAGCCGGCAGCTTATTGCATGACTAACATAACTGCCGCAACATTACCACTACCTATACGTAAACAATTACGAATCGCGATTCGGCGTGCCCCTTCACATCACCACTCATAAAGGGACGCAATTCAAGCCCAAACTTTTTAATGAGTTAACACAATACAAATTTTGTTGATTTTTACATATCGAAGAATTATGTACCAGAGTCTATGTTCAGTCATAAATTTCCATACATTTTTAATTTTTTTATTTTTCCTCCCATTCTACCAAATATTGATAGTAGGTTGTTACTAGGGTATCCAAATTACTCGAGTTTCAAAGTGCCTGGGTAGTCGAGTACTAGTTTTTCCAATACCCGGGTTACGTTACCCGCGGGTACCCGGGTAATAAACAAAAAACATAAATATACATAAAACCTTTAAAACAAATCATGCTATTGTCAGCCCTCTCTTTGGATTAATAAGTGGCACATACTACTTTCTGAGTCCATTTCTCTTCCTGCTTAAAATTGTCCCATTTGAATTATTTGTTAATGGCATGCATTAGGATATATAGATTAGATCGCACTTTGTTCAATATATGTTACATTTTTGTCGTAACCTAAAATTTTCGGAAATGCCTTACGAATATAAATTTGTAATTATTTTCTGTTGTATATACTCATGACCACAAACCAATTAAATTAAATCATTATACTTGATTAAATTTAGTTGAATCCAATTATTTTTTATTTCACCATGTATTATTAAAAAATGATTTTAAAATCCTTTATGGATACGTGAAGAATTTAGGTTCTTGTATACTTAAAATATTTGTCACCATCTAATCGTAATTTTCTAAATTAAATAGTAAAACATTAACTATAGAAATCTAAAAGATAACCAAAAACCTAAAAACATTCCGCCAAAAACTAAAGTTATCGAAATTTTAATTAATCTGGAAAATTGATACTATAGAATGTATCAAATTCATATTTATCACTCGACACAAACTACATATAATGTCATTTTAGATTGATTTGTCTCCTCTCTATGAAAAACCAACCGTAATTTCGGCGTCAATCGAACAAGAAAATCTCATTGATCTTTTATGTTTGTACATTATCCGTCAAAAAATAAAAACCTTGCAAATTGTACATATAAAATCTAAAAAATTCGTTTACCAAGCAATGTTGAGATTAATTTAATGGCATTTCTTACAAACACAATAACCCCAGTAAAGCAGTCAAACTGAAAATGTTAGCCAATTAGCCAAACACTATTAAACCTTTAAACATACACACCCAGGTGGTCGCTCAAATTACCCGAGTAATCGAGAACTCGAAAAAAATGCCAAAATAGCCGAGTACCCGGGTACTCGATAATCGGCATTGGATACCCTAGTTGTTAGGTACTAGCCGAAATTTTGCACAAAGGTAGATTTTAATAATAAGCAGGTTATATCAACTTTGGGTCTATTTCTGTCTAAAACTAAAGGGGTTGCAGAAAGGGATATCATCATTTTCCCAAACAAAAAATCCCCCCCCCCCCAAAAGGACCAATGCTAGCGGCTTTGAGGAGTTCCATATTTTAGTACATATGTCAATAATTTTTAAAACACATAAATTCTTCAAAAATGCTCCAATCTCTATGAATGTTAGAATTTCAAAAAATCGTTATGCGGGAGTTTGTGGGCGGCAGCTCCATCCTTTAAGGTATAAAACGACTTAAAATAATATTTCAAAAATTTGCTATATTAAAAAAAGCTTAATTTTTTGGAATTTTTGTTTTTTTAAGAATTTTTTATTTTGGATAACGATACCAACCCTAGCAGAATATGTAAAAACTCCAAAATTGAGTGATTTTAACATAAAATTGCAAACAAAATTTGGTTGAACTGTGAGTCGAAGTATAATACAAAACATTTCGAAGAAATATTTTTCCACAATTAATAACCGGCCAATACCATAAATTATGCCATATAGGTTAGTTTAAAACTAAATATGTAAATAGGTTACCGCGTAATATGAAATTTGAAATTTCTAAATTTAACCGAATTTGTCAATTAATTTGCTGTGTCGAATAGGCCTAACTTTTTTAACATTTAAGAACTTTTTAGTATTTACCTTCATAATATAATAACTATTAACTCGTTTACCCTTGCATAAAATGCTTAATTTATGCACACAAAATATTCATAAAAAACTCAGTTCTATTGAGCATTTTTTTCTCGATTTCAGTTTATTTATCTATTCTTGAATAATGCATCAGTTTGTTTGTTTTATAAATTAGCTGCTAAAATTGTTTGTATTAAGCAACATATAAGCCTAATTTTTGATTAATCGTTTTGTTGTTTGCAGTAAAATATTTTTTTCCGTGCATAACAATGATATTTGCTTCCGATCAATCCGCTTCCCGGGCTCGATTCCTTAGTTTCAATATGCATAAGCACGGATGTTTCAGACATGGATATTTGGTAAATCAAGTGGTTCTGATATACCTACATTAGTTTCGAATTAAGCTTGCTTAGGCCATCTTACCTCGCTAAATTCGAAAACCCAACAACAATTATCCAAATTAATTAATTAATTTATTAATACAGTAAACACACTCATATATACAGATTAAAGCAATTAGCTGTGCTACCATGAAAATATCGCATAATGACTAACATCGTAATACACTTGTCATTAAAATTTTGATTATATAAAAACAGTTTTGTACGTAACATACGTGATTTATAATAAAAATTAAATGACATCTAAAATTTGTAAACTCGCGTATAAAAGCAAAAAAATGAAAAATAACCTCCATACATAATATTAAACGCAAGATCCAATTACCAAGTAAATAAAACTTTTAAAACTTGACGACAGTAATTTTATGACTTTTTTGTTTTCTTAAATATACCACACATTTTTCTGTTAACAAACTTAACCTTGATCACATTTCAAAATCATTAAAAAGAACAACATTTTAATGGATATTTATTTCGATTTTTGTTTTATTTGTCTGCTGTCTCTCCCGTATGTAGTAATTAAATGCTTTTTTTGGAATATGCGTTCAAAAATTACAAAAAAAAAAAAATTTAAATTATGTATAATATTCTGCACTTAATGATGTGCTAATTAATAACATAAGTGAAGTGAAAATGCTGCAAGCAGTGGTTCTCGCTAATAATTAACATATTTGCGACTGCTTCTTGTATAATACGCTCGAACGCAAGAAAGGTATCAAACTCATAAATCATATTACAAATTATGAGCCAAATTATGCATCACTACATATTTAAGTTTGGTTGTTTTGACACGAAACAAAAGAATTTTAATTAATCAATTATTGATTTGCTAATTACACAAAAATATTGTCATGTCCATGTATTTTAGTTGCGCGCAACTGCTATAAAAGCTATAAAAAAACTTAGATATTTACTTTAAAAAATAATCAAATTGTGTGATGTCGAAAATTGTTAATGTAAATTGACAAAATCACCGAAACATTCCGCTCATGGCACACATTATTTTGTATATGTGACGCGGCGCTGCGATGAACAATACAAAATTATATAGTTCGCGCGCTAATTATTTGGTCCACGAAAATTTTATTAACGCAGAGGCTAATTTTTTATATATTTGTACGTTTTTAAACACATTCGCACAATTGACAATAATTAACATAATAGATTTCTAATCACCTTGTACATAGTTATACAATGTACATGTGAAAATGTCGTAATTTTGTTTAATAATAGAATTTTAAGCGCAATAAAATTGTGTCGTACTTTAAATCTATAAATATATACAACTATATACAGTCACGTAATTAGCCAATCAAAAATCCATTATGCATATATGAGCTACAACATATAATTAATTTTTTGTTGTTGTTCAATGACGCCCATTGTCTAATTCATTTGAAAAACATAAAATTTCCCACCATTGTTGTGATTTGGACGATTATTTGTCGCACGTTCAATTGATCATTTGATTAGTTTGTATTTCGTTCGATTATTTAGAGATTGTGTCTTAATTTTTTTATGCTTCAGTTAATTTTAGATGTTCGTTTTTTATTTGTGTTTAGTTAAAGTTAAAACGTAAATTAAATTCTATAAACGTAATTAATTGTTTATGCTCAATAAACGATGACATAAGATTGAATAATATTCACGGTTGATTAATTTCTAATGTTTTGTGGTTTATAAGATTTTATGTGGATAAAAGAAGTTTATTTAAATGTGTAATATAATTAATTTTAATTTGATTGGAATTCGACAGGTGGTTTTAAGGCATATGTTGTGGACAGTGTATAGAGCTTATAAGATAATTTGCTCAATGGAGGGCAATGTACAATTGTGGCCTTCTTTCACTAGATAAAAAACAAGTCAAAGGAGACAAAGAAACAATTTTTCGCTGCACCGCACTGTGCAAAATTTGGGGAATTATTTCGTTACAATGACAATGAGTACAATTTTTGAAATATTCCGTAAAAGGAAGATTCAAGATTTGCATTTAATTTTAAAATTGGAATGAAAATCTTTATTTTCCTGAAAACAAAATAAAAGTCGCAGTTTGTTATATGTATGTATGTGTTGAATTTAATTTTGAAAATCGTACATAATAAAATTAAATTAAAATCTTGGAAATAGTTAGACACAGTAGTATAGATGTAAGATTACCCAAGTTGATCATACCGTCATTTCCCGGCAACTACACTGAGTGGCAATCATTTTATGATTTATACGTAGCCTCTATTCATGATTCCGTTTCGCTAACAGCTGTTCAAAAATTTCAATATCTAAAGGGGTTACTTCGTGGCAAAGCAGCGAGCTTACTTAGACATTTCAGCATCACCGACAGCAATTACATCGAAGCTCTAAATAAGTTGAGACAACGTTATGATAGAAACCGTCCTACGATCAATGCCTTCATTAAGATTTTTTTACAACAGCCATCAATAAGTTCATCTAATAACACGAATATCAAATGATTGCTCGATGTTACTGAGGTTTAAAAGCTGTAGGGGATAAAGGCTAAGCAAGGAATCCCTGGTTAATTTATATATGTATCAAAGCTAGATGAAGAATCCAGAGGTTATATGGGCTCAGCATAGTAATTGTGTAGGAAGTTTAACCGAATGGACATTCTACGCGTCGAGAGTGGACAAGATCAAATAAACGGTGTTTCAATTCTTTGGGTGATAGACATGCAGTATTCAAATATTGCAGTGAAGATCAAACAACGTATTCGCGAGGGTCAACAGATACAATGTCATCGAGTTATGGTCAAGCTCCCACTGTTCAATCGATTTTACGAACAGCAGTAATAAAAGTAATGTGAACGTTGGGTAAAGTCTTGCATTGTTGCGCACTTTTAGATTCAGGCTCCCAAGCCAGTTATATCACTGAGTCAGGAAGTACCAAGGGAATCACAGCCATCAACATTCATCCAGAGGTTGGACCAAACATAGAAGTGAACGCATTTATTCTTAATCGAATCACATTAACGTTACCAGAATTCAGTATAAATATCTTAAATATAGACGAGTTTATAGGGGTACATTTAGCCGATCCAGACTTTTTCAAATCAAACGAGATACCCCTTCTTATAGGCGTTGAACATTTCTTTAATATTTTAATCGGTAGAATAATTCGAAAAGCTCAAAATGCTCTTTTCCCACAATTTTCGGTTGAGTTGTTTTAAGTAATTTAAAGAGTGGCGCAACATTAGACGAGGCCGTCGCGACTGTTCCCAAAAGCAATATATGTGAGTTTAATATCGGCGAAACCCTAAGACGATTTTAGGGAATCGAGTCAATCCCTAATGAGCAAAATTTTTATCATCTGAAGAAGACTTGTGTGAACAGAAGAAAACCTACAAAGAACTCCGGAAGGCCATTTTGAAGTCAGATTACCATTTATAGACTCACCAGCCAAGTTAGGAAAATCACTCAATAGAGCAACACACGGTTGACTGGGATGGAACGCCGTTTCAGCCGAGATACAAACTTTATGAGCTATACAAGAATTTTATGAACGAATATCTCTCACTTCGTCACATGCAAGAAATTCCATTAGCACTGTCTGTTTCTGCACCATCACAGAGTGATTAAACAGTGAAACACAACCACCGAACTTAGGGTTGTGTTCGACGGATTTTTTCCGCAGATATATAAAAAATGTATAGGCAGATTGGCATTCATGATGAAGACACTAACTATCAAAAAATTGTATGGCGCGAAAATCCAACGGATCTTCTTAAATATTTTAATTTACGTACGGTAACGTACGGACTAGCTTCAACCCCATTTTTGGGAACACGGGCATTTTTGGGAAAACTTGATCCGGTGGCAGCAAGAAATATCGAGCACAAAGTTTTTATAGATCACATCATGAATGGTGATCACATCATGAAACAAAAGCCTTAAAATCATCGATCACAACGATTTTATCTACATGGATTCAGATTGCGAAAGTGGATACAAAATTCGAATGAAATGTTAGAGGATGTGCCACTATTTGACAAGGAGCAGGAGATGGAATCGATAGAATACAACGCCGATATTACACACAGCTGAGCTAAACAATAGACTACCCAGTAAAATGCCAGCAATAACTACGAAAAATGCTTAGTTCTGGGAGTTGCAAGCTGAGAAAATGGCCACCAAACCAAAACGCTATCGTACAGGACAAACGAAACTAACCATCTTAAATAAAGAACATGAATCCATAAAAACATTAGGAATTATATGGAATTCACAGCTAGCTGGATTCAGGTGTCAGGTTAACGAACCAATGAAAGCGATGTAAACAAAACGAGCCCTTATATTAGAGATAACCAAATTATTCGATCTGCCAGGATGGTTTTCCCTTACAATCAATATAGGAAAACTAGTGTTTCTTGAAAAAGGGGGCTAGTGGATATGAAAAAAAGTAGATCAATTAAACACACGTTTAACGAGGTGTAGAACCCTAGGTGGCTCCAATAAGTCAAAAATTTGGTCTTCCTAGATTAGAACTTTGTGCGATATTATTATTAGTAAAATTACTGAGACAAGTTTCAAAGGCCATGGACATTTCGAAAGTTAAGATGCAAGCTTGGAGTGACTCTATAATAGTTTTGGCCTAGCAAATAGCATATCGCAGATTTAGCGATTCTTATTCCTGCATAGTGGAAACATGTAAAATCAAACGATATATATGTATATATACTCTGATAAACTAACTGCTTATAAATTGGTGTACAGATTGGCTTACAAGCAGTACTGAACCTATAATGGTTATAGTAGAGACGAATTTAGAGAAGAAACAGCAAAGTATCTTCTGCGAAATAATTACAGAAACGACAAAGCCATTAATGATAAATAAATTATTTCCTTTCATAAAAAAAATTCAAGTTTTGGTATCTGGTTGGCGTTTCTAACAGCCACGACATGGGAAAATTAGAAGAGTAAAACTAGTAAACCAGAATTCCAACAAAGAACGACAACATCTTAATCGAGTGTTTGGTGATGCAGTATAAGACATGTGGGAGACTTATTTGATATATTGAATGAGCGGGATGCCAACATTACGAAAAATAATAGCAAACTAGAAGATAAAAGTGAAACATAAATATTAGCACAAAATCGAACCTCAATAAATGTTATAAACGACCACATTGAGATTTTGCAAGATAGAATAAACCAATTATCAGTCGACTCTGCGTATATACACATAATATTCAACTGATCAACATATTATCAATACAAGTCATGCTGATCATTAAAAAAGTGGCAGAAACTCAAAGAATCCCACATTACACATTTATAAAGGTTTTACAAAATTACTAAATTTAATACCATAATACTTGAGATTAAAGGTGACTACCGTGCTTTTACCTTTTTCAAAGTACTACCTCAAGTCATAGCTGGTAAAACATCAGCTATAAGTTCCAAATGGAACCATTTGCTACACTCTTAAAAAAATCAGTTTTCAGAAAGGTAAGAATTTAAATTTTGACCTTTTGCCATTTAGAAGTTCAATAATTATAGCTAAGCACCTGAAGAATTGATTGAATAGGAATTGAAGGGCTCGTCCATAATTGCGGAGAGTAAAATTAAATCAGGAAACCTTTAATTTTTATCACTGCGTTATATTATTTTGAAAAACGGATAATTTTTTGAGCCAGCTGACTTAAACTTATTATGTGTTTGGGCAACATTTCGAGGCTTCAGTAAAATCGTTTTCGACCCGCTCCTCCTGAGCTTCATATATCATAAAATCATTACATAATGATGTGTCGATCCACATAATAAACAAAATCATTTATAATAATTTGAATTAGGAAAATAATCAATGCAAAAATGTTTAAAATACGGACGAGCACGATTTCATGTGTCATTAGCACGATTTGTCTGACTTTTAGAAGGATTCTTAACCTGGATAATCTTTCAAAATTGGAGAGTTCCGGAGCGCTCAGACGCTTAAGAAAACCCACGAAACACAATCGGCGAAGAACGACTAAATGGATTGGCATTATTAAATATTAACTTAGATGTGGATTAAAAAATAGATGGTGTCCTCGATGGATTGGCCTTACCGTTACATGCAGAATAGTTTTATAAAACTTTCTAAATTTAAAAGGAATTTTTCACAAAATTATTCTAAATTTGCCAAATTACAGAATTTTAAAAATTACTACCTAATTGTGAATATTTATTTATTTATTTATTTATTTATTTATTGTACTTTAACAATAATTTAGTATTAAAAGGAAAAGCACAGATGGAAACAGAGTAAACGGAACAAAAGAACAAAAATAAAATGATGAAGCTGCTTCCATTAGGCAGAAAAACCTTTTAAATTTTTTCAAACAATTTCCATCTCATGCATACACATTCTATTTTGAGCAATAGCTCATTTACAATAAAATGTACAGCAAGAGGTGAAATAATATTAAAATTTAACAATAATAATAATAATATTAAAAAAAAATTTAATAAACTACGTATTGCCCATCAATCACGCCACTCCAAAAATTTTGACTTAAATAATTTGGCCGATCCTAAACTCTTAATTTCCAATGGAATTGAATTCCAAAGAGAAACTCCCCTAACGTAAAAGGATTTGTTTAGCGACCTACAACTATTTTTGGCCGGAATCAGGCGGAAGTTTGAGGAATGAGACCTGCTAAAAAGTAACTTCCTATAAAGATAACAAGGCTTCTTAGCTTTGAGAAGTTTAAAAATAAAAAGACAAACGCGAAATTCGTAAAAGGTAGATAAACTACATCCTAAAACAAGGCTAGAGTAGGCAGAAATATGATCGAATTTCCTAATACCAAAAATAAACCTAGTACATGCATTGAAACATCTTTGGAGAACGTTCATATTTCCCTGAAGCATACCGAATAAAACTACGTCACCATAAATAAAATGAGGAAGAAGATAAGACATAAACATTTTTTTCCTAAACTGACTATCAGAAAATCCTACTACTTTATACAAACAACTAAGCATACCAAAGACCCTCTTACTAATACTAACTAAATGGTCACCCCAAGAAAGAGTTTTATTAATAACTAAGCCTAAATCTCTAACAGTATTTGAATACCTAATTAGCGAACCCTGCAGAAAAATACCAGGAAAGGACGAGGTGTCTAACGATTTTTTATAAATTATGATCGACTGAGATTTATTCGCATTTAAAACGAGCCTATTAGAGACCGACCAACTAGCGATATTACTTAAGTCTTCATTTATCAGAGAAATATTCCTATCAATAGAACCCTGATCTAAACGACTATTTTTATAAATTTGGACGTCATCAGCGAAAATGTGAAATGAACAATGGTGAATAGAGGATTCTATGTCATTAATGTACATAGAAAACAATAGAGGACCCAGCACTGAACCCTGAGGAACGCCGGAAATTACAGGAAGGAAATCAGACAAAGAATTGTCGAAAAAAACTGCCTGAGAACGATTAGAAAGATAGTTAAAAATTAGTCTGGCAGCGGAAACCGAAAATCTAAACTGAGATAAGAGTTTGTTAAAAAGAATTCTGTGATTAATAGAATCAAAGGCCTTAGAAAAATCTAACAAAGTTAAAGAAGTCAATTCCCTATTATTCATATTACGCCTAATATCATCACATACATTTAATAACGCAGTAGAAGTGCTATGAAATTTTCTAAACCCAGATTGGAAGAAACTAATTAAACTATTGCTATTTAGATGCGATTGAATTTGAGTTTTAACAACTATCTCGAAAGCTTTAGAGAGAGAACTTAAAATGCTAATTGGCCTCAAATGGGATAGCTCTGAAGGATTACTAATCTTTGGGATGGGTATGATTTTACTTAGCTTTCACTGATCTGGATAGGAAGAGGATGTGAGAATAAAATTAAAAATATGTAACAAATATTTTGAGACGAAAGGGAAAACTCGTTTAACGAATTTTAAATTGACGTTATCCAGACCAGAAGATTCCGACTTAACATTCCAAATGGCAGACTGTAAATCCTCGAGAGAAATATTTGAAAACGAAAACGAATTAGAGGACGCATTAGAGAACAAATCGACGGTACTACTGCCCGAGTTCAAACTAGAGCAAAAATAACTATTAATATCATTGGGCTTAAACACCCCACTAGAACTACTCTTGCATCTGCCTAGGCCTAAATTACGAACATTACACCAAAAAACCTTGGGAGGAAGGGAGGGGTCTAACTTGTCCTTAAAATAATTACGTTTAGCAATCCGAATTAACCCTACAACTCTATTACGAGCCTGCTTATAATATAATTGAATCGGTCTATGCCAAAAGGTCACATCTACTTTTTTTAGAAATAACTCTTTTCTTTATACTACACTCCTAATTAATAAACTGACATTTTTAGTGCAAACGGGAAAACCCACAACTGTTATGGGTTTTCCCGTTTGCACTAGAAATGTCAGTTTATTCATTTAGAGTGTAGTAGAAAGAAAAGCGGTATTTCTGAAAAAAAGTAGATGTAACCTTTTCGCATAGACCGATTCAATTATATCTATATGGATTTATGAGTTTTTTGAATTTTATGAGAATCGTATAAATCTCATAAATCTTATTAATCTTACGAATCCTATAAACCTTATAGATCAACAAAATATTATGAATCTTTGGAATCTCAAGAATTTTTTGAATGTTATGGATTTTTGAATTCTATATGTATACTTGAACGAATCTTATATGAAACATAGGAATCTTATGAATCGTATGAATCTTATGAATGAAATGAATCTTTTAAATTTTATGAATCGTATGATTCTTATGGAACTTAAGAATCTTATGAATCTTATCTATCTCTTACAAATTTTTGTGAATCTTTTAAATCTTATCAATCGTATCGTATGAATATTTTGAATCTTGAGAATTTTATAAATCTTATGAATCGTATGAATCATATGAATCGTATAGAGCTCTTACGAATCTCTTAAATCTTATGAATCTTATAGATCTTACGAATCTTATGAATCTTACAAATTTTGTGAATCTTATGAATCTTTTGAATCTTATCAATCGTATGAAGCTTTTAAGTCGTATGCATATTGTGACTCTTAAGCATTTTATGAATTTTATAAATCTTATGAATCGTACGAATCTTATGAATCGTATAGATCTCTTACGAATCTTTTCAATTTCATGAATCGTATGAAACTTATGGAACTTAAGAATCTGATGAATCCTATGGATCTCACTAATCTTATGAATCTTGTGGGTCTTTCAAATCTTATGAATCTTACAAATTTTGTGAATTTTGCGAATCTCTTAAATTTTATGAGTAGTATGAATCTTATGAATTTTATGATTTGTATGAATCGTATGAATCTTTTAAATCTTATAAATCGTATGAATCCTATGAATCTTATGAATTTTTTGAATCTTACACTGAAAAAACTCCTACATCAAAGTAGACAAAAACTGCATTAACAGTAAGAAAAATTCGTTAAAACTGAGCCAATACGACCCTTCGTTAATAGTACGAAAATCATACGTTAATATAGTGAAACACATAATTTTTTTATTTTTATTTTGACTACTTACATTGTAGTATTTAGGAACGAGTTTACAATTTTTTAAATATGTAAAATCTAAACACCACAGTTGTAAACAAATAAAAAACTTAAAATTTTATTAAACATAAATATAATTCGATCAAAAATATTGCTCCCAGTCCTATTTTAAAAATTTTAACATAAATGCCATGCTGACTATATTCGAATTTGATGATTCTTCCCGTTTGGCTTTTGTCGATAACATCTTTATATACTCTTCTGTAAATTCAATAAATTAAATAACAATCACATAACATATTATTTGCTATTTTTTTACCTGATCTGATCGAAATACTCCAAAAGCGATTTTAATACAAGGATTTCCCATGGTTTTTGTTGACACTTTCTTGTAAGCAACTATAATAAATTAGAAGTACATAATACTAATACATTAAATTTCTAGTTCCGTGTATAAATCACAAAATTTATAAATGTACACATGATTTATATAATGAATTTTAGCATTTATCGCACAAAGTGTTTTCATTTTAATTTCAAGGAATGAGCATTAATCACCCATCATGGATGCGATGATTTTATTTTAATAAGAATACGTCCAAAATGAAAACACTTATGTAACACTAACACAAAATGCCATATTTACCTGATTTTAAACATACACAAATCTCTTATGTTATGCCTCCTTTCAAGCTGCAAGACAGTTATTAATTAAGAAGCGAATGTAATTTTATCCTTTTATTGTTCCCAATACGATTCAACATTACGCAATTTTCATAGAATGAATCTTACGAATTTTATGAATCTGATGAATCGTATGAATCTTACAAATTTCGTGAATCTTATGAATCTTTTAAATATTATGAATCGTATGAATCTTATAAATCGTATGAATCTTATGGATTTTATAAATCTTGTGAATCACATGAATCCCACGAATTTAATAAATCTTATAAATCTGATGAACCGTGTGAATCTTATGAATTTTGTGAATCTTATAGATTTCGCTAATGTTATGAATCTTAAAATCTTATGAATCGTATGAATCTTACGAATCCTATGAACCTTGTGAATCAACCAAAACTTAAGAATCTTTGGAATCTCAAGAATATAACTTAATAAAATCTTATCAATTTTATTAATCTTGTAAATTTTATAAATCTCATGAAGCTTTGCAATCTTATTAATCTCACAAACCTACTGTATTTTATCAATTTTATGAATTTTTTGTATTTTGTGAATCGTTTGTAGCTTGTGAATCTTATCTAATGAAACTAAAAATGTCTTATGTTGATAACCTTGTGTATCAAATAAATCCTATGAATTTTTGGAAGCTCAAGAATACTTTGAATGTTATTAATTTTTGAATTCTATGAACTTAAATGGATCTTGTGAATCAAAGGAACCTTATGATTTTTTTGAATCTTGTGCGTCTTACGCAATTAAATTTTATCTTATACATTAGTTCACTATTCCTTTTACTTTTTGAGTTAACTATCAAGTCTAAAAAAGTCGTATTACTCTCAAAGATTGAACTGAATAAAGCTAGAAATTCGACAACCTAAGCACATTTAATTAGAATGTTTAAAAGACAGCCAGGTAGATCTTGAATGCTTCTACCTATAAATTAGAACCAAATATTTGTCAAACTTTTAGAAGAGCTATTAATTATTTTTATATTTTAAACGGGTGATACCCGGTACGGGCCGCTTCCGTTGCCCCTTTCAGCTACACTACTGGCCCATAGTGCCTCAGAACTTAGACTATTTTTATGATAAGAGAGGCTTCCAGTTAGATCCTCATTCACAAGAAAATAAAACTCCCCATTCTTTGGAAGACTTACCAAAGGACATTCCAACTGATTGAACAAGGTGGCTTAATTAGTAGGTAGTATGCCTGTACAAGCCATACATCAATACCAAAAATTTGAAATTCACGCCACATCAAATTTAATGAACATTATGATGATGCGAAAATGGTTGGCGTCCAAAATTCAGTTTCTGAGGATACAAATGTTTGGACAAACGAATATATTGAGGCGGTTTTGACTTTGGATACCAAGCAGTTTTATTATTGTATACACTCCATTATGAATTAGTTTAAGCTTAAAATAGAGTGTACAAAATTACGTATAAATAAATAAATGATGGGAAATATTAATTCTTCGAATAGTTAGATCGCAACTTGTTAACTGATTGATTAATCGAAGCGAAATCATAAACTCAATGGATAAATTAAAGGAACTCTTCAATATTAAATGAGATTCAGATTTTCAATTTTTGTTCTGAGAATCAAAATTTCAATTTACCAACTAGCTCCCACAAATATAATAATAATAATTAATTCCATATTCATTCATATATTTACCTGTCTGAAATACGAACCATCTCATTCGATATTAATGTCAATATAGTACCAAAACAGAAACGGCAAGAATTTTGGAAGAAGTATCATAGTATTTAGCCTCTTTTACTTTTTAGCAAAATGATGTCTACTAAAACTTATTAAAATCTGTTTTATTATACTAACTTTATTAGGGCCCCGAGCAAGGACAAATAGGCTGAAGGGTGTTCATCCCGCCTACTTTTAGTGAAGAACCGTATAACCGAATCACAAAATTTATTTTTTTAAATATACCAATAAAACGGCATCTTTATCGTACATTCTTATCATGAACGAAAAGAACATTAAAACATAAAACTTTGTATTCCTGCATAAGAAAACGGAAACATAAATAAAAACTTTAAGGCATTTCATTTCATAAGTTTTTGGACACAAAAATCGTTTATTGCGACAAATTATAGGTCACAGTTATTATTAAAAAAAAAAAAAATGAAACCCTCGAAGAGGTATAAAAGCATGACATAAAGGTGAATTTATGATTATTATATTTATGTTTCGAAATATAATAAATGGATCAAATAAAAAGCGTACATACGTATTCCTGGAAAATAGTTCGTTATACGCCCTCAAAGTATATATTAAATCATTGGTCTATATAATAAACCCTTATAGAGCACGATAGAACAAACATCTGTAACGGGGATCACCCTACCCTATATATTCATATTATGTGATTTTGATTAAATTTTTAATTTTTGTATCACTTTACATAAAATCTCGCCTTAACATACATAAATATTATGTACGAACATATAGCAACATCCATTATTATGATTACATTATTTGGCGAATTGTTGTTTTATGTACAACACGCGTATTTATTTTGCTGCAATACGCGAGTGTGATTTTTTCTCTATAGTACATCCATACAAAGTTTTCATTTCAATTCCCATCATATTCATCATCAACATCATCATCATCATCGGTCGCATATATCTATACATATGACGTGGCTGTGATCTAAAATCATCACCCTTTCATAAAAAACGATTTTTTATTTTTATTATTAAATATTTTCCCTACATTTTCCGGATTTATATTTTGTTGCGTATACTATGGAACCATCAAATTATTAAAACCCTTTCAAAATAACCTTTTCATTTTAATTTTCAATTATTAATTTTTTTTTTTTTTTTTGGTTTTTTATGTTTTTCTATTCTGCGATGTTTATCTATTGGATTTTATTAATACATACAACAACAACAGCAAAACGACTTGAATCAATTTCACGAGCGATTCATGAATGAGTGTATGCGCCGCACAGAGTATGTTTTAATTCTAATTGTGTGTTTATTAGAGAACTCGTATATACATACATATACATATGTATCTTTGAGATGAGGGGAGGTTGTTTTGGGAAAAATGTAATTATTAAATATAATCGCAAATATTTGGGAAACAAATATTTCTAGTTTTATTCATTTTAATAATTTTATTAATTTAACAGGTTTTTTTTGTTAATGGCATCCGCTTTTCCTCGGGCTCTATATCAAGGTCGGCATTTTGTATGTATCTTTATATGCTTATTTAGAACGTTTAAAGTAGTCTTATCTTATTTCAGTGGTGACCCCTTTTACTTTTATATTGGAACTCATAATGATTGTTTTTCCTAGTGAGACTATCTTCTCTTGAACTTTGAAGGTATTCACAACAAATCTCGAATCATTAAGTCATATTTTTTAAAGCTAGATATTCAAACGTTTCAGTTATCAATATTGCCTTGAACTATAATACCATAAGTACCTGATACGTAATTCGATTTTTATGCCGTGTACCACATGTAATACGTTTTGTAGTGTCTTTAATATTAGTAAAATACAGTTTAGTAGGGTAAAGTGGGGCAGATTCGCCACTTTTTAGTAAAATTTCGGTAGAAAAATTATTATTGATATTTTTTTAAATCGGTAAACGGTAATAAATACTTCCACATTTTCTGAACCAATTGTGAATCTAAGGATTTTTCCTTATTATTACAAAACATTTTTTTCTAATTTCTGCTTGAACTCTAAAGAAAGATGAAAGTGCCCCGGCCCGGGGCACTTTCGCCAAATAAAGGGGCACTTTCGTCAACGTAACTCTTTTAGTAGAATCGTTAGTAATACACATTATAAATAAAATAATTTTTTTAAATAAATAAAGTAAACACATATTTCTTCAATAAAATATTAAATTTGAACTTAAACGTATAGGAGGATGCTCTGGTGTCGGCAGCTTCATATAAGCATAATTTCTATAAATTAATGAAATGTCTTGGTTCAACAAATAGTTGACTTCTAGCATGTTTGCGGAGGAAGCTTTTGATGTAGGAGTTATTAGCTTCCACTTCGGTTATTTGACCCATGTTTATTTTATAAATGTGGCACGCTCTACAGTATTAAGGGTATTTGTCAAAGACGAAACTGCCCCGTAACAACTTGGCGAATGTGCCCCAAGTAGCCAAAAAAATACTAAATAAAAATATTTAATTAATTATATTTTGTTGATTAATTCACACATTCACACTTTAAAGATGATTAATTTATCTAACTATATTCAATGAAACACTCAACCAAACTAAAAAAAATGCTTAATAAAAAGTCTTACGTTATACGTACCAAATATTACACAATACTGGGGAAAAACACGATTATACGTGTGTTTTAGTTGCGTTTTCAATGATGACTGTCAAAGTACAGAGAAACATTTGAAATAATAATGGCATGATTCAGTACTTTTTTCAGATTTTTTAAACTCTGTGAAGGTAGCTAAACATAGCTTGACGAAAGTGCCCCGATGACGAATCTACCCCACTTTACCCTAATCATAAAAATTTTCGATCTTAAGATTTTTGGGAATTTGTTGCCGTCGATCTGTCAACCATTCCGAATGCTGCAGCATTTACTGAACCAGCCAATTTAGTTTGTAAATACTTCAAAAATAGAAGATTTATACAGAAAACTAGTAAGTGGTATACAGAATGTTCCAAATTAAATATGAAAAAAAAATTCCGTTCCTAAAAGCAAGTTGTTTGCTGGCCACATCACAGTTTTTTTTCCTTTATTAAAATATATTCTTTAAAAGATGTTTTTCAACTCAAATTTATTTAATTTTTTTCAATTTTAGTCACTAAGCTTTTCTAGTTGAATTATTTGAACCGGAGACTGTCATCCATTTTATTTTTAATTTGTGGGAACAACCAGAAATTACAAGGTGCCATATCCAGAGATTAAGGTTATTGTCGAATTTCGTTATTCCCTAACAGCGCTTGATATAGTTGCTTTTTTTTTCTGAAGCGTGCGAGCAGACGGATTATCGTGGTGTAAAATTTGAATACAAAAACAAATGACTAAGTTAATAAGCTTTTTAATACTTTGTTATAAGCTTTGTTATAAGCTTTTGAATACCAATTGATTTACCAGTTTCCAATGGAATAACAGCTACTATTTTCGCCCTGGTGAAATAAATCGACATCATCACTTTTCTTATCAGGATTTAACTGGTGTATTTGCACCTTCTGGGCTCAATAACATAGACTGCTGTTTTGTTTTTGGGTCCTATTAATAGAACTAATATTAAGCAAAACGTACAGGTTCCTTTTTCACCATTATTCAAAATTCGTGAAACCCATCAAGCAGATTTCCTTATGTAGTGTCATTTTCGCCACATTTGTGTCGTTTTTTGAACATTTGGGATGAACTTCACGACGTTCGTCCTCCACTGAGAAATATCTAGTATGGAATATTTGAAACCATTTGGAAATAGTCACAAGTAACAGCGCATTCATTCCATAAGCATTTTGGCATATACGCTCAAAATTTCAATGCACTTTAGATGACGCCGAAACTCGAAGAGAAAGGGAATCCGGCCTCATCTACTAGCTTCACGTTATCTTGTTTCTATTCCTGCCGATCTTTCTGAAATTTGAAATAGAATATCGTTGAACTATATTGAATCATTGAGCAACTTTTTTTTTTTTTTCAAAAAAGTATAAATTGACAGTAACTACCTATAAGCGAACATTTGCTAAATAAAACGTTTAATAAAATGAAGATTTGGGTTAAACTGTTTTTAAAATATTTTAATAAAAAATTATCAACGAAATTCAGTTAAATCAAAAATCGAGAAATGAAAATCAAAAATGGGTTTTACAAATCTTTCTATAGTTGTGATATCATTATATTTATTTTTTAATAATGCAGAGTATAATTTTTAGCAGTTACTGCACATCTTGAAGAGAGAACTACAAGTTGATCCATTAAAAATGTCTCAGAAACAAAAATTGTGAGCCAGGACTCCAACACGGAAAAAAATAAACTGGTCCTCAGCTAAGAAAACGGACTTTTAATTCAAGAAAATGTACTTTTTCTTGATTTAAAAAGTAGTGTAAAAGCGTATGTCCTGGAACAGCCGAAATCGATTCCAGCCGAAAAAATTTTTACATGTAAATTACAACAACATAAACGATTACGTATGTTTTTACTATGGGCATACTACAGTGTAACCCCGGTAACTAAATCTCTATATAAAATGTAAACGTAAGTATATAATTTTATTAAAAATCCGTTGTTCAACTGTACATTAACTGTACAATATTTTTTTAAGACATTTTGTTAGATGGCAGCACAGTCATAAACTTTAAGCTTTGAACTTTTTAATATTAATTAACTTTTCGATAGATGGTGCACATTTCTTACAGTTTTATTATCAACCACGATAACTAAAACTCTATATGAATTTATCCAAAATCAGGTATTCAACTGTATATTGTTACTTTTTAAAACTTTACCTATAGATGTCACATTTCAAAGTTTATGTATATTCTGTAAATATGGTTTGTAACTTAAACGAATAATATTTATTTTTTAATTGAAATTGGATACTATAAAGTTATAATAATATTTTATAATTTAACCTTGGTATTGAAAAAAAACTAGTTCAACGTACAATAAATAAAAACTGTAAAATGTAATCAGCATAAAGTAAGAAAAGAAGATAAGAAAAAAAATTGCATCAAAATCATGTATTCAACTGTCTTTGAAAGTTTATTTTTTAGGCACTCAACTGTAATAAAGTAAAAAATATTGATTATGATTAATTTCTGTCTATGTAAGAGAAAAATATTCGAATTGAAGTGTATGCTACCTTTCAAAATTTGTATTATGTATATGGTTTATAACTTGGACGAATAATTTTTATCACATAATTGAAATCGGATAGTACAAAGTTATAATAATATTTTATAATTTAACCTTGGCATTTAAAAAGAAAACTAGTTCAATATACGTATATATAAAAACCGTAATATGTAATCAGCATAAAGTAAGAAAAGAAGATAAGAAAAAAAATTATATAATTGAAATCGGATAGGACGTTATATGTATTAATATTTTATAATTTATCCTTGGCATTGAAATCTTGATCATAATTTTTTTTTTTATTTTACCAACTTTATCTGTATATCATCTTTTAAACTACATTTGGCGAAAATAAAATGCTTCAATTAGAAATTTTTAAAGCTGCGAAAATAAACTTTGAATTGTTTGCACTTCATACAAAATTTAATTTAGAAGATGATTCCAACGTTAGTAAATTAACATCGTTTAATACTACGAATTATATAATAACTGAAGCTAGCGATTTTAATGCAATATTTTCCGAAATTGTTAATAATTTAAACATTAAAAGTGAAGATTTTCAAGAAAAAGAATCTGGCTGGGCTCTCGAAAAGATCATGTTTCTTGAACTTAATATCAACAAATATACTCCATTGCGAGGTTCTTCATATATTGATCTACAAGAAACTATTAAAAGAAAAAGAGCTATAATTAATATTCAAAATTCTGATCAGGCATGCTTTGCCTGGTCAATTATGGCATCTAGATATCCTAACGTAAAAAAACCTTATAGACATACATCATATCCACACTATTCTTCGGAATTGACTTTAGATGATATTAATTTGCCTATGCATCTAAAAGATATTTCAAAGTTTGAACAATTAAATAATATTAGTGTAAATGTATATGGTTTAGATGGTAATGAAATTGTGGGGCCATTATATTACACAAAATCTAAAAAACAGGAACATGTTAATTTGCTATTTTTAGAAGATGATGTAAATACTCACTATTGTTTGATCAAAAATTTTAGTGCGCTAGTGGGAAACCAGTTATCCAAAAGAGCAAATAAAAAATGGATTTGTGATGGATGTTTAACTTTTTTTAGAAATGAGGAAGGTTTAAATAATCATTTGCAATATGGTTGTAATAAAATTAAATGTATTCTTCCTAATGAAGAAAATTGTATACTAAAGTTTAAAAACATCCAAAACAAAGAGCGAGTACCATTTATTATCTATTGCGATTTTGAAGCTGTACTAGCACCAATTTTTACATGTTTACCAAACGATAAAACCTCATTTACAGAAAACATTACAAAACATGAACCATGCAGCTTCGCATATTACATTAAGTGTTCATACGACGATAAACTTTCTAAGTTTGAATTGTATAGGGGTAAAGATTGTTGTCAAATTTTTATTGAAAAATTAAAAATCGATTTACAAGTAATTTATGATAAATTACATACAAACATAAAAATGATAACACTAACAAACGAAGAAAAAGAACAATATGACAATTCATCTACTTGTTATATATGTAAAGAAAGTTTTATTGACTGTTTGAATTATAAAGTAAGAGACCATTGCCATCTTACTGGAAAGTTCCGCGGAGCCGCTCATAACAATTGTAATTTAAATTATGGTTTACCTGACTTTGTATCAATTGTTTGTCATAATTTGAGTGGATATGATTCTCACTTTATTATCAAAGAACTTGGATTTGATACAGAAACAATTAATTTAATCGCTCAAAATAAGGAGAGATATGTATCTTTTACAAAACATTTTAAACTTTTAGATAATAAAACAATTAAATTAAGATTCATAGATTCATTCAAATTTATGTCTTCAAGTATTGATAATTTAAGTAAAAATCTTGAAGAAAATCAATTTAATGAAATACATAAATATTTTCCAAAGCAAAATGAATTTAATTTGGTTAGGAAGAAAGGTGTATTTCCATATGATTTTATTGATAATCATGAAAAGTTTAATCATACATGTTTACCCCCTCAATCTAGTTTCTATAATAAATTGAATGATTCCAATATTACCGAAGATCAGTATAATCATGCAACTAAAGTGTGGAATGAGTTTAAATGTAAGAATTTGGGGGATTATTCCGATTTATATTTAAAAACGGACGTTCTTCTCTTAGCTGACATTTTTGAAAATTTTAGAAATGTCTGTTTAGCCACTTACGATTTAGATCTAGCACACTATTACACTTCCCCAGGTTTAAGTTGGGATGCCATGTTGAAATTTACAAAAATCGAAATGGAATTGCTCACAGATATTAACATGATCAATTTCATTAACAAAGGGGTTCGTGGCGGATTAGCACAATGTTCGAAAAGATATAGTAAGGCGAATAATAAGTATATGAAAAATTATAAAGAAGATAAGGATTCTTCATATCATATTTATTTAGACGCTAATAATTTATACGGATATGCTATGAGTCAATATCTTCCATATGCGAACTTTAAATGGCTAAATGAAAGCGAAATTGATAAGTTTAATATACATTCAACAAGTGATGAGGCGGACCTTGGATATATTTTAGAAGTTGATTTGGAGTACCCAGAAAATCTTCACAAAACACATAATGATTTACCATTTTGTGTGGAAAATGCTAAACCTGGTTATGCATCATCCAAACAAAATAAGCTGTTGGCTAACCTTAATCATAAGTTTAATTATGTCATTCATCAAAAAAATTTAAAACAATGTCTAAGCGAAGGTTTGATTTTAAAGAAAATACACAGAGTATTAGAATTCAGTCAAAAACCTTGGCTTAAGACATATATTGATCTGAATACGAGGCTTCGGACCTTAGCTAAAAATTGTTTTGAAAGGGATTTCTTTAAACTGATGAATAACAGCGTTTTCGGTAAAACTCTCGAAGATGTTTTTAAACGGAAAGATATAAGGTTACTCACACATTGGGAAAATATCGCAAATAAATCGGGTGCTAGCCGTTTAATAAGTAAGCCAAATTTTCATTCATCATCCGTATTTACCGAAAATCTTGTGGCTGTTCAAATGAATAGACTAAAAATAACATTAAACAAACCTATTTATGTAGGATTTACAGTATTAGAATTATCAAAAACCCTTATGTATGATTTCCATTACAAATATTTTATACCTAAATATATAGAACGAGCTTCGTTGCTATACACTGACACTGACTCTCTAATTTACGAAATTCAAACTGACGACTTCTATAAAGACATTGAACAGGATATTGACAGTAGATTTGATACATCAGACTTTTCTCCACAAAACATTTTTGGAATACCATTAAAAAATAAAAAAGTGTTAGGTATGTTTAAAGATGAATGTAATGGAAAAATTATAACAGAATTTATAGGACTGAAAGCAAAAACATATTGTATACTTCTAGAAGATGATAATGAGTTAAGTAAAAAAATTAAGGGTATTAAAAAAAGTGTTGTTTCAAATAAAATATCATTTAATGACTATAAAAATTGTTTGAATAATGATGAAAAAATAATTAGGTCTCAATTAAATTTTAAAAGTATAAAACATGATTTGTACACCCAATTAGTTAATAAATTAGCATTGACAAATGATGATGATGATAAAAGATTCGTTATACCAAATTCTTTTAATACTTTGGCATGGGGTAACAAAGAACTCGAAAATTTTGATATTCAATAGTTTACAAATTTAATTAAAGTATAAGTTTATATAATTTAGAATAAAATAATATGTATGTTAATTTTAATAATATTATTTACTAATTATTTGCTCCAAATCTGTTTCCAATATTTTCCCAATGTGATACTAATCTTACATCTGTTCTCTTGTCAACATTTTCAATTGTTTTACCAAAAACACTATTATTTTTTAATTTATACAAATCTTTATCAAACGCATTTAGAGCTTTAGTCCTAAGATCGGTATTCAAATCTATATATGATTTGAGCCATGGTTTTTGACTAAACTTTAAAACTCTATGTATTTTAGATAATATTAGTCCATTTTTAATACATTTCTTTAAATTTGTTTGATGAATGACGTATGCTTTTTTAGGTTCTAGGATGTTAAAGTTTATTAAAATTTAAAGTTAAGACAAAAAATAAATTTCTGAAATAAACTTTAAATTTTAATCAACTTTTGAACTTTAACATTTTAACTATTTCTAACTCCTTTAAATTATGAATCATTAAGATTGTTAGTTGGTTTATCAATGTTGTTATGATCAGAAATTTATTTTTTGTCCTAACTTTAAATTTTAATAAACTTTTGAACTTTAACATTTTAACTATCTCTAACTCCTTTAAATTATGAATCATTAAGATTGTTAGTTGGTTTATCAATGTTGTCATGAACAGAAATTTATTTTTTATCTTAACTTTAAATTTTAATAAACTTTTGAACTTTAACATTTTAACTATTTCTAACTCCTTTAAATTATTAATCATTAAGATTGTTAATTGGTTTATCAATGTTGTCGTGATCAGAAATTCATTTTTGTCTTAACTTTAAATTTTAAAAAACTTTAACATTTTAACTATTTCTAACTCCTTTAAATTATGAATCATTAAGATTGTTAGTTGGTTTATCAATATTGTCATGATCAGAAATTTATTTTTTGTCTTAACTTTAAATTTTAATAAACTTTTGAACTTTAACATTTTAACTATCTCTAACTCCTTTAAATTATGAATCATTAAGATTGTTAGTTGGTTTATCAATGTTGTCATGATCAGAAATTTATTTTTTGTCTTAACTTTAAATTTTAATAAACTTTTGAACTTTAACATTTTAACTATCTCTAACTCCTTTAAATTATGAATCATTAAGATTGTTAGTTGGTTTATCAATGTTGTCGTGATCAGAAATTTATTTTTTGTCTTAACTTTAAATTTTAATAAACTTTAACATCCTAGAACCTAAAAAAGCATACGTCATTCATCAAACAAATTTAAAGAAATGTATTAAAAATGGACTAATATTATCTAAAATACATAGAGTTTTAAAGTTTAGTCAAAAACCATGGCTCAAATCATATATAGATTTGAATACCGATCTTAGGACTAAAGCTCTAAATGCGTTTGATAAAGATTTGTATAAATTAAAAAATAATAGTGTTTTTGGTAAAACAATTGAAAATGTTGACAAGAGAACAGATGTAAGATTAGTATCACATTGGGAAAATATTGGAAACAGATTTGGAGCAAATAATTAGTAAATAATATTATTAAAATTAACATACATATTATTTTATTCTAAATTATATAAACTTATACTTTAATTAAATTTGTAAACTATTGAATATCAAAATTTTCGAGTTCTTTGTTACCCCATGCCAAAGTATTAAAAGAATTTGGTATAACGAATCTTTTATCATC
This sequence comes from Tipula helvola, assembly GCA_963556165.1. NCBI lineage: Eukaryota > Metazoa > Arthropoda > Insecta > Diptera > Tipulidae > Tipula > Tipula helvola. Next base: position 373,036,880 of record OY744481.1, read on the forward strand.
ATCATCATTTGTCAATGCTAATTTATTAACTAATTGGGTGTACAAATCATGTTTTATACTTTTAAAATTTAATTGAGACCTAATTATTTTTTCATCATTATTCAAACAATTTTTATAGTCATTAAATGATATTTTATTTGAAACAACACTTTTTTTAATACCCTTAATTTTTTTACTTAACTCATTATCATCTTCTAGAAGTATACAATATGTTTTTGCTTTCAGTCCTATAAATTCTGTTATAATTTTTCCATTACATTCATCTTTAAACATACCTAACACTTTTTTATTTTTTAATGGTATTCCAAAAATGTTTTGTGGAGAAAAGTCTGATGTATCAAATCTACTGTCAATATCCTGTTCAATGTCTTTATAGAAGTCGTCAGTTTGAATTTCGTAAATTAGAGAGTCAGTGTCAGTGTATAGCAACGAAGCTCGTTCTATATATTTAGGTATAAAATATTTGTAATGGAAATCATACATAAGGGTTTTTGATAATTCTAATACTGTAAATCCTACATAAATAGGTTTGTTTAATGTTATTTTTAGTCTATTCATTTGAACAGCCACAAGATTTTCGGTAAATACGGATGATGAATGAAAATTTGGCTTACTTATTAAACGGCTAGCACCCGATTTATTTGCGATATTTTCCCAATGTGTGAGTAACCTTATATCTTTCCGTTTAAAAACATCTTCGAGAGTTTTACCGAAAACGCTGTTATTCATCAGTTTAAAGAAATCCCTTTCAAAACAATTTTTAGCTAAGGTCCGAAGCCTCGTATTCAGATCAATATATGTCTTAAGCCAAGGTTTTTGACTGAATTCTAATACTCTGTGTATTTTCTTTAAAATCAAACCTTCGCTTAGACATTGTTTTAAATTTTTTTGATGAATGACATAATTAAACTTATGATTAAGGTTAGCCAACAGCTTATTTTGTTTGGATGATGCATAACCAGGTTTAGCATTTTCCACACAAAATGGTAAATCATTATGTGTTTTGTGAAGATTTTCTGGGTACTCCAAATCAACTTCTAAAATATATCCAAGGTCCGCCTCATCACTTGTTGAATGTATATTAAACTTATCAATTTCGCTTTCATTTAGCCATTTAAAGTTCGCATATGGAAGATATTGACTCATAGCATATCCGTATAAATTATTAGCGTCTAAATAAATATGATATGAAGAATCCTTATCTTCTTTATAATTTTTCATATACTTATTATTCGCCTTACTATATCTTTTCGAACATTGTGCTAATCCGCCATGAACCCCTTTGTTAATGAAATTGATCATGTTAATATCTGTGAGCAATTCCATTTCGATTTTTGTAAATTTCAACATGGCATCCCAACTTAAACCTGGGGAAGTGTAATAGTGTGCTGGATCTAAATCGTAAGTGGCTAAACAGACATTTCTAAAATTTTCAAAAATGTCAGCTAAGGGAAGAACGTCCGTTTTTAAATATAAATCGGAATAATCCCCCAAATTCTTACATTTAAACTCATTCCACACTTTAGTTGCATGATTATACTGATCTTCGGTAATATTGGAATCATTCAATTTATTATAGAAACTAGATTGAGGGGGTAAACATGTATGATTAAACTTTTCATGATTATCAATAAAATCATATGGAAATACACCTTTCTTCCTAACCAAATTAAATTCATTTTGCTTTGGAAAATATTTATGTATTTCATTAAATTGATTTTCTTCAAGATTTTTACTTAAATTATCAATACTTGAAGACATAAATTTGAATGAATCTATGAATCTTAATTTAATTGTTTTATTATCTAAAAGTTTAAAATGTTTTGTAAAAGATACATATCTCTCCTTATTTTGAGCGATTAAATTAATTGTTTCTGTATCAAATCCAAGTTCTTTGATAATAAAGTGAGAATCATATCCACTCAAATTATGACAAACAATTGATACAAAGTCAGGTAAACCATAATTTAAATTACAATTGTTATGAGCGGCTCCGCGGAACTTTCCAGTAAGATGGCAATGGTCTCTTACTTTATAATTCAAACAGTCAATAAAACTTTCTTTACATATATAACAAGTAGATGAATTGTCATATTGTTCTTTTTCTTCGTTTGTTAGTGTTATCATTTTTATGTTTGTATGTAATTTATCATAAATTACTTGTAAATCGATTTTTAATTTTTCAATAAAAATTTGACAACAATCTTTACCCCTATACAATTCAAACTTAGAAAGTTTATCGTCGTATGAACACTTAATGTAATATGCGAAGCTGCATGGTTCATGTTTTGTAATGTTTTCTGTAAATGAGGTTTTATCGTTTGGTAAACATGTAAAAATTGGTGCTAGTACAGCTTCAAAATCGCAATAGATAATAAATGGTACTCGCTCTTTGTTTTGGATGTTTTTAAACTTTAGTATACAATTTTCTTCATTAGGAAGAATACATTTAATTTTATTACAACCATATTGCAAATGATTATTTAAACCTTCCTCATTTCTAAAAAAAGTTAAACATCCATCACAAATCCATTTTTTATTTGCTCTTTTGGATAACTGGTTTCCCACTAGCGCACTAAAATTTTTGATCAAACAATAGTGAGTATTTACATCATCTTCTAAAAATAGCAAATTAACATGTTCCTGTTTTTTAGATTTTGTGTAATATAATGGCCCCACAATTTCATTACCATCTAAACCATATACATTTACACTAATATTATTTAATTGTTCAAACTTTGAAATATCTTTTAGATGCATAGGCAAATTAATATCATCTAAAGTCAATTCCGAAGAATAGTGTGGATATGATGTATGTCTATAAGGTTTTTTTACGTTAGGATATCTAGATGCCATAATTGACCAGGCAAAGCATGCCTGATCAGAATTTTGAATATTAATTATAGCTCTTTTTCTTTTAATAGTTTCTTGTAGATCAATATATGAAGAACCTCGCAATGGAGTATATTTGTTGATATTAAGTTCAAGAAACATGATCTTTTCGAGAGCCCAGCCAGATTCTTTTTCTTGAAAATCTTCACTTTTAATGTTTAAATTATTAACAATTTCGGAAAATATTGCATTAAAATCGCTAGCTTCAGTTATTATATAATTCGTAGTATTAAACGATGTTAATTTACTAACGTTGGAATCATCTTCTAAATTAAATTTTGTATGAAGTGCAAACAATTCAAAGTTTATTTTCGCAGCTTTAAAAATTTCTAATTGAAGCATTTTATTTTCGCCAAATGTAGTTTAAAAGATGATATACAGATAAAGTTGGTAAAATAAAAAAAAAAATTATGATCAAGATTTCAATGCCAAGGATAAATTATAAAATATTAATACATATAACGTCCTATCCGATTTCAATTATATAATTTTTTTTCTTATCTTCTTTTCTTACTTTATGCTGATTACATATTACGGTTTTTATATATACGTATATTGAACTAGTTTTCTTTTTAAATGCCAAGGTTAAATTATAAAATATTATTATAACTTTGTACTATCCGATTTCAATTATGTGATAAAAATTATTCGTCCAAGTTATAAACCATATACATAATACAAATTTTGAAAGGTAGCATACACTTCAATTCGAATATTTTTCTCTTACATAGACAGAAATTAATCATAATCAATATTTTTTACTTTATTACAGTTGAGTGCCTAAAAAATAAACTTTCAAAGACAGTTGAATACATGATTTTGATGCAATTTTTTTTCTTATCTTCTTTTCTTACTTTATGCTGATTACATTTTACAGTTTTTATTTATTGTACGTTGAACTAGTTTTTTTTCAATACCAAGGTTAAATTATAAAATATTATTATAACTTTATAGTATCCAATTTCAATTAAAAAATAAATATTATTCGTTTAAGTTACAAACCATATTTACAGAATATACATAAACTTTGAAATGTGACATCTATAGGTAAAGTTTTAAAAAGTAACAATATACAGTTGAATACCTGATTTTGGATAAATTCATATAGAGTTTTAGTTATCGTGGTTGATAATAAAACTGTAAGAAATGTGCACCATCTATCGAAAAGTTAATTAATATTAAAAAGTTCAAAGCTTAAAGTTTATGACTGTGCTGCCATCTAACAAAATGTCTTAAAAAAATATTGTACAGTTAATGTACAGTTGAACAACGGATTTTTAATAAAATTATATACTTACGTTTACATTTTATATAGAGATTTAGTTACCGGGGTTACACTGTAGTATGCCCATAGTAAAAACATACGTAATCGTTTATGTTGTTGTAATTTACATGTAAAAATTTTTTCGGCTGGAATCGATTTCGGCTGTTCCAGGACATACGCTTTTACACTACTTTAAAAGCTAATTTTCTTATTTCTTTCGATTTTTTCTTCATTTCAGGAAACACAATTCTTACATGGAGAAAAACTCGATAGAAATAAGAAAATTAGCTTTTGAATCAAGAAAAAGTACATTTTCTTGAATTAAAAGTCCGTTTTCTTAGCTGAGGACCAGTTTATTTTTTTCCGTGAAAAAGTTTGAAGAGTCCTGCTCTAAGGTATACAGCGAATTGAAATACATTTCAACATTTAAACAGTGAATTTATTTGTTAAGAGTTATATTAGGAAAAAAAAATCAATTTAAATTTCGTAAGGTAAAATATTTTCAAATTTTCTTCGATACATTATCCGCGCTGCTATGTTTGCAAATTTTTACCTAAAAGAAAAATTAAGTCTCTTTAAATATTAAGCCATTGCCGCATGCAAAACGGAAAAATGGTATTTAAAACTGTCAAAAATAATTTTTGGCTAAAATGCTTCACTTTGCAATATGAAAATTATTAATAAATATTTCAAATCTAAAAGTTCCATCTTATTCTAGGAACGTTTTATTAAAATTGATTTAATTTCATTCAAAAAACCCCAATTTTATGCTTTGCCGGCCGTCAAGCAAAAATCCGTCCTTCAAAATTTATAATTAGGGTTTCTTGATTCAAATTAATTCAATTGTAACAAAATTTTCTTAACGATAACTTCGTAATTTTTAAGATATCTAATGGCCCCAAAAACCTGTTTTCAGGAAAAAAAAAGATAACCATTTATTTTTAACATAACTGCGTAAGTTTATGCTAAAGAATTTTAGCTCATTTTAAAGGTCTTTTCAAATTCTTTAAAAAAGATCTAACAAGTTCTCCTTCAAAAATTTGTCGTTTTTCCGTTATTTAACGTTGAAAGGTTCGAATTTAGTTTTCAGCGAACAAACAGTCACGTTCAACCAGCCACAACTCTGTTTGTATTGCATCTTCAGAAACAAAAATTAACCAATCGATTTGTTATTTTATATAAGCTTTTTTGATGAGAGCTTTAATTATTTTTTGATAAAACTTAAAATTTTCGAGTTCTTCGTGAAAAATCGCTCTAAAACATGCATTTGTTAGATAAAAACGTCATTTTCAATTGCGAATAACTTGAAAAATATTGATTTTTCGAAAAAAAACTTCATATATCAAGTTTTGTTTAAAATTCACCCCGTTATCGATTTCTGTGGCTATTTTGAGTGTACTAATTTTCACCCCCAAGAAGCGGTGGTATTTACCCTTAGGTTAAAAGCACAAATTGATACTATATAACTTTTGTTCCATGATCCATTCCCTACTTATTATCCAAATTTCACGTTAATTGGTCTTGTCCGTAAGAATTAGTTTTTTTCATAAATAAAGCAGTAGTGTGAATTGGAAAAGTGAATTGTGCACCGTGAATTTATGGGGTATATCGTACACGCTTATTTGGTATGTTGTACGACACCCATAGCATTATCATAAGGTGATCTACTTGCCGTGCGGAGCACCACCGCGGTTATAAATTAAACCACTTAATTTATTTTAGGTTTATTTATTTATAATTATAAATCTTTTGTATTCCAACGTTTTCTAATATTTATTATGTCCGTTATAGGGACTTACATATATTGTATAAGGATATCGCTATTCGATTTTCCACAAAAAACTGAAAGTATATTTAGTTTCTTTTTGTTTTTTCTTTTTCGACATTTATATCCAGAATACCAGACCAGTTGCTAAACACTGTCCAACTCGCCACGCGCGCTTTATGCAATTTATTTTCATAATTTTTCTATTCTAATATTTTACAACAATCATAGATAGAGCTACCACAATACTCCCCTGCCAGTGAATGACATGAACGATTTATGGACTTACCGAAACCTTACCGGTAATTTTGTTGTCCTACCCGATCGCGTTACTATATTGGTCGGTTCGTTTTGGAAACTTACCGTTAGTTTTCTTGTTGGATGGGGCTGCGTAACTGTTGTTTGATTATTATTCGCCTCGTTTGAGCAACTTTCGTTTACGTTGCTATTTTCCTTATTGGTGTTGTCTTCATCCGATTCATTGAAACACGGCTTCAACCTATTAATTGAAATGTTACACTCTTTATTCTTCCTTACTATTGTGAAATATTTCTCGGTACGACTGATAACTTTGAACGGCCCCTCGTATGGGCACTGCAACGATGCTTTGATTGCATCTGTTCGCACAAATACGTGAGAGCATGCGTTCAATTCTTTGTGAACAAAGGACGATCTATTTCCATGTCTTGATGCAGGTGTTGGCTTTGTCTGCTCGATGACATTTTTAAGCTGCAAAACGAACTCCGACTGATACACTTGGTTACTCGAATTCTCGAAAAACTGACCTGGCACACGTATAGTCTCACCGTACAATAATTCGGCCGACGTTGCTTTAAAATCTTCTCGAAAAACTGTCCTTAGCCCCAACAGTACTGTGGGCAGAGAGATAGTCCAACTAGCGTTGTTCTGACACATTATTGCCACCTTAAGAGAGCGATGCCAGCGTTCAATAAACCCGTTGGCCTGAGGGTTGTATGGGGTAGTCCGTTTTCGCTGAAATCCTAAAAATGTTGCTAGTTCGCGAAACAGCTCGGACTCAAACTGCCCGCCTTGATCCGTGACTATTGATGACGGTATGCCATACCGTGCAATCCATCCACTATATATTGCTCTTGCCACCGTTTGGGCTCGTATATCCTCTACTGGAATTGCCTCTGGCCAACGAGTATACCGGTCTATTATCGTCACACAGTAGCGCATACCTTCGGATGTTGGTAAAGGACCCACTATATCAACGTGGATCTCTTCGAAGCGCTTGCTGACGAGTGGGAACTGGCCCACTGGGCTCTTTGTATGCCGTTGTACCTTAGATTTTTGGCAACTGACACAACACTTAGCCCATCTTCTGGCATCATTCTTGATGGATGTCCAAATATATTTCGCACTCAACATCTTGGCTGTGGCTTTAATTCCCGGATGTGAGAGATCATGCACTATGTTAAATACGGCTCTTCGGAACTCCATTGGGATGTATGGTCTAATGACACTTGTTGAAATGTCACACCATAATTCTTTTCCCGAATTGAGCACAGGAAACTTTTTAAACTGTAGTGACTTGCTTGATTCTAAAAGCTCCAGCAGCTCCTTATCACTGCTTTGGGCTTCGGCCACTTTCTCGTAATCAATTGTCTCTGACCCTCGTATCTCATCTACCCTAGATAGCGTATCCGCTACTACATTATCTTTGCCTGCAATATGCTGAATGTCGTTAGTAAATTGGCTAATAAAATCTAAATGGCGAAATTGTCTTGGCGACGCTTTGTGCGGGTTTTGCTGCAACGCGTACACCAATGGCTTATGGTCAGTAAAAATCGTAAACGTTCTTCCTTCCAGCAGAAAACGGAAATGTTTCACTGCCATATATGCTGCTAGCAGCTCGCGGTCGTACGCGCTATAGCGTTTCTGGGTTTCCGTAAGCTTCAAGGAATAAAAGCTTAAAGGTTGCCAGATATCCTGTACCTTTTGCTGCATAACTGCGCCTATCGCTGTATCGGATGCGTCTACCATTATAGCTAGATGAGCCTTCATGTCCGGATGCACTAGGGTTGTGGCCTCACACAATTGTTGTTTGGTATGCTCAAAAGCTTTTATTGCGTCGTCCGTCCAATCAATTTTTCGACGATCGTTTCGTTTACTCCCTTTTAAATAATTGTTCAACAGCGCCTGATTACTGGCTGCCTCGGGAATAAATCTGCGGTAAAAATTTATCATACCGAGAAAACGACGTATTTCCTTTACTGTCTCCGGACGTTTAAACTCGGAAATGGCCTGTATGGGCTGCGGCATAGGTTTAATTCCGTGTTGATTTATGGTATGTCCTAGGAAATCCACTTCTGACTGCGCGAATACACACTTACTGACATTTATAATCAGACCTTGGTCTTGAAGTCTTCTGAAAATTTGTACAAGGTGCTGCAAATGCTCAGCCATATTTTGTGATGCAATTAAAAAATCATCAATATATGTGTAGCAAAAATTCAAGTCGCGAAATATTGAATGCACGAATCGTTGGAATGTCTGTGCAGCATTACGCAAATTAAATCCCATACGGATGAACTCGAACAACCCGAAGGGTGTAATTATAGCCGTCTTTGGAATATCCGCCGGCTCCACCGGAATCTGGTGGTATGCTCTTACCAAATCCAGGGTTGAAAATACAGTACAGCCATGCAACTGGTGACTGAAATCCTGTATATGCGGTATCGGGTATCGGTCAGGCTGAGTAACACCGTTGAGGCCCCGATAATCCCCACATGGACGCCAGTCGCCGTTCTTCTTTTTTACTAAATGTAATGGACTTGCCCACGGACTATTCAACGGCCTGCATATTCCGGATTCCAGCATATAGTCAAACTCTAGTTTTGCTGTTGCTAACTTATACTTACTGGATGACCTTTTGTAACTATAAAATGAGTAACTGCATGTTTAACTGGTTTTATTTCCGTATTTTGACTTGCCAATTCCTTGAATTTTTTTAAAATGATCGTGATGTTCGAATCAATAGCCGTGGTATCTATAGTTGTCAACGCTGAAGAAACGATATTTACTGCTTTACCAGACGTGTGAATCCTTGTGATCGGGTCGATGATCCGGTTCTGTTTAATATCAACTAGGATACCATAATTTTTTAAAAAATCGGCTCCTATTATTGGTTTCGACACATCCGCTATTATAAAAGTCCAATTAAAATTACGCCTAAGCCCTAAATCTAGCTTCAATAATCGGGTGCCATACGTATTAACCCGAGAAGAATTCGCGGCAAACAGAGGGAAATTGTCCTGACTTTTGTGTTTGTCTTCTTGTGATGCTGGTATTACCGAGACATCGGCACCCGTGTCGATTAAATAGTTACGTTTACTGGACATATCGTATATTATTAGACGACAACTAACATTACTGCCCCCATCACATGCCGTCACTTGCGATGAAGGCATTAGTTTTCCGATCGTTCTACGTAAGTGCAAGGCTTGATACACCTATTTGCCTTGGGCCCGAAACAGAAATGATAGAAGCACATTGGATGCTTTTTATTTGTGCGGGATCCTGACCGATGCCGAGACCCGGAACGTTGCCGAAATCGCTGAAAACTTCCAGCTGCTTGTGTCACTTTAAGCTCTTTAATTTCCAGTACTAACTCGTTTATTTTGATTTCCAATGCATCTCGCGAGTGGTGCGCCTCCTTGTCGCATGATACTGCCATTACACTGGCGCTAGCGTACGTTTCTAAAATTTTGTCAGCTATTGTTGCCAAATTGCTCAAATTTTCAGTGCTCGACGCCAAAATTACTTGAATTTGTTGTGGTAATCTCTGAACCCACAACTTGCGCAGCATTTCCTCCGAGATTTCTTTATTAGCCAGTCCACGCATTTCCCGGAGGAGCTGCGATGGTTTCTTGTCTTCTAGGTCAAGGTCCTTTAATAGTTTCTGTAATCGTGAATCCTCTGATTCGGTTAAACGTGCAATCAACTCCTTTTTCAGGGTATCGTACTGATTGTCAGTCATATTCTGCAGCACGATATCACTAACTGTTCGCATGGCTCTCTGATCGAGCCCCGCCACAACAATATTAAACATTGTCTCCTGCCGGGTTATGTTAGCATTGTTAAATTGCGCCTCGACCTGGCGAAACCACAACTCTGGCATTTCATGCCAAAACGGTGGAGTTTTTATTGACACTCGCTCCACAAAACGACCGTCTGCTCCCGCAGGTCCGGCTTTACGCGTTAAATCATTCTGCGTTGAGGTACTCTGGTCGCTACTATCTATCACATCGTTGTTTCCGTTAACCATGATTACTCTAAATCACTACACACGTTTTTAAAATGAGACGTTTTCTACTTAAAACTTCGAATTATACGAGTTGGACACTGTTACAACAACCCGAAAAATGTATGCGGTTGGAAACAAATGGGAAAACAAACAAAAAAAACAATAAATACACTTACCTAAGGCAAACTATTACAATAATTTTTTTTTATTTTTTCTTCTATTTCCAAATTGGCCTGGCCCAATGCTGTGTGTTGCCGCTGTGCCGATGTTGATCCACTGTCGATGTGCTTTACTGCTGCGGCCTTATATATGGCTCGTATCGCCTCGTTCAAACCGTATTGGCCTTCTTGATCAACAATGCTTATATTTATATATATATATGAATAGATAGTATCCACCCTTTTTGATAGAATTTCGCTCGTTCTTTTTTTTTTTTTTTTTTTTTGGTAAAAGTCGCTCGTGAAAATTTGCGCTTCCAACAATTTTATACGTCGAATTCCGCTGCTCCGTATATGCTTATTTAATTCGTAGATCACGTCGGGGTCACCAATTATGGGGTATATCGTACACGCTTATTTGGTATGTTGTACGACACCCATAGCATTATCATAAGGTGATCTACTTGCCGTGCGGAGCACCACCGCGGTTATAAATTAAACCACTTAATTTATTTTAGGTTTATTTATTTATAATTATAAATCTTTTGTATTCCAACGTTTTCTAATATTTATTATGTCCGTTATAGGGACTTACATATATTGTATAAGGATATCGCTATTCGATTTTCCACAAAAAACTGAAAGTATATTTAGTTTCTTTTTGTTTTTTCTTTTTCGATATTTATATCCAGAATACCAGACCAGTTGCTAAACACTGTCCAACTCGCCACGCGCGCTTTATGCAATTTATTTTCATAATTTTTCTATTCTAATATTTTACAACAATCATAGATAGAGCTACCACAAATTAAATATTTATTTTAACTCTAGAGTGCTCGCACTATGAGTATTTTGCTGCCCGCGGCAAAAAAATCGTGTTATTTTGTAAACAATGCATTTGTCAAGGTCAAGCGTCCCAGTAGCTGCTCCTCGGCCCCTCACCTCATTATTTTACAAATTATGAAAAATTCAATGCGAGGGTGACCGCAGGAGGAAACGGTTGTTGTCGGTAAGTGTTTGGGTGTTTTTCTTTGATTTTTGGTTTGCTTAGTATATTTTATATTTTTAGGTGTGAGGCATATAAAGTGGATAAATAAGACGCAAGAATAGTTTCGTGGTTGGAAGTGGAGTCTTATTTTGAAGAAGATGGTGCACAAAATTTAATGGAAAATGTATTTGAAGTGATAGGGAAAGTGAACATAGTGGCTGTTAAGTTTCAGTTTTTTTGATTTTATTTACATAAAATAAAAATATTGTTAACATTCAAGAAATTTTACCTAAGATATCCCAAAACGTTTTCTTTCTAAAACTAACTATATAAATTTAATAAATGTTACTTTTTCTTCTAGTTTATACTTTATTCTGTTCGTTTAAAATAATTTTTAATTTATTTAACTATTATTTTTAATCAAAAAAATCATTTTAAATATGGGCGGCAAAATGCCCCCTACGTGATCACTCACGTTTCATGGAAAGGCGCGAGCAATTTAGTGTTAAAAATAAACCATCTAGAATGAACTTCGAATACGCTCTTTCGAAAAAGAAACCGCATTCATTATAAAGGCTATTTCTTTTACTTTGGGGGCAACGGATTGAAAAAATCAAATTGGCATTCAAGTATAGTGTTTCTATTATATGGAGTAATGAGGAACACAACCACCCCACGCTGCAGATGCAAGGATACCGATTAACAGATCAATTGCTCGTATGATATACGTTTTTAGCAAATGGAACATTATTTTTGTTTTTTGACAGTGGATCAAATGATAAACAACGATTGTTAATTTTTAAAACATCTAACAATTTGCACATTATTTCTAATTCAACCACTTGGTTTTGTGAATTTTGCACAATTCTATGACATTCACGGCATTTTCGAAAATAAGAGCGCGTAATCGTGTTAGTAATCGCTCCGAAAAATTTGACCGAGCGACGAATTACAGCTGTCACAAATAGCTGTTTCCGCTCCGATTACTTTTTGTGTCAAATTTTGATCAACTGGAAAACGATATACGTATTTAAGTGCTTTAATTTTTAGAGACTTGTTTTGGGCTCTCAAATATTACTCTTAATTAATTTTGAAATTAAATTTTACAATTTTGTATACTTACCTAATGAATTATTATAAATAAGCAATTATTTAAGTCAAAATTAGTATTCGTTTTCGATATTCTAATTATTCAATTTTATTTCCACAAGCGGACGTCAAAATTTTAACTCTTTAAGGTGGATTTATAATCCGTTCCTTTCAGTTCCTACACGTATCGTGTCAGAGAAAAAAAAATATTGTTACATGTATTTTCTATATGAGTATTTTATATTATCCGTTCCTTCCCGTTCCTACTCGAACCGACCCAGACAAATATTGTTCAAAAAATGGATGTCTGACGGATAGTATAAATTGATTATGTCTCACACGATACGTGTAGGAACTGAAAGGAACGGATAATATAAATCCACCTTAGCACAACAAATCGGTTAAAATATGTGGTAAATTTTGTTATTTTCACCACAGTTAAAATATTTAAATTTTTAACCATTTTGCACACGGCCTAATCTTAAGTGAGTTAATAATTAAATATCGCTGATTACAAAGATTAAACAAAAATTTTATCCATTTTATTTATGCAAATAATATTGATTATTTCATCGATAAAATATAGACATATTATTATTGAAAGTATGTACTATACATATAGCTAAAATGCAATAAAACAAGAAACGGAAATAAACAATAATTTCACGATAACATTTATAGTTTTTATTTAATGTAATAATATAAATTTAATTGAGTAGTATTTAATTTTATTACAAATTTTTCTTCTAAAGCAATTACATGATATTTATGGATACTTACTGATCGGTTATACATACATATACATATACCTACACCCAGTTTAAGATCTTATGATCTCTATTTTTTTTTTTTTTTTTTATATCTTTCAAAACGAAAAAAGCCATAAATTATGGAAAGTTAAAGTGTATAATACACACTTTTATTACACAGTCTCATGTTGTTGAATTAGTTCATCATCGTGTTGTTATATTTTTGGAGTAAAATGTGCCTGTATGTATATTGTATAATTCGTAATGTCTATAAAAGGCGCGTGGCGTACTTACCATCCCATTATACATTTTTAGGGTGTGACAAAAATTTTTAAACATCCCTTCAAAAATGATACACCACCATTTTTCCAATTTATTGTCACCATCTGTTCCACACCATAATTATAGTAAAAAAGGATATACTGGTGTGTTGACAATAATCCTACAAAAAGGCGGAGCTAAACCAACAATATATATTCTAGTTTTGTCACATAAATATGTGCTCTTATCCATAAAATTTAAATCTTTTGATTGTCATTTGTCAAACGGTTTGTAAATTCCTTATAATTTTGACAAAGGACAATAAAAAAAAACATGGTGGAATAGGATAAGTTGTTTGTTCAGTTTTGATGTGACCTGAAAATATTATTAAATTGTCGGATTTTATTACAACACACAAAATTCTTTTATATTTAGTACCTACGACTACGAGTAGATAGCATCATTTGTAGATGTATGATTTTCGGTATCTTTTCTTTATACAACACAAAAAATAAATTGATATCCTTCTTATTGTTATCTTGCGTCGTATTATATACAAAATAATATAATAGTGCGAGATGAAGTAATATTATATAATAACCAGAAGGATATAGCTTTGGATTTAAAGTGGAATGGATGAAGTATTAATTTTCGAAAGATCACCATTATCGTATAAATAGGAAGACAAACATAACTAAACCAAAACCAAAAATATTGCATTGTCAGCAAACTTATTAACGGTTCGATAGTTTTTCTACATATTTTATTGTACAACAGCAAACGGATGAAAAGGATCGAATGGAAATTTCTAATGAAAAAAAAACCTTGCATAATTGTCATAAATTGGAAATGAGAAATGTGTTTTGTGTCCTTTATATACCATATACATGATGGCTGTAACAACCATGAGATTTATTTTGTGTATATTATAGTGAAGATGATAACTACTACTCCATGATGATTATGATGATGATGATGTTGGTTTTCAATTTCCAATTATGGGATGGGAATGGTTGATAAATATAATATTTAGGGAGACTCTCTATTTATACAAGAGGGATTTAGTTTTTTTTTTGTTTATTTTAGGATTTTTAATGGCTTACATTTTATAAATATTTTTAATTAAATGTTGGCGTTGCAAATGATGCTTTATGTCAAAAGGAAGTATATGTATACAGTGAACCCATAAAAAAATCATACCGTAAGTAAGCACACGCACATGCTGTATTATTATCGATTTTACATTATAGTTTTAGTTGATGCCACGATCAATTTATAAAATCTAATGGATGATCTTAAGATTATTGCTGGTTTCCTCTTGTACATGATTTTATTATAAATGAATAAGGTAAACTCAAAATGTGCTCAATTATTAGTGATTACGTCTGTCCTACAAGTATTTAATTCAATATTATCATGAAAATATCAACTAATTGAATATGACGATCGTTCTTTTTTTCGTTTTTTGATTTTTATTTTTTGCTTGGTTTTTTAAATTAAATGATGATCGTGACTTAAACTATTAAAATAATAGTGGACGATTATTTTAGGCTTAGATTAACAAAATGTTATAAAGCGCACCGACCTTTGACGATATTGATGATTATAGAGTTAGGAGATAGAGAACAAGATGAAATTACATTTTTCGCCATTGATCGCAGATGATTGCGATCGTCATTGATAACAAATAACTTACTTATATGTACATATACAAGGTATTCCATTTAAAACGTGACCCACTTTGTATTAAAAATGAAATTAAATGCGAGGAACACGGAACTGCTAAAACCTGCTTCGAGGAAGATCGAATGACCTCTATTTTTGAAAATAATCCGGCGGCTATTTATGAGAATCATTCAGAAAAGTAATTTTAAAACATATAAAATTTAAAAGGTTCTGGAGATTACTTAAAGAGCCGAAGCTAATCGGCTTGCTTTTGCACAAGATTTTATAGATATGTATTGAATTTGTCATTCGATACGGAAATTTAACATATAGACAATTATCGATGCAGCAATGGTGGCATTATAAATTTGCAAGAGAGCGGTGAATCTATAATTCAAAACAATTCAAAAGTAAATTCTCAATCTTATGTTAATGAAATCGGCGTCGGTATTATAAATTTGGAAGAGAGCAATTCAAACCTAATTACAAATAATCAAAATAATAATAAAAACGAAACTAGTATCTTTGATATAAACCAATGTGACGATGCTCCACCAACCAAAATTTGTAGTACCATTTCATGTGCCGGCACAATAGAGTTTATGAACTTTAATAAAAATAACGAGACATATACATTCAACATTCACCGTAGATGTAAAATTTAAATAAAATATCAAAATTGATTTTTTATTAATAAAATACACACTTTCTATTACAGAGAATTAAATCGCTACTCAATAAATCAGCAAAAGATATTTTGCTCAAATACGAAAAAATCCTAGTTCTTTCAAAAATATTGATAGAGTGAAAATTTCTAAAATAATTATCCATTCGATATTGGACGAAGCTCCAGAACAAGTGTAAGTATTTCATAATAAATATACCATTTAAGGGTTTATTCCTTGCATTCTTGTTATACTTTTTTCGTTGGTTATTAACATATGTTACATGCCTTACAAATGCTTAAGAATTTTTTCTACATTTTTACATTTTAGTTACATCAATTAATTTTATAATTATATTTTTCTATTGGTAGCTTAAATTTATCAATTGAAATTCATAAATTTAAAATTTTATGTCATAATAATCAATTTATTTTAAAATTAAATTATGGTACTGATGCTAGGTGCCTACATAGTAATTAGATCGTAAACGTATCACGCCATTTTACCTCGAAGTTAATGGATTTATTTTCTAACCCAAGCAGTTTTGATGCTGCTAAAAATAACACATTTTATGTTTGATGGATGTTATTTTTTAAATACTAAGTTGTTCGATTAATATCATCATCATTGATATGATAGAAAGTATATAGTTTCCAATCTGCTTAGAAAGGCAGATATTCATTACAAAATGATATAAAGTGCAAACCGATTTTCAATTGATAATATAAATAACAAATAGTTACATGGCATCCTCAATGAAAAAACTTTTTACTTTTGTCTCACAGGATTGTATGAATTTCCACCATAACGAATTTTTGTTCATTATTTTGGAAATTCATATAATCCTGCAAAGTCAAAAGTACAAGGTGTTATATCAGACTTTTATTTTAATTCCACCTAGTAATATTTTTAAAAATCTAATAAAATTTCCATTTTTCAATACTTTTCATTTTAATCTTAAAGCTTCTGTAGAAGCGTATATTACGCACATTCAACGAATTACAATACACAGAAAAAAAAAGATTTATAATAAACATAATTGATTCTATTTGAATCAAATGCGATTTCGAATATCCGTCATTAAAGTTGTTGGCTTGATTTAAAATTTTAGTGTTTTAATACTAAACCTTAGACGGCATTTTGATACCAAATTTTTACTCTTACGGTAGTAATTATTTGCTTTAGGCCAAAAACGTTCAATATCTGAACTAAGAATTCAGGTGTTCGAAAGGAAATTAAAAGTTTTCAAATTCAAACCCTTTTATCTTATGGTAGTATTAATTTACATTAGACGAAAAAAGTCCAATGTATGAAGTGAGAATATTGATGTTCGACAGAAAATTAAATTTTTTTAAATTCCATACTTTATTGTTTGTTGTTAGAGATTTTGTGTTTATAACAAACCAGCGTTGCTTTAATATGAAACTGTTTTCTGCTGACGGCAAATATCGTTGATTTGATAATCATCTCCTATTATTTTAGTACAAACAACATTGTTTTATTTCAGTTTATTTTTATTTCATATTAAATTCAAAAATACATAATTTATAAATTTAAATAAATAATACACATAAATGTGTATAAATTATTAAATATATTTTTAAATGAATATAATATTTATTATACACTCGAGTGCATTATTTTACTTATTAAATAATAATTTTTTCAAATTCTGAACCTCAAATGAAATGTCCTTTTTATTTGACATATCATAAATGATATATTCGAGAAATTGATAAAGTTTATAGCTTTCAAACGGATATTTAAAATTCATTACATAAAATAGTTTGAAATTTATATCGATAGCATTTATTATTATCGAATATATAAAAAATGTCATCATAATACAAATAAATTTTTTTTATTATTGTAACTCCTGCATTAACTTCAAATTCGGCAAATAACGATGGTTGAATGGAGAGACCGAATTCAGCGTACTTTTTTTGTTTGGTTTCGATAATTTTTTTAATATCGCCGACTTGCGATACGTAATTAATAAATGAATCAAATGATTCAACTATGGAAGGTTTCCAAATTTGTGAAGACGTGGTGCTTTTCTTTCTGGTTGTTGGTACCAAAAATCCATTTATTTGTCGAAATAGCTCGGCAATAACAAAGTCTACAATTTAAAAAAGAGATAAAAAAATATTATTTAACAGAACGGTAAAGATTATAAAGTAAATTGTTTTCATTGTTCTCAAACTTTTGAATGAAAAAAAGAAAACAATAGTAGATTGTGTCATTTCTATAGGATTTAGTGATTTTTGTTTGACGAGCAATTAGGTGTACGTAAGAGGCGAAGTCCAGCGTAGCCGAGCAAGTGCAAAGATTGCTATTCAAACAAAGCCACTTTTAATCTGTACACACTATTTTTATCCAACGAAGAAAAAATCATTGTAAACTAATTATAAGTAAAAATTACATGCATTTAAAATTTCAACATTGAAAATTTTATTGAAATATTTTGTGCAGCCAAGGATTATTAACTAAAAATGTAGCCTAGCAATAAGTACGTTTTTGAAACAGTATTATAACAAAAATTTCAAACTTACTTTGCCGATCTAAACTTAACTCGTCTTTAAGGAACTCTCCACTCATGATAATATCATTTAATTTTCTCCCAGTTTCCTGCACAAGCTTATCTTTAACTCCATTGGCAATGTGGAAATACAGCTGTTTTGAAAACTCGTTTGTCCATTTCTTAAAATGGTTTGTGGAACTTTCTGGATATAGATGAAAAAAATCCATGTCGATCTAAAAAGAAACATAATATGCAACGGTATCTACTTTATATTATTTATAAAAAGGTAACGATAGCTCCATGCTTTTTGTTTGTTATCTATGACAGTCGATGCATTTTATCCAATTTTTTGGTAGGTGGTAACAAATAAAATTGACATCGGCTGCTTTTAAATAAATACTTTATAAATTTACAAAAAAACTCACTAAATGATATCCTTTAGAACATTTTAAAAGGGGCCATTCTTTGACGAATTCACTAATATGCTTGTTAGTAGATTTTCGAAAAAAAGTTAACCTTATTGAAGCTGTTGTTTCCCAATTGCGTTCAACGGTTGCCCAAGGCTCTGAGTGGTATTTGAGCCACTCTTTAGCATCTTTGATGTTATTATCTAAATCTTCTGCAAGTAATTCCTATTAAAGCGCTTATTAAAAAACACATGAATGCATTTACGGTACCTTCCATCAATTCAATTTCTTCATCTAATTTCGCTCTTTTATTGAGGTTCTTACCCCCTAATAACCCAATTTGTCGTAAATTAGTTTTATGATTCCTAAACTTATAATAAAGCCTCCCTTTTTTTGCCTTGCCATCTTGAAAGTAAAATTCTTTACTTTCGAGTGGGCAATATTCCACTATCGAGTCCGCGATGTTTTGGTAGTCCATTGCACATAAGTTTGTTGCCTTTGCCTCTAATAAATGAGATGTTATTTTATTGCACAAAAGATCACGGGTGGACTTTGTGGCGTTCTGGTTCAGTAAATTCAATATTTCTTTAATATGATTTACTTCAAACATATTAACAATTACCTGAAATAATTTTTAAAAGATAATAATTATATAAATTTAAAATGAAAATGGTATAGTATAATTTTCTTTACGCTTTTAACACAATATTTCATGTTGTCTATATTTTCAATGGAACTAGCTGATGTGTTCGGTGTTCCAACCGAACGCTTTATAGTTGGAACAGAAGAAGGAGCTGACTCATTAGGTGACTCGATCGTACGACTTCGGGTTGATTTTATCCAATCCAATACAAATGGGTTGAAGCTGTCAGAAGCACTGACAGTAGAAGCATGTTCATTCAAACCCTATTGGTAAATTTATGTAATTGTTAGTTATGTAAGTTTTAATTATAAAAATACATCATTAATATCCAAAGTGTTCCAAATTTAAAGCGAATACGAATTCAGGTCATAAAAAAAGGAAGCCCCAAACCCAGGTAAGGTTATTCTCGTTTTGTTTGGAGATTTAAAATGACTGGTCACCTCCCCGAAATGTATCACTTTAGAATTGAAACACCCTATATATAGGAAACATATGTATATATATATATATATATATATATATATTATATATATATATTATTTACTCATTGATAAATGTCTAAATACACCGGTATCTGATTATATTTATATATATATATATATATATATATATATATATATATATATATATATATATATATATATGATATATATTATAATGTATACACCTGTATTTGATTGTTTATATGACTTCACGAGATAATAGTAAACTTTTGTTCATGAGAACATAATTAAGTATATTTGTTTATATTATGTTATACTTACATTTGCTCTTCTCCACTCTAAAAGTTTTGATCTAAATTTGATTTTCGTTCCTAATTCTTTAAACTCGGGAAACAGTTTGTCCAAATCGCCCTCCGTAATTACTTTCAATGAATCAATATCCAGCCCCGCTTCTAAAATTACAGTTATTTGAATATAACAACAGTAAAATAAATTTGAAAGCAATTATAACTTTACCGTTTAATTTTGGAAACACATGTAGAAGATTCCATTCTGAAAGAACTTCTGCTAATGGAATATCGCCGTCTTTCACTTTTATCACTAACGTGGTATCATTTGGATCATCCATTTATGAAATTAATTATTTTATATGTAGTTTAAGTATTATTTTTGTTGTTTGAACAACAATCAATTATAAAAATGTGTGTTACCGACAGGATTCCTTTCACGACTGTCAAAATTTGCCAACAAATTTACATAAATAAAACAAATCAAAACAATAATTTTAAGCCAAAACAAAATTGGTTTACCATAAAATTACTTATTTTGAGTTAAAACATTCATTTTTTTCTTGCAAAACAAGTAAATTAACAATTTTAGAAAAACTGTTTAAAATAAACAAACACAATAAATGGATAAAGCATTCAAATTTCAAACGTGCTTCATATTTATTACTGTAATAATTAATTAGTCATTATAATGTTATATTCATTTATACAAAAGGAATTTTGAAACAATGTTTTCCATTCGGAATTTTATTCAAAGTAATTGGAGGTTTATACTCGGTTGAGTTCATTTCTAACCAACAATACTGCTGTAATGAATTCCCTATGATAAAGCACTGATAAGTTACATCAAAATTTTCAATTTTTATTTTTTCCAAAATGCATATGGCCCTCTCACGATGTATGATTATTTGAGAAATTTTAAGAACAAACGAATCTGGATCCTCTGATTTAATTAAATAGCCTATTTTGTATTTTGTGCTGTTGAATTCTATTACATCAGCTAAAGTAGCTTCCTTCAAGTTTAGATCCATTTCTTCAATTAATTCGGTGAACGGTGAAATATTTAGAGCTATTTTACTGGTTTCAGTAAATTTTATTATTGATACAACGCTTTCAAAATTTACGTCCTTTAACATATGAAAGGTAAACCTAATAGCACATTTTTTGGCAATTGATAAAGGTAAATTCCTTCTTGATGTGATAGCGTTTGTGTAGTACTTAAGTTCCCGATGTTTCGATTCAAATCGCATGCACCACATTGTTTTTAATGGGCCGGACTTTCTTATTGTATTAGGATAATGTAATAAATTGTGGTGTTTAGGTTTAAGAAGCTCATTAAAACTTTCCATATAAAGCTTATTATGTTTCACAATTAATTCTTGTAGACAATGAATATCTTAATTTGAAAACTTATCTTTGAAGATTAATTGTACTAATTTTTGTAGTGTATATATATACTTTAATAAGGCATCTATAGGTGGTATGAGATCTCCAATGTAAAATAAAATGAACTCTAATAAACACAGTGACTCTCTAGCTGTTACACGAAGTTTTTTTTGTTTGATATGATCTGTTTTAATATTTCCTGGCCGGTTGGATAACTGAGTTTCACCATATTCAAAATTTCGGATGCGATTGTTTAGTTCCTCAATTGTAAAATAATGTTTTTCAAATATAAATGAATAAAGACAGTTTGAAATTCCAAATTTAACCACTCCTTCCAACACATCATGCATAATATCGACGGAAAAATTTTCCGTAACGTGGCAAGTTTTTATTTGATTTAAAATACAATTATCTTTAACTCCAGTAAGTCGAAATGTGTCTGCATTGATATTCAAAATTTGCTCTTCGTAGCAAGCTTTTTGACGTGCAAGAATTGCGTTTTCTTTAAGACATACTTGGGTTTCCTCTTTTTTCATTGAACAAAGCCGACAAAAAAATTATGCGTAAACGATTGTGAAAATCCAAGAATCGAATTTAAGCCTAAATTGTCGCCAATTATAGCACCTAGAACGAAATAAACTTTTTTGACTCCTTCTTCCGTATTAAACTCTATCCCATGAGATTCCAGTAATTTTAGCTCATCCACTAGAGGGGCTAATGCTTTGTTATAGTTAAAAGATTTTATTATTTTGCTTTTGACCAGCATGGCAACAAATATATTAGATAGTTTAGAAAATCCTTGTGGTATTGTTGGAAAGGAGTAATAAAATGCAGCTATAGATTGATTACCTGCTTGACCTCCTAAAGAATTGTTCGTCTCAAAATCGTCGTAAAACAGGAACAATGGAATAACATTTTCCTTATTAATTAAAGAAATTTTTTGTTGCCAAAGTTCACCCTGTACAAAATTAGTCAGTACAGTTTTGTTTTTAATTAATTGGTTTCCATTTTCAAGTGTTTTTTTTAATAAATCTTCCGCATCAAAAAACTGTTTTATTTGAGAACGTATTGGCATTTAAACTCCTTCGCTTTTAACCTCTTTAAGCACTAGTCTTCCATGTTGAACTTTCTCACTTACTTTATTATTTATGACAAATTTTTTAGGCGGATTGTAAAGGCCTTTAACTGTTAATTCCTTTAGCAATAAATGTTCTGATTGTATTTTAACAAACGGTGATTCACAAAAATCCAACAAGCTGTCCAGCTCTGAGTTTCCATCCGAATAATTTTTGTTAAATGATTTAACACAGTTAATCAGTACACTTATTAGCTCTTGTGTTGATTGCATAATATCTAATGCGGTGGATGTTGGCAATAATTGGATGCTGTACAGGTTTGAAACAAATTTCAGCGATGATCTTTCCACGGTTGCTCTAAAATGGTTAAGCTCCTTTTGAAAGGATTTCTGTGTATTTAGTGTATCTGGACTGCTTAACGAACTTTCCAAATTTATATTTTCTAACGAATGATATATTTAAATGTTCAGTGTTAACGACTAAATAATGCTATTTTATAGTAAAGTAAAATGCTCACCACTTGTTTGTGTTTTAAAGTTAAACACATGTAAACTATTATAATTTTGAGGTACGCGTGTCTCCGAATCTTCGGCAATCTGGTATTTATGTACATTTGTTAAGTGACGTTTATATCGGTCTAAATGAGAAAATTTTCGATAACATTCGTTTTGATTGCACACTAGCACTTCACCAGGAACCCAACCGTGTAGATACCTTATGTGTTTGCAGAGCAGGTGGATTGATGAATAAGGTTGATTGCATTTAAAACAATTGTACATAATAAATTATTTTAATTAATTTTACTAATGGCAAGTCTCTGTCACAACAATATTGAAAATAGCTACTTAACAATTTAACAATTTGTTAACTCGTTCTTTGACCGTTATTAAAATCATCTGTGCAAAATATTTATCAATCTGGAAAATACCAGAATAACTTAATGTTTGAATTAAAATATTAATGTTTGCGCCGACAAAAACGTTTCTACTCAAGAATCAAATTGAAGTTTGTTTTCAAATATGTATTTGAAACGAGAAATGCTGCTTTATATTAAACAAGTTTATTGTATGCGACAAACTAAAAAAGAATAATTTGAATAAAGAACAATTCGTTTGATGCAAATCAAACGATTTATTATTTAAATAAAAGTTGTATGACTACAGCCATTACACTACAAAAATTTTTAAAACTCCCAATTTTAATACAAAATATAATAACGCTTTGTTTTAGTAAACGAGTTGATTTGATTACAGTTAAATTATTTTCATTTAAGTAAATTTGATTTAGCTTGAACAACATAAACATATTTTGTGCCAAAATTTGTCAAATTTTGTATTTAAATAAATATTTTTTTCTGTACGGAATATTGTCCGATAAAATTATAAAGAACAAAAATCAGTTATAATAAAACACTATAGACATTTTAAAAACACAAAGTAAGTATACCTTTATTATGCGATTGATGAGTTTCAAAATTATAAAAATATTATTTTTAATTATTTTGTTTAAAGGTATACGTATAAGGAAACTAATTAGTTTACTAATCCTGCCTCATTTAGTGCAGACTACATTCGTGACAGAGAAAAGAGACCAAGTAAATTAGAGGCCCAACAAGCATTTATTCAACACTTAGAGGTAAGCAACCATTAAACTCCTTGTTTTCGAAATTATCTAAATTACTGTGTTTTCCTTTTTCAGTCTAAAGCTCATGTTGAAAAAACGAAACTACAGTTTAGTCAACCGCGAATTTTATTAATTGGAACTTTAAGCAATCCAACAGCAGCTATTACCGTCGCAGATAAAATATTTTATATTGGAAATCCAATTGAATCATAAAAAAAATGTTTTGATATATTTTGCGGACTTAACATAAATTACCCAATATAGAAGCAAGTCATATTTGGGTATTTTTAGAAAGGCGAGTATTTCACTTAAATGTTACTAAGACCGCATTACCAAATATATCGACTTGCTTATAAAATCTTTAGAATAAAATGATTATCTGTTTAGTTTGTAAGATAGATTTTAGTTCAGTTAATGTTTTTATAAAACATTTAAGAAGTCATAATTTACTTTACTTTAATTGTCCATATCAGACAATTCTAATGTATCGAGCCTCTGAGAGCTCACTTACTTACGCATTATTTAGAAAATTCTTCTGAAAATGAAAATGAAAGCTCTGTTTCTAGAAAAAAAGTTTTGCGGATATTAAATTTTTTTTTGAGATTTTTAAGTTTTATATTGATAAAATAATCATAGAGATTGATATTTACGGGAATGAAATACATCAATTTTTACAGACATTATCAGATAGTTGTAATCTTGGATCTGAATATATTTTATTTAAGGAGCTAACCAGTGCTTACTGCTCAGTATTTAACCTATCCTGAAACTCATTTAATTAAAACTAATGTTCACTTGTTCAACTCAAATGAAGGCCCTATGTTTACAAACAAAAATATGACTATTCAACTAATTAATTTAAAAGACCTATTTTCGAAATTATTTAATATGACTAACATGCTTTTTGATATTATAGATTATATTGAAAGATATTATAGATTATAATGATTCCCTGTATACCTGCGTATTTACAAGCAAAGTTAAATCAAATTTATTTGGCAATGCTGATGTATTCTTCAGATCGTAAACATTTTGAGCCGAACGGAAACAAACGTATGTTTACTCCTTTAATTAAACAACTAAATAATTTACATAATGTAGGCGTAGAGGTTAATCATCCAAAGTATCATAAAGTTAAATTAGTCCCTTCGCTTATCCTTGGAGATAATTTAGGTTTAAATCAAATTTTGGGCTTTTCTGAAAGTTTTAATGTGCATTCATTTTGTAGAATTTGTAAAATCTCTAAAATAACAGCTCATTCATTATGTTCACAAAATTCAAACAGCTTAAAAAATAAAACTAACTATGTTCAAGATATAAATATTATAACAATACTATTTTAACAGGCATCAAAGAGGAATGTGTATTTAACGATCTGGTAAACTTTCACGTTGTCGATAATTTAAGCGTAGATATAATGCATGACATTATTGAAGGAGAAGCTCATTATGATATGACCAGAATTTTAAAGCAATTCATATATGAAGATGGTTTTTTTAATTTAAATATGTTAAATGGTAGAATCAAGTCATTCGACTTTGGAATGTTATCAAATAGACCGCCGGAAATTAAAGAATCAATGTTACTAAATGGCAGTAAATTAAAATATTCCGCTTCAGAGATGAGCAATTTTATAATTTTCTTTAATTGTTTGGTTGGTGATTTAGTCCCCAGAGAAAATAAACATTGGAGTTTGTATTAAAGTGTAAGAGAAATTTATTCTATACTTAATACTCAAAAAGCTGATACAAACACAACCGAACTATTAAAATATTTAATTACAGACCATCATGAACAATTTTTATCTCTTTTTGAAGAACATTTGCGACCTAAATTTCACTTCTGAATTTATTACAAAATTTGAAATACCATCAAATAATTATTCCATTGTAGATTGGATTAAAATTACAAATATAAATTACAAAGCTGGATTGCTATTAACGTTCGAAAATTATGAAGACGAAGTTCCTTTTTTTCAGTTAATACGACATATAATTAAAGTAGGAAACGATTTATTATTTTGCTGCCAAGCTTTGAAAACAGAAACTTTTGATCCAATATTTGCAAGTTTTTTTTGTTAAAAAATCTAATGAATACTCTTGTATATTATTTGAAACATTAAAGACCAGAAATACATTTAATTTATTAAATATTAATAATAAATTAGCCGTAAATAATTTTTAAATGTAATCCATTAATATAAAAAAAATGTAATTATTATACATTTTTTATTTGTAAATAAAGTACAATTTATTCAAATTAGCATGTGCATATATTTTTTAAATTTCTGAAATAAATAAATAAAAGCATTTGCCTGAACTACTTTTGAGTATTTAAGTGTTTAAGGAAAATACTGTAGGTGGATTACTTACAAATAATTAATGTTTACGGCAAATATTTTATATTCATAATAATCCATTAGAAGTGTTTGTAGGGAAAATATCTTAATTGAAGCAAGCAAATTATTATTTTGCCAGGAATAATTAACTCTTGTGTCAATTAATCCAAAGGTTTGTAGAAAAAGCAAATAACATTTGCAACAATCTTTGTAGAATTTTTCCCACAAATACATCCGCCAAACGCTTACGTAACAACGAATATTTTTTGAGTGTAAGGTGGAACAGCATATGCCGATGGATGAATGGCTGATAGGTTAATCCGTCCGGACAAGTATGAGGGCTCAGGATACCAGGCACCCTCCAGTTTTATTTAGCCTTCCTGTAGTAAAACTCGGTGACCTACAGGCGACTCACCATTCCTAGCAACTCGTAAGAGTAAAATCAAAATGGTGGACTGGACAATTCTTAAAGAAGTTAGAATTGTTACCAGTTTCATAAGAAAATTTAAATGAAACGGGACTATGAAAAATACTTGTCTATGAAATACTTCGCATGGCCTAAGTTATTATGATCGATTATTGGTGTCAAAGATCAAATTCAAATAAACAACTGATACGGAAAATAATAAAATAAATTTTGTCAGTTATACATATGTTAATAAATTACAGAAGAAGGTGTCAAGGAAATTTCTATAAAAATGTATCACAATACGCTTGGGAATTAAATGTGCTTGAGTGGAAAAATATTAAAATTTATAGAGAGTAGGATAATGAGGCATTAAATATTACATAAAGAACTTGCTGTTTTAAAACACAACACCTAAACACCATCCGGTCAAAAATCCAGGCTTACTAAAATGTCGTTAAAATCAGGAAGTATCCCGAGCTTAAAAGAAATGAATGTCAGCTCAGATGGACTACGGTTCTTTGATGGGACGCCGAGAGAAGGATGACCAATTTGATGAAAAATTTAGTGTTTTGTCAAATAATATAATTTACAATTGAATTCGACTTACATAGAACTGGGGTGAAAACGGGAAATATTTATAAATACCTTTTCTAGACCAATGATCTAATAAGTATAACTACATAATTGAACATTGGGTTAGTCACCCCTGAGTCGCGCCGAACTGTGCAACACGCTTCAAATACCCCAAAGCCAGAGCCGGTGATAAATATTTTCATTTACGAGAAACGCTCGGCATCCACAATGACCATATCTCATATACTCTAATACTCTGTAAACTCAAACGAAAAGAGCGTGAAGTTTTACGGAAAATAAAAGCATGACCAATTAGTTTAGTTAAATAAAAATTTAAAACAATTTATTCAATAAATTTTAACTTAATTTATTTGTCAATTTACTGCCAAATTGCTACGTAAATTTAAAACCAAATTATTAAAATTTCGTGTCGACCCATTGACAAACTGAAATATCCAATACACATGTATGAATACAACTAGTTACTCAGCTGCTATATTACCTACAGCTTTAGCGAGGGTCAAAAATGCTCTTGGAAACTTCCATACGTGAAGAAGCTGAGCGCCACCACTTATCAATTATTCCTTTGTGCATATAGTCGAAGCGTTAAATAATTCTCGGTGCATCAAAGCCACATTCTCACTCATACAGGAGAAATCCACACGAGTGTAACATTCAAGCTTATAACTTTTCGTTTAGTGTATAACATTTCAGCCATCGTTTCGTACCCATCGCATATTGTACTGACTCAAACCCTTTCCGATGCGAAGCCTGCTGCTTAATTTTCCATCAGATAGGCCACATAAAAGCTTATACACAGTGTCACGAATGAACTCCCTTTTCTTATATGTAATAAATCGCCTGGATTTTGCAGCAATTCAACGATCAACATGCGACCCGGTAATTCTCATACCGCTGTGCATCGTGTACGAACAACAAACAGTGGTATACAGCCATATATAATTTGGGTGAGTTCGATTTTTATGCCACGGTGACAGACCAGCAAAATATTTCCAAATTGTGCTTTAATAAATTATTGGCGTAACTAAATAATTGTACAACAAGTAATTTTGAAAGTTGCTCTGCTACTAAATAGTACAGAATGCATGATATTGTTTTAAGGTTTACCAATCAACCTTCCCATAAATACTAAACCATATAAAATGTGTTTAATTGCTTGACATTTACATACTTGTACGTAACATGCTTACCTGTAGTTATCGTAATTTAACTTCTGTTCAAAATCTATCCTAATTTATATCAAAACAAATTATGATTATTTAAGAAATCTTTTTGTAAACATCAAACCTCTTATGTACGATACAATTTAACGTTTGCTCATTAAAAAATCGGCTAAACAAAACGGAATTAAAAAGATTAAAAAAAATAGAAAATTATAACAGTTTCTTGTTGCTTCGTGTATATATGTTTGTACTATTATATGTGTTGTGTGAGAGTTTGGCGCGTGTTCAGTGTGGATATTTATTAGATTTAATTAAAGAATAAAAAACTTTTTTTTTTGTTTTACTTCTTACATATATATGTACGATCGCGATCATCTTTTCATGATAATCATTAAATTGTAATTGTAAAAAATTATTTTTTTGCTTTCATACAAAACAGTTATGATGACATGAACAACATGAGTATTAAATAGAAATAAAAAATAAAAATTTTCAACATACATATATGTAAGATCTCAAAACATAAATATATAGAATAGAAATTAATTTGATCGCGTAAACGAATCCATGATCAATATAAAATTGATCGTTACTTATATTAAATGCAATTCTTTTATACAACTCTACTTATTAAGTTGAAGTTTTTGGGGTTGGGTCTTGGTTGTTCTTTATTTACGAGTAAGCACGCGCTATTTGGAAGATGTTCTGTTTTTTTTTCTATGATTGTTGTTGTTGCTTTATTCGCCTAATTAAAGCTGAGATTGAAGTTTTATATACTTAATGATTATGATTGGGTAAATAAAATCAATTTTTTTTTTGTTGTTACAATTAAAGTTGTTTATTTCATTTTTAATGTTAAATGTTATACAAACGTTTTAATTACATTTCAATGGAGAACATAGGAAAGTTATATAGCTGCACCAACCAAAAGAATACAGTAAACGTTTAGAAAAAACTTGTAAGACGTATACAATTCGTATCTACGTAACTATATTAATAAAATCCTCATTTTTAATTAACCATAAAATCGTAAATATGATGATAAAAAATGGTGGTAACCCATCCTGAATGTTACAGCTATATGTAAATCATTTAATCAATTTTTCCATATGATGATACAATCACTTCAACAAAAGTTTAATATTCAATTCTGAAAAATAATTTTGCATATCCTGTTCAGTATGGTTCGTCGTGACCGGAAAAGTAGAGATCGATTATATAAACATTAAACTAAAACGTATGGTGATCTCATTATTGCATTAAACGTTACCTTCATTTTGAGCCTGTGACTTAATTATTAAAACGTATATGGGAAATCTTCTATCTGTCTATCGATTGCAATAAGGTTTTGAGGGATTAAAAAAGATGGCGTAACTAGTGTTAAATGGCATAGGACTATCTTGTAACTAACATCCTCCATCAATAAAAACATGTGAGTACTGGTTCCGTCGTGTTAAAAGCGACTAGTTTGACACAGGTGTTATTGGACCAAGATTCATGCCAAACTCAAGATAAGCAAGAAATTGGGTTCCGTATGAACTCAAACCAAGAGGCGTTGAACTCTGTACGTGCGAACAACTGCTGCAGCTTACATTACTCTAAGGCCTGGCCGAGCAGCACCTCACTGCTTACGGAAAAGCCAAAAATTATGTCGATTCTTGGATCTCCTCAAAAGGCGAAGAATTTTTGTTGGCGCGGAATCCGTATGCTGCTTGAAATATGGGAAAAAGATGTAGATAATGATGGACAATACTACTTCGTATAGATGTTAAATGAATCCAATATTGTATGTATGTTCATGTGTACTCATTTATTTGTATCTAAAAACAATCGAAATAACGGAACTTTTCTTATTTTTTGGAATCTTTTTTTTTGGCTACAGCAGCGAACTTCCTAATTTACTTTTGTTATATGCTTGAATGGAATTCTCAAATTATTTCATTGAACAGTTGTTGAAAAATGTTTTTTTAATTTCGGTTTTTTATTGGCAATAACTATTTCTCCAAAAACGTTCTCAGAGCTTCTCACCTAATGATCTGTTCTATTTTACCTTTATCCCGAAATCCGAAAAGGGATCCGATGGGGTGAACGTGTCCATTCGAATTAATGCGGCTGTCATCTCTGCATTGTGATTATGATGATTATTTTAATTTTGGCCTACTATCATGAGGTTGGTATTAACTAAACTACTACTCTTATGCCCGGTTTCACAAAAAAACAGGTAATCTCCAGTTAAATAATATTTCATCTCTTTCTTCTTTTATGAAATTGCGATTTATTTCATAATACGAATTCAACGCATGCTAGTTTTTTTGTTCTTTTTACATGAAAATTTTAACCGGAGAGCTAAATATTTAGCTGCCCAATTTCGTCCAGCTAAATAATTAGCTGGAGGCTAAATATTTCTATGTAAAAAAAGATATAATCAACTTGCATTGACTTTTTATTGTGAAACAAAACGCAATTTCATAAAAGAAGAAAGGGAGGCAATATTATTTAACTAGAGATTGCTAATTTTTTTGTGAAACCGGCCATAAGTAATTTAAACGTTGTCTACCCAAAACCCGTTTTTTTATTGCCAAAATGCTTAACAGTGAAGCTTGGGGTATTCGAGGGTGCTTTGCTGTGGCACCTTCAACAAATTATATTTTTGCAGTATTGTTCGTTATTAAGTTGGGGTTTCGTACGGCCTGTGTACTTGAGCTCGTAGCGGATATTTTATTTCTACAGGAGCAACAATTTCATTTCCCCGGGTCTGATTCACACGTGAAGTTGGTACATTTTGAATGATAAATTTGTCATTCGGACATAAACTACACCACTTTTGATTATCAAAAGACCTAGCACCTAGCATTTAATCTTAATTATTTAATTGTTAGCGTGTTTTCTTCCAAAGAATAACGAAATTGACAACAATATAAATGTGACTCAAATCACTGAAATGCCCGACTTAATTTAAATGGTCAGGCCTCTCTAGCGAAGACTTTAGAGCAGAGCCAGGTTTCAAAACATTGATCGTAGAGGACATCCTCAAATATTCTTGCCTCAGAGTCAACTGTGAAAATACAAACAATAACAGAGACAGTGAGGGAGACACTGACAGAGATAATGATAAAGACAGAGATAATAATTAAGACATGACGACAGAGAAAGTGACAAGACAGTGACATATTCAGTGATAGGGACAGTAACAGAGACGATGACAGAGACAGGTTGCTTTTCCACCATATTTTTCGAAATCTATGATTTTGATGACTCCTCCATACTCCGTGGTCTGTCTTCACCAGATAGACCTTTTTGCCAAGAACTTTTGAAATTTTCCCAGGTATCCATCGAGATAACCCCTTGAGTAGTTTTTGTGAGTATTTTCTGTCCGCTTTGAAATTTGGATTCCCCTATTTTTTGAAACTCGAATTTCGGTGATAATAGAGATAACATGGTTTTCAGTTGTCGATCGTGAAGAAGGTCAGCAGGAGTTTTTCCATTTAGTACAGGCGCTGATCTTGTACGGTAAGGTACCAGAAATTTGGTCAACGCTTCCTCAGGCAATTTTGTCGCGGATTAGATTTTCTCAATCGATCTCTTAAATGTCCGTACCGTTCTTTCTGCTTGGCCATTCGATGCCGAATGAAATGGAGCCATCGTCAGATGTTGAATTCCATTGAGTTCACAGAAATTTCTAAACTGTCCGGAAACAAACTGTGGTCCATTGTCCGTTACGATAGTAGCAGAGATTCTGAATAGCTGTGGGGCTCAGCATTTGTGAAATGTAGGGAAATTTTGAATACTCATCGATGCAAATGAGCCACATATTCTCAATGAATGCGGCCCAGCAAAGTCCAAATGAACTCGTTTCCAAGATTTTGTTGGAGCGGGCCAAGCTGCGGATTCCTACTTTGGGTCTACCCATGAACCTTGGCAGACTGCGCAATGTGCTGACAGTGTCGCTGTGACTCTGTCTATATTCTTCCAATAGCAGTAACGTCTTGCCAGTTGCTTCATTCGCACTGTACTCCAGTGACATTCATGCATAATATTCATAACCTTTGATCGGAGTTGTGTTGGAATAACCACACGGATGTAATCTGTATGCAGCAACAAGGTATCCTTATGGACGGTGAGACTACATCTTCTGCGAAAATATCTATCTCATAATCCCTTGGCCAACCACATTGTACGTAGTGTACCACTCTCCTAAGGACCGGATTTTGTGTTGTTACTTCTCGAATAAATGTCGCGTAATCGTGAAATTATAAGCCATTAATTTGATTGCCCACCATTGTAATCTGTGTGCTGTCATCGTTGGAATTTGTTTCCGTGGATGAAAATTTTGCAGTAAATGTGCCTGCCATAAAGGTACTGATTAAATTTCATACATCCAAAAATAATCGACACTGCTAACGTCTTTTAAGCGAACGCTATGATCCATCAGGGTACCGTAGGTATCTGTGAAAAGTTCCTAACCTAATCTGTGAAAAGTTCCTAACAAATTTGTTAAAGTAGTTGCATTTACCCATAAATACTTCCAGTTGCTTGAGATCACATGGGTGTGGTAAGTTTTGAATGGCTTTCAATCCAGAATCGGCTGGACGGATCCCTGCGGTATCAATTATGTGTCCCAGATATTCGACTTCTGATTGGAAAAATTTACTCTTGTTTAAATTGCACTTTAGATTAAATGTATGTAGACGTTTAAAAAGAGATTCCAAATTACATAGATGAATCTCTTCATTTGTGCCCGTAACATTGATGTCATCCAGGTAAGTAGCACAATGTGTTAACCCCGCAATTATTTGCTCTATCAAGCGCTGGAATATGACCGGTACACTGGATACGATATAATTAGACATTCTAAATTAATATTGGTTTGGTCCAATCGAGGTGATATCAAAAATTTAGCCTTGCCCCTAGAGGTTCGCGCTTTAGTTGGGCCTAGTTCAGAAATGGTGATACGAGCGCATGTTCGAGGAAGTTGCAGACGTTGAATTAAGTTTTCACTTGCAAATGACGCTTGTGACCCAGAATCAAGTAACGCACGAAACAATTGCCAGTAATATCCTTGATATTTATTAGTGCCGTTGGTAAGTAAAAAGGTGAAGCAGGATGGGTTGCCTGCTTGATGAACACTTGCACTGGAACTTGTGCTCTGGTTGTCTTCCCGTAATAAATTCTTTGATATAAACGGTTGTGATTGTTTGGTTGATCCTGCTTCTGGTTTGAAATTTCCAATGAGATATACCTTCTTCACAGATCGTTCAGATGAAGGTTGACCAAATGGTGAATCAATGTGTAACAGCGAGGGATGTTTTCGGCGACAAACATGACATCTCTTCCTAGTTCAGCATTCGTGTGATATCCCTTTACATTTGTATTTAGTTTAGATACCTTACAACTTGACTTCATTCCTTCAAGTTCTTCAGAATGATGCGCTAGGAAATCATACAAATTTTGCAAGGTAGAAAATTTATCTTCAACAGTTTGTCGCTTCCAAAGTTGCTTCGACTCCTCATCTAATTTATTGAAGAGCAGGTAAATGAGCCATACATCCTTCGATTCTACTTTATTACCCAGTGTCTTTAGACCTCGCGGTGTATCGTTTGATGTGTCAAGAAGCTTTCTAATATTTGTTGCATTAGCTAGCTGAATATTTGGCTGGTCTATGCGTTGGCAGTGACGCTCTTTCGATCATAACGCTTATACATAATTATTGATAAGCCTCAATGTAATTAGCTTTGATTATCGAAAAATGTCTCAACAGATTACTTGCATCACCTTTTAGGAGACCTTTCAAATATTGTAGCTTTTGAGCAGCTGATAAGTTTAAATTTGTATGGACAGTAGTATAAAATAGATCAACGAAACTTTGCCAATCGCGATAGTCACCAGAAAAACATGGTATAAGCCTTGGTAATTTGATATCATTGCTAATTAAATTTTGAGAGGTTTTATTATCTGATTGATTTAACTGTAAATGGTCGGCGGTGCTGGACATGGACTGTTTTCGTAACCACGTGTTTAGTTTGGTGATTATACAATAATACTGTTCTTCGAATTATTCGGCTTCCCTAGATTGAGAAGCATATAAGGATGCAATCAGTGTAATAACAGCATTCTAAAATCGATATGGTATGTTTGAGGTAGAATTTGTTCCTTTAATAGATAATGTTCTATGTCGTTGATATGGTACTGATGTTTAGAGGTAAATTCGGCGAGAACAATTGCGGGCTGTATCACAAACAGGGGGAAGTTGCTGTTTCAGCTTAAAAGCAGTTAGGCTAATTGTTTAACCAAGTGATTTTCCGATTTTTAGAGTTTTTATTTAAACACCAATTTCAAATCCCAATACAATTTTTAAATCTGTGCTTAATGTATTGGAAATTGTATTGGGTAGCGTTGTAGACAAATTTAACTGGTGACCCACGTCGCGTCGTCAAGTAATGAAACATTTTTTTTTTTTTTGTTTATTATTCCCAATTATGTATCTTTATACTTTACAAGTTCGGCGAAA
This sequence comes from Tipula helvola, assembly GCA_963556165.1. Classification (NCBI taxonomy): domain Eukaryota; kingdom Metazoa; phylum Arthropoda; class Insecta; order Diptera; family Tipulidae; genus Tipula; species Tipula helvola. Next base: position 373,072,044 of record OY744481.1, read on the forward strand.
TAATAAAAAGCGGGAACAATTTTTTTTTTTTAATTTCGCAAACCAAACAATTATTTTTCATCTTAAAATTTCTCTTTGTAAACAATTATTGCCCCTTAAATACAATAAAAAAAAACTTAATACAAATAATAAACTAAATAAACTTTTGGTTGGATGAATTTTGTACAAGTTTTTTATTTTTTTTTACATTTTTGTTTAAATATTGCAAACAATAGTTTCGAATTTATGATTTGTTTGTACGCTTATGTATGTATATGTATATAGAGTTTCATTATGCTTTCGTTTTATGTAACATTACGAGTACAGTAGCTTCCCTATCCATATATCATTTTTTGTTCATATCTTTTCCATTGTTACAAAAATATTTTACTAAATTTATCTCAATTGCATTAGACATACGAATTTGTTAATCTCAATGCCTATAACAAACAACAACAAAAAAAAAAACATTTTTAAATAAAAATCTTAAATTTCATTTATATCGACCGAATAGTGGAACCATATGTCATCATGATTTGCGTCACAAAAAAATGGCTTGGTTCCAAATCGTTCAAAATATGTACGATTTAGAAAAATCGCTTAATTGGGACTATATACAACACTAAAAAATTCAATTGGTTGACAAATTTCTATTTTGTCCAATCAGTGTGCTCAAAATTTTTATTTTGTCACAGCAGGTAAATAAAGCGACAAACAACACGATAGACAAATTTTATAACAACAAAACTAAAACAACAACAAATAGTTTTAGTTGTTTGTTGTGACAACTCAAATACAAAATGAATAGAAAATGAAAAACAAAGTAAAGTTAAAAAAAAAAAATGTCAACCAGAATTGTGATTGGTTGACGCATTTAGACGTGACAAATTATATTTTGGTATACATACGACAAAATTGTATAGTAAGAAGGTGTGTTGAGATTTCTGTTTGAGTTGGCACGAATGATTGATTGCAGACAAACCGCATATAATGTATACGCGATGATGTGATTATAAATTGTTGTTGCCTGTAGCTATGTATATGAAATAGAAGTTTTTGGTAAAATGGTTTGGTTAACCATATATGTATATATCTTTACCAAACATATTGCCAAATGCATTAAACATGTAATATGTAAATCTAGTAATACGAGAGTATATGATGCTTTTGTTAATTATGTACAGATAATTTTTAATTTTTTGTAGCCAAAAGGCGAATAAACTACATCTCTCTATTCATTTTGATTTTGAATTATATTTTATTTGATAGCTACACAATGTTTCACTATAAGTAGACTATATAGGTAGTTATGTATATCTTTACCTAAATACAATAAAACTATAATTCTATTTTTCTAAATAATATAAAAACATGGTAATACCAAAAATACTAACAGACAAATTAGTAATGAAATCTGTTGATAACCTAATATTGTGCACTGCTTGGTAATTTGTACGTAAGTGGTAACTTTATTTTCAGTCCGTCTGGAACGAGATGCCTGCCGCACGGTACTCATTTTCCGGTTAACACTTAAACCTCCAACGCTTCCACTACCGATTGCGGGTTAAAATATTTCCGAAACACTAATCTCTACGGTAAATATTAGAATTTCATTTCGATGAATGAATGTTATTGTTATTTACGAAATATGAATTGTTGTTGTGATATTGCACAATAGAAAGAAAATAGAAATAGAAAAAAAAAATATTTCTATTATTATCTCTATGTACTCTCTACAAAAAAATATTACTATATAGTACATACTCGTACATAAATAAATGTACATTACACAAAAAACCAAACTAAAGTTTAAAGATTAATTTTAATCCTTCTTTGAAATAAAAATAAAAAAAAATCTAATTTTAGTTGTTTCGTTATATGTACAAACATATACTGAATGAATAGTTTTGTGGACCATACAACATTTGTGTACAGAAATAGTGGAGAGTCTTTTGTCATGAGCTGAATTGAAAAACAAAAAAAAAAACTAACATAAGTAATTTGTTCTGGAAATGACCATTAAAAGCGTTCTTGTTCGATTTTTATGTAACAATACGTATTTCAAAATGGAAGTGACGTGTTTGGCATCTGTCATGTTTAAGAATCTGGTTCAGTGAATACGATGAAACACTGTTGCTGCATAAAATGTATAATATTTAGATGATCAACCAAAAATTGAAATACTTTTATAGGAAGCAGTTTATATTTTGTTTATTTCTCAAAAGCTTTACATCAATGCAAGAAATGATGACGAAATTTTAGTAGCACATAATTAAGGTTGTAAAAAGTCTAATAAAGGTAAAGATTTCTTTTCTCTTTCTTTACTTGAAGTTGCAACTCGTTTCGAAGAAGGAAAAAAATATTAACTACCAAAAACTGGAAAATCAGCATGATTTATTTAATACTCGAATTCAATATTTTGAAAATTCAAATTTAATTTGACGAAATTGATTATAAAAGTTCAAAATGTCAATAACTTTTTAAATATCAAAACTCGATTTTGCTGAAGTTTCAAGTATTAGGTATCAAAAGTACTAACTGTGAAATAATTATTTAAAAATTGCTGAAAATGCAAGTGGCGTGAATTTACGATAGAACTTATAAAATCAATGACATCTTAAACAATTTGTGCTGAATAATTTTTAAGGAAAAAGAAAATCTAGTGTATTTTAATGTATAAATCTTACAAATATTGAATTAAAAAATGAGTACAGCTGATTACCATAATAATATTTTATTTCTCTGCAAGAAACTAATCCCTAGTCTGTCAACGCATATGGATTTGTGGTGGATTAGCTAATCTCGTTTCACTAATTCCGCTTAGCTAATCGCTAGTCTGTCAGTGGTATTAGCTCGATCAGAGCTCTGATTTAAGCTTGATATAAAGGAGAACAGGAGCTTTTCAATAATTTATTAAAATCCAAAAAATGCTGTAGGTTGCTCATAGAATAGTGTAAATTTTGGAGTATTTTATAGATCACTGCCGAAAAGACATAGAGAGCTATTAGAAATTATCGATGGGATTATTTTTGTTTTAAATTTGTCATATCGCACAAATAATTTTGAAAAAGAAAATCATCACAGAAATATTTTTAAATTAAACTCAATATTATTTTTCTTTACGCCGCTACTGTAAAAACTAATTTTTCTTTACTAACTTGAAGAACACTTTGTTGTCTAATAATAAAATTGAATTCATTAAAGACTAGGGTTCACATTTTATTCCCGCAGCAATTGTATAACGCTCTAAACAAATTTCATGTTGCACAAATAATTTTCAAATGTTTTAGTACTTTGGTCCACTAGGACTCAAATTTTTAAAATAATGGCAAAAAACATCAAACTTTATAAATGTCCAAACCCACTTTTCACTATGTTTTGAAGGTTTTTGAGTCCAAAATACGAACAAAAAAATGCCCGTCCATCTGTGTGGTAGGTCTTTAACCACCGTATCATTGGGAAAGGCTAGTCAGATTTGTTTTTTCTCTAGTCTATTGCTAAGGTCAAGGCGGATGATTGAAAAGTTTTTGAAACCTGTATTGATTGATTGATACGTGTGTACAACCAAGCCTTAGCAAGATTTTACACATAACAAAATCCAGGGATAGGAAAGGGATGTTAGTATTAGAGACTCGACGCGGTTTCAGCCACCTATGCAGTCGATGGTTAGTAAAGTAGCACAAGACAGCACAATTTCTAAATTACAAGCTTATTAACTTATTGATGATCCTGGAGAGTTGATTCAGGCTGTAACTTAATTCTGAAAATCGGGATTAAATATAGTCCTTATAAAATGATTAATGGTTTCTTTATTTTGGAATCCCAATGTATCTACTATTATAAAAGAAGCATATCCGCAAACCTGCCACTATGATTATAGAAGTTTGATCTATGATGAACACTGTCCTGTAATGAATTACAATTATTAATGTCACCAGTCATCTAAAATTAAAATGCTAAGACACTAATTATTTTCTAAAGTATGAATTCTGAATTGAAGTTTCTCTAAATTAGTAGGACAAAAATCAAGATAACACAATTTCTAAATCAAGCTCGAAACTTCTCACTAAATACTACCTTTTAGAGCTAAACTAAAAATTAGTAAAACGATGAAATCCTCACGCTTTAGTTATTAAAACTGCTATAGTATAAGTAATTAATTAAATTCATAATCATGGACATTAATATCCAAGAAAATGTAAACCCAATTAATAAGTTATTCGTTATTTCTAAGGAAGTAAACATCGTTAATTCAAACTACAATACTTCAAAATTTCAAAACTTAACCCTTTCAAACGCCATTTAAAATTGACTTTCTTCCAAAAATAAAATACGTAGCACAATTATGCACTGCTATGATACGGCATTGCTCATAAAACTGTAGTGTGAACATAAATACATAAGAGAACGATCGCACAAGAGAAATGAGACAAAAATTAAAAATTACGGTTGGTCGAAGCGATGAAAGTTGATGTACAATATATTGTACAAGGCGTTTGAGAGGGTTAAAGAACAGTATCTATGATGCAACCTGGTATAATAGATCCAATTAGTATCCTCCACCTATTCAAAAAATCCACGCCACGCTAGTCATCATCGCAATTCAAAAATAGAGTCGACAACCTTTCACTAAGAGTACAAAACTACAGAAGTCCGCCCCGTGATGAATGTGTGATAAATTATGATAAAATAAAATTAAAATAAAAACACAATTAAATAAGGATGAGAATAACACAAATTATATAATTATGGAGTAGTATATTATGGAGTATATACTCCATAATATACTACATAACACAAATTATGCTACATCTATTTACCATATCCATCACAGTTTTGAACTGTGAACTGTGAAACCAAAACCAATTTATGTATGTATATGCCCAAAATTACCCCCAACTAACCAAACTGCGATCCAGCCACTCGTGCTTCGCGCGTACCCGGCCAGTCCCCGACGCGCCCCGACAACATCTCGCAAGTCTTCTTAAAAATCATTGAGAAAATTACCCGTCAGACGGCAAACATCTCCCACTCCGACCCAAAACCTGCGCAAGATGGAAATATCGAAATCCCGCCCCGGCCAAGATCACTATACACCCGAGATAATTGAAGAATCCCGCGGCATCGATTCCTGCCCTGCACTGAAGCATCATTACACCAAACAGCAAACAGACGGCCGGCCCATTCATCGCAAACCAGGAATGCTACCTCATCCAACAAACTGAAACTAAACGCCGGCTATGAACAGTTATAGGTTGTACAGCCGCATAACCTTTTATTTCTTGCGCAAGAGAAACTGAACGAAGCTATAGTATACACAATAATTAATACTCGATGTTTATGTAATAAAAATATTCTCGATGCTATCAAGTTAAGACGAAATCGCGCTAATTTGGGCATAAAAAACCCGACCAAAACCTGCAGCAGTTCAAATCAAAGTGAAAAACATTCACGATCTTTCCACGATCTTCTTTCTTATGGAAGTATCAATTGAAATTCGAAATTTAATAATATAGCTAAGGGAACATAATACGAGTTAAAATGAAATATCTAAAATTGTTGGTAAAAGTTGGGTGACCATATACAAACAATAGTGCGAAATTTTAATAACAGAAGAAGTGTTCAAAATAAACAACGATGTGGGCGTCCTAAAAATTTGAACGCACGGGATGTTCGAAGCATAATAAAAAACTGTTTTCCAATCTGAGGATTAGTGTTCCAAATATAGCGGTTGATATTCGGAACATTACTGATAAGAAAGTTCATCCTGAAAGAGTTCGTCGAGTTTTACGAAACGCAGATATGCTAAAAAAAATGTGTTAAATATGGCGGTGGTAGCGTAATGGTTTGAGGACGTATGGCTGTATCTGATGTCGGAAATTGGTATTCATATAAGGTAATATGGATCACCGACAGTATTTGAAAATATTCCGTTGCAATTTACAACCGTCCATCGAATGCTTAGAATTAGTCAACCAATGGATATTATATATTATGATAATGATTGACGAAGACAATGGCTTCTATACAATGTGCCGAAACAACTTCATCCGCCTTCCTAGTCACCGAATCTAAATGTAATAGAGCATATCTTGTATGAACTGGAATGAAAGGTCCGAAAATATAGAATTTCCGATCAGGATTCATTGAAAAGTGCCCTTTCGAGTACATGAAGTGAAGTTTCACAAGCGGATACAGAGAACCTGGTTTTATCAATGCTTAGGCACATAAGCGCTGTTATTGGGTCTAATTATGGCCCAACTAGATATTAATATTAGTTTTTAAGTGTGTCTGAACTGAACATGATTCTTTTGATTTGATTTATTGTAAGTAGAGTTTTGTGATATAAATTTTATGAATTTTAGTATTTTTTGAGAAGTGGTGAATTAGTTTTTTTTTCTTGTCCACTTTTGTGACTTACTGTATATTAATAATTGACTCGATTTTAATTCAATCTAAAATAAGATATTTTGTATTCCAATTTTATGCACAATCTACACAACACAAATATTAAAGAGATGCATTATTAAGCGAGAAATGAAAAAAAAATTGATTTTTTTTCGCTAAATAAAATTAAAACATTGCGATTACATTTTAATTCATATTTAAATTTTTCACTGACTTCACTTTTACAATATTAATTAAATACAGATAAATTAATATACAATTTTATTTAAACACTTTACAAATTCAAAATAAATAAATTAAATTAATTTTTTTAATTTATTTGAAGTTACTATTTCTGAAAAATTGTAAGCGAACCTACTTAATCCAGTTTCGAACTAATGAGCTTATGATTATGAAAAAATCAATCCTTCTCATCAGGCCACGGCGACTGGACTGATTATATCACAATTTACATTCTATATATACAGAATGTACTGTGCAAGTTGTATTAGCGAATTATACTAATACAGGTAAACTCTCTTACAAATTTTTTCTTCGTCACATTCACACAACTCTATAACTGTGTAAGCAAATTTTATCAATTAACAATTTTTTAATTTAATTCGTGTAATTTGCATATTAGAAATTACACGAATTAAATTAAAAAAAAAAAAAAAAATTGTTAATTGATAAATTAAATTAAATTTACGAAGAGGACGACGAAAAACACGTCAATCCTCTTCGAGCGTCAACGACCGACCGAATAGCTTTAGAAACCTGGATGTCAAGATAAAGTAATTTAGGAGGTGAGTTAAATTCATGTACGCATGTTGAACTAGGATAATTCTTCGAATTGTAAAGCGCAAACATGCGATTCTCATAAGAATTTAGATAAGGAATGAAACTTGAAATAGGATTATAATGTATAATGTGCCTAAAAAGCATTTTGCTTTTGAATTAGAATTCGAACAGGGTTCAAAATCAAAAGTTCTAAATAAGCAAACTTTAATAAAAAAAACAATAATTGTTCGATCTAATTGCAAAATCGATTCTATAATTCAATACGAAAAGAATAATTTAAATTTAAAAAAAAAAAGCCTTACAAGATAAGATCCAACATTTTTTATTAAAATGGAATTTTAATCCAAATAAAGCAGCCACCGTCAAGTCAAACGTGCGAGTTCTGATTTTTATATAACAAATATTTTCGGCATAGAATTTGAAATTAAATTCTTGAAAATTCGAGAGTTAAAAATTGTCTAAAATTCGAATGTAAAAGTTATTCGATTTTTTCTTTGGATTAGTGTCTGTTAGTGAAATAATCACAAGTTCAAAAATACACTAAACAAAATTAAAATTCAATATTGATTGATCTCCTTACAGAATCCCATAAAAAATAGGAACTTTAGCTTTCGATTTGAAATACAAATATTTAATACAGTTAGTTGTAGCTACGTACTTATCAAATATGTAATTATGTACAGCTGAAAGCTCACGCTAAACGCAATTTTTATATAACGCAATTCATGAAGTTATGTTCCATACAAAAAAAAAATTAATCCAACCTTTTCTCGGTATGTAATATTATCAAACACCCACAGTATTATGTATACGTATATACGTTGGCAAATATAATTTTCAAAAGTGCTAATTAAAAATCATCAATATACGAAACCATATAACAAAAATTCTTATGTGCGGCGCGCGGTAATTATTTTCGCCAGAAAACGCTATGTACTTAAAACCTCATAAACACATCATATTTTTTTAATTTACTTTACTTTACTTTATTTTGCCTACCAAACCGACAATTATTATATTATTCATGTACATATATACGTAATCTGTTAAATTAAAATATGAAATCTAAACACAAAATACACATATGATCACCTTCAGTAAGTACCTGTTCTATACGGTATGTATCTATACGGTGATCAACATATTTAATTGTAATGTTCATTTGTTTGTGTGTGTGTTTGTACCTAGCAGAAAAAAATGGTGATCATAACGATGATGAGCGCTAATCAACACCCACGCAATAAATATCTTATACGATTTTTTTGTATTTTTCTTGGTTTCATTTCAAACGTCTTACGTACATTTATAATAATGTACACATAATCTACTTTACTTTACTTTACTTTTAATGATATTAGATGGAAGTGTTAGTATTAAAGTGAATGGTCTGTTTGAAAGCGTAACCGCAAATTAATGATCAAATTACAGAACAACATTAAAAATTGTGTACACATATATCCGCGTATATGTTATGTTGTGTCCATTATACTTTACATTATGTGTATGTCGGTTTGTTGACTTTCTGACGATTTTGAAATTAATTTTTTTTAATTTTTTATTACTTTTAATTGATGAAATTTATGTTATTGTTTTAATACACAATCCAACTATGGTATATTGTAAAATTGTTGTAAAAATGCGGGGAAAGCTTAGACCGCGCGCGTTTAAATGTGCGGTGATCGTGATTTGCTGTTAAACTGTAACATGAAAGAGGGATTAACAATTTATTAATAATTTTGAAGAAAAAAATTTAATAAATCATAGCAGATGCCTACCTTGCAATGTGATACACATATACAACAACGGGTGGTGTTGTGTTATCATATCAGCCGTATTGTTATATATTGTAAACTCTGGCAGATGGTTCTAATATATGACAAGATGTCTCCACATTATTAAAACAAAAGATATACTTCGACGTTTTTTTTATAAGATCACCCGTTATACATATATACATATATTCTGATATATTGATCTCAAATAAAACTGTAACTGTTAATATTTTATTAAATTAGACGGCAGATGTAAGTATAATGCATAAAATACACCACACATAAGAAAGTTGGACTGATTTTGAAAAAAAAAACATAAAACGTTTTTTTTTTTAGTTTATATTAATTATGTTCGTTAATTGTGAATGCTTTCATTTGGATGAGGCGCACAAACACACATATTTTGATGTATGGCTATTAGTCATTGTTAATTAATTTTCTGGGCAGCCGTAATTATCTTATTTATACACAAATACCAAAATTAACATAATATGTACCAAACTAAAATAATTTTGATTGGATGGAAAATTATGTAAGTTACACTTAGTTACAAATTATAAATTTTTTTTTTTCATTTTACGTATAATTATGCTGAGAAGATTTTCAAATGCATTTTACTTTAAGTACGACAAACTAAGCGTGACAATTCATCCATGACTAATAATACCCACTTATATTTATTATTACAACTAATGGCGGTTACAAAAAAAAAATTGCCACAATAATTTTAAATCATATCCCGATGATTTATCTCGCACAAAATGGTGGTGGGAATATGAAACCGCCTTTAAAACCTATATATTTTCCCAAATACAAATCATTCGTCTCACACACTCCCCTTGTTAAAAAAAAATAGAATCTACAAATTGACAAGGTTTTTTTGATCACCGTCATCATGTGATCCTTAAACTAAATATCACAATGAAACAGCAACTTTTATATGATGCGTATTAAAATTGAATACACAATAAAAAAACAACATTGACAGATGTATGATCTAATCTAAAATTACAAAATTTTTTTTGTTGTTTAAATCCTTGAGAGATCCTTAAACAATTTATTGTATTTTCGAATTAAATTCTAACAACAAAAATTATAATGAAACGAGAGGATGTTATATGTTGTATATTTACACTTCATCTCGCTAGAGGGGGTTGTAAATTAAAATTTATTTGTATGGTTCTGAATTTTGGCGAAAACAAATCGTGTTTAACCACTCGCTGAATACAATCAATCGATATAGTATATAAGGGACATCATTTTATTAAATTTACGCATTTTACGCATATATCATACAGGTACAATAAACAGGGGGATAGGAAATAATAATACGAATTAATAATGTTCATTAAGATCGCAATCAATAAACCATCTTCATCGCCCGGATGGTTTCGTTAAAATCTTCTGGTTATTGACCGAATACTATGTACAATACTATTTTCAATTTAAAAAATTCAAAAAAAAAAAAAATTTAATTGCGGGTGAGAAAATGACAATTCAATTTTTTCGGTTTTAAACAAATTTTTTCGGACGAAAACTATTAAATTTTTATTTCTCGGCCAATTAAATACTATTGTATGTACATTCGATCAAGAACCACAAGATTTTATTGAAAACCTAGCAATAATTTTGGAATGCTATCGAAATTTCTTTTCGTTTTTCAGTGGGTAAAGCGCAATAAAATCAAAGAAAAAAAAATTGTTTGACTGATAATATTCAAACAATAGTTTTAGGTTATGTCCAGTTGCCTGCACATATCAGTAGTCACTAGAAAGCAGGGGTCATATTATGAAACCCGGACGATAAATTGTAGCGGTAGTAAACATTTCTATGAAACATTTAGAATAAATTCAAAAGTTGCCAAAAATTGTCAATAAATTGTCAAAGTTACCCAAGTTATTTTGTATGAAATTGCAAATAAGTGAAACTTTAATGGCAAACCCTTGTACCCTTGGACATGTTTTGAATTTATTCTAAATTTGCCATAGAAGTGCTTACTACAGCTAAAATTTACCGTTCGGATTTCATGATTCCGCCCCAGCTATTGATGAAATTTAGTGAGGATACATTTATAAAAACTTTTTTATGAATTGGTCAAGTTGACGTCAGTAATTATTTTTATTTAAATACATATTAAATAAATTGAGACGAATTCATCTAAAGAATTGTTTTTAGGTAAATTTTTTTTAGCGAAATTGTTGTTAGACGAAACGTTTATCTAACAACTGTTTTAGAAAAAAAATCTAAGCAACAACATTGTTGTGTTAATTGCGGAAACAATCATTCTGCTACCGATGTTAAATGTCCAGCTAGAAATGATTATCTAAAAAATAAAATAATTCGTCAGCCAACCATAGGAATAATCAGGATATTCAATTTAATCAAGACAATTTTCCAAGTTTATGTGGTAAGTTATTTCAACGAAACTCAGCATCGCAAATTTACTTAATTCTATAACGAACTCTTAAATATTTTTAGCGAAATAATTACTTAGATTCAAAATTATAAAAACGAATTCGAGCAATTGAAATCAAAGAAAAGAAATTGAAATTGGAGACATTTTTAATCGATTACAATATTGATGTGATGTTGGTGACAGAAACGCATCTGAATTGAATCCTAATATCACACATAGTTTCAGCGATTATTATATCTATCGTACTGATAGAATACAAGCCAGCTGTGGTGGAGTTGCAATACTAATTAAGAAGTCCCTAAAACATTTTGTTCTACCAAATTTTAACTTTAAATGTATTGAATCTATTGAAGTGGCGCTTAAATATTTGAATGGGTTTCTAAAGATATATTGTTGTTACTGCCCAAATGCTAGGGATCTTAATTTTCGAAATGATTAAATTCGGTTTACCCGAGCTACCGCTCCGTTTATTGTTAGTGGCGATCTAAATTGTCTGCATCAATATTGGCAAGGCCTGAAATCGAATAAAGGAGGTCGTGTTCTATATAATGTCTCTATGAACTTTGACAACTTTTCGGCTTTTGTTCCAGATAAACCCAACGTACTACAGTTACAATGGTACACCAAGTTATTTAGATATTTTTATATCAAATTCTGCGAATATTCAAAAATTATACACTTCAAAAGGGTTGAATAATTCCGACCATTATCCTGTTATTTGTGAATTATTCGGTTCCGCAATTGAGCTAGCTGAACCATACATTTCAACCGGCAAACAAGTTATAGGAACTATTTAGTTGTTCGCTTTGCTAATGACTGCCCCGTATATGAAAATGTTGCCAAAATCGATGAAGCTGTGGAAATGTTGAATAACGTTATTTCACAAGCTAGACTGGAAACCATACCATTAAAAAATGTAGTCCCCCCCGGCAAACCATCAAAAATAGAAACTTTTGTCGGCTCCAATGGATTAGACACAGAAGCCTTTATTTCAAAATGTTATCCAATCTATTGGACCATTAATGGCAAAATAAACTTGAAAAGATAGAACGCTGCTCTAACAGATTTTGGAAAACTTCTAAATATTTTCGCAATAGATCCAAACCGATCCCCTTTCTTAAAATCAATCTACATAATGAATTGCTCGAAACTCACGGCCAATCCAGGAATTGATGGCTTACCTAATATTCTATTAAAATATTTACTAAACTCTACCAAACTTTTCATTAAGAATATTTTCAACAGCTGCCTTTGCATATTTTCCAGTGTACTGGAAAACCGCTAAAATTATGCCTTTTGGCAAGAATGGTAAGCAGTTATCAGCAGCTATAGACCCATAAGTTTATTAAATACCTTAGGAAACGTTTTCGAAAATATTATAAAGGACCGTTTACAAGATATTCTTGATAACAATAGTATTTATTATCATCCCGGAGCGTTTTGGGTTTTGTCAACAGCATTCCACAATACATCAAATTCATAGAATTGTTGATGAAATAAAAATGAAAAGGGAAACGGAGCTATCCACGGGCATAGTCTTATTAGATCCAAACCCCACTGAACGGTTTTTAATTAATTTATTATTACCTTGGGTCGGCGGGGCGATTGGAGCGAGTAGAGAAGAGGAAGAGACGCAAAACATTCAACAGCGATGTCAAGCAACATTTACTACGGTTAGTATAAATTTGGGTGACGTGATAGGGACCAATTCTACAAATTCTGTAAATCCTATAAATTTCTAAATTCTATTAAGCATGTAATTATTAGTCCTAAAAACCCTATAAACCTACAAATTCGACAAATTAAATTTTTACAAATTATATCACTCGACTAATTTTTTTAAATTCTCTAAGGTACCTATACAAATAAAAAAGAAATTTGTCGCTTGCAGTAGGTAATGTACCCAGCGAAGCATTTTGTAATTACAGTTTTGGTGCGGTAAGAAACTATCTTAACTACTGATCTACTATATTCGACTACTGCATTCGATTAATTTCACTCTTTAAATTTTGAATATTTTACCGGTTCTATAAATTGTTTTAACTTTTTCAGTTCTATAATTTCTATAAATTTTATGCACTAAATAAATTCAAACATTAAATTATTCTGGAATATTCCAGATTGATAAATATTTTATGAAGAGGAGAAAATAAATTATTAAATTTTTATAAATTCCGTAAGTTCAATAAATTATTAAGTTTACAAATTCTATGACTTGTAAAAATTTTTAAAATTTTATAAATTCTTCACATTAAAGAAAAAAAAATCTTTGGCTTAGAGTATGCTACAGTATAACTCGGTTTAAGAGTTATTTCAACTTGTCAGTTCCATAAATTCTACAAATTTAAAGATTACCTATTCTAAAAAATCGATAATTTCTATCAATTCTATTTTCATAACAATAAATTAGTTATTTAATCAAATTTCTTAAAATAATTCTATTTGTCAACTCCGACTTCCAACGGTTCTCATTTCTATCGCACACACCGTCTGATGGAACTGTTTAACAAAAACTTTCGCTAGATAAATCGAAAATCTAGGTTGTTTCAAGAAAACTCAAACGAGATAATTTTAAAATTATTAAAGAAACCGGTTTAATAACAATACAAAAATTTTATTAGTTGTTTTAGTTGTAATTTTTCGAAAATTAAAAAAAAACATCAGCTTTGTATATCTGAAAATTTCGGTCACAAAAATAAAAAAACCGGTCAAAAATGCAACCCATTTTGAAAATAATTAAATATCCTACAACAATTTTAAAGTACTGTAGGTACTAAAAATGTTACATAAATATTTACAACAAACTAGGATAAGTACTACACTTATCATAGTACAGTAATACAACAAATATTTTCTTGATAAACTATTTGTCTTATTTCCGGACTAATTATGCCAATTTGAGATAATTCAATAATGGTGTAAAAACCGATTTTAAAAGCGTTCAAATCAAACTATGACATTCAAAATTGTTGTAAGGTGGATAAATCAGTTAATGGAAATTCCATAGATCATTGAAATAAAAACAAACTATAATTAGGCTGCCTTTCAAAATTCCTTCGCCGATGATAAAAATTTTGATATTTTAACTTTAACGAATGATGATGTTGTCGGTTTCGATATTATTTCCCTATTCTTTCCACTAACTACGCTGAGTGTTTAACAGTACCATTAATCTTCTTTTATAATGAAAGATTCCCGACTACTTTCCTTGAGTCGCTGGAAAATCTTTTTCATTCGTCCACGGTTCATATATTTTTATCCTTCATGAGTTTTTTCCTGGATTTTTCCCCCGTTTTAATTCAAGCACAATTCAGTTTGTGATGTTAACAGATTTTTCTAAAGCATTTGATTTGGTTAGGAATTTAACTTTATAAAGAAAAGCTGAAATAACTGAATTTTGAGTTTGTCAGGTGGTTGCAGTCTTGTCTGTCTAAACGATGGCAATTTATTAAAATTAATTAATAGAAAACTATCATAGTTACTAACTATAAGACTATCTCTAGATTTATTAGATCTTCTCTCTGTAAAATTTACATATAATATTTAAGCCGTAAAGCTTTTCGAGAAAAGCCGGGGTCAATTTTAAAAAAATCACCGCATATATCCGAGATCACAATTAATCTGTTTCCATAAAACATAACATTCTATTAAGGTAAGAATCATAATTTGAAAAAAACCGCAAACAATTGATAACATTATTTCTTTGTATTAATTATCCATTCGGCGTGCATATGTGTGACGAAATCACACAGAAAATAATCCGTCTTGCAATTCCAATTTCACTAATTTTATTATAAGTTCGACATAAAAAAAAATTAAAATTAAAACTTTCTATTTCATAAATAAATTAATAATTTTATGATACATCTTTTAACATACATATGTATGTATATATGCAATATGTATGTTTATGGACAGCGCACATATAGTAAAAATACGTTACTCAATAATGACATCGTTATTCCATCCATCAATTGACTTCCTATTTGTTTCATCTTTAATTTAATCCAATCTTATTATTTTTTTTATTGTCTTGCTTTGAAATGTTGTTTTTTTTTACTATTTTTAAAAGAGCAAAATATGTAAATGAAATCTTTGAACTAGCAAAAATAAAAATAAAAAGTACGACATAATAAGCAGCAGCAACATATTTATAACTAATTCATTCAACAATACACCGTCCATCGTCATTCAACTTACAAAATATTTTTTTTTTTTTGTTAAATATTCCGTTTCGCTTTCTTGGATGCTCGACGATGTGTTCTGTTATGTGTATTGTTTTTGGTTGATGAAACCAGGACATTTAATACGTATCTATGTTAATGTTTTCATTATTGCCATATAATTTTTTATTTTTTTTTTGTGTGCAACGTCGTAATGATGTAACAACAACCAACATATATACACCAAAGTGAAACATTTAAGAATATTGTGATGGGGTCATTTAACATATATTAAATTAAAAACACTTTTAATATATCAAAAAAAAGTTTCACAATGCGCGGTGGTGTTATATATTGGTTGTGTGCTCAAACGCTAAGTAATAGATATACACACTGGATGGCACGAAGTGTGGTTGTAACAATCTTAAAACGATAATGATGGTTAATTAGTGGTCAAAATAGTAGAACCGACAGCTAATTCATATTTGTTACAGGTATATTTATTACAAATTGAAAGCGCATGGATGAATCGTTTGAAGTTTTATGAATAATATTTTATTACAAGTTGCAAAATTATTAATTTGGATCAAGAAAACGAAATGAATTTAGATGATGACGAGTTTGACATCAGCGATTAAGATCCCGACTACCAGCTTTCAAATTTCTCTTTTTATAAAAGTGAACTTGAGGAAATGTGGAATTTTCTTTGTTAGAGGAGTTTCCCTCTGGAATTCAATACCTTTACACATTAGGAGATTAGGTTCTTTAAAAAGCAAACTTAGTTGACGGTACACGTTGATGCAGCAATCCGGAAATGAGGATTCTACTAATTTAAATTAAAAGACACCCCGCATTATGCTAAAACAACAAGATTGGGATCTATGGGAGCAATTAGACCCAGCATTTCACAATTTTTATGAAAATTTGTTCACTACTGGTTCAAACGATGTGCAACAAAATATAAATAATGTATGTATATGTACATAGTGGTGATAACACGGTCTTATAATATACCTTTCAAAAATATAAAAAATAAAAATAAATGAAATACGTATTTCATTGTAAAATACTGAATAAACCCATAGAAATTTAGCAAACCTATTTAGTAAAATAGCCAAATTTCATTTTAAACTTTATAGAAATAAACTAAAAATTAGGAACAACGGCTAAAACTTAATAAGCCGATTTTAGAAAAACAACACTAATAACATCATTTTTGCAAAGTGGCAGCCTTCCAGAAAGGTTGTGATTTTGAGTTTAGCCATAATTTGGTTTGTGAGTAAGTATATCTGTTTAAACAGTCATGAGTATTTCGAATTTCAAAAATTGTGATGCAAAATGCTTGTTTTTGTTATAAAATTAAACAAATGTAAAATTTTTATTTTTATATTTTGTCCAGCACCGCTTTTTATGTAGTTTTCAAAAACAATTGAGAAACAATTGTTCCAGCTAATTAAGTACAAGTGGCTCCAAGTACAAAAGAAAATCAAAGAAAACATTGATCCAAGAAAAGCATCAGGTCAAGATAAGTGGCAAAATACTCAAAAATCTTCCGAAAAAATTTATCAAATTAATAACATACATTTTCAACGCTATAATGAGAATAGGCTACTTTCCTGAAACCTGGAAAATTTCGCAAATCATAATAATTCCAAAACATGTTAAAAATGAAACAAAAGTAAACTCATGTCGCCCAATCAGTTTATTACTGACTTTCTGCACGAGGAAAAAATTATTCCTGATCATCAATTCGGATTTTGAGAAGAACACGGAACCGTAGAATAAGTTCATAGTTTGAAATCAGGAACGCTATAGAACAAAAAAGTACTGTTCTGCAGCATTTTTAGACATTGCGCAAGCTTTCGCAGACAGTTACCAACAATTTTTGTACCCTCATTAAAAATTGTCTGCTTGATCGAAAACTTTTCGTGAAATATAACAGCGCATCCACCAATGTATATGAAATCCTCGCTGGGGTTCCACAAGGCAGTGTGCTAGGACTGCGATAACATTCTTTGGATAGCCATTCAAAATCAATACGTCCGTTAAAGTTTTTAAACTATCAGAATGAAAATCCACATCCGATAATCTCAAAATTAGTTCCTCCAATAAGAAAACCGTATTATTTTTGTATCTAGACGGAAGCCACATATTGTTTCGCGGATTATAACCATTAAATAATTCAAGAAAATAATTAACATCTGAATTTATCATCAACATACTTAAGGAAGAAAATAGGTCTAAGGGAAGATATTTTGAACGGCTCAGTTTTAGTTCATGCCATTAACAGGTTAGCTAGTGTTGGACTGAATGGTGAGTGATGAAAACTTGTTAAATTTTCCATTAGTGGATTTCCGTTCATTCTCTATAAAACAAATATTGAGAGAGACACCGAGAAAATTTTAAAACATGCGTTTAATTGCTACAGGACACCATGCATCACAGATCAAACTTCTATAATCCTAGTGGCAGGTATGCGGAAATTCGATATTTGTACGGAAAATTTTCTATCGGTTTCATTTATACGAATTTTTTACAAAAAAAATTGAGTACAAAATGGGGCCAGGTTTGAAAAAACGAGATTTTCAGCAAATAAATTGCTTATTTTTAATTAAATTGATAGAGGACAAGGCAGCGAATGGGGCAAAATAGGACTACAGGAATTCTGATAATTTCAAGTACTATAATAATACTAGTATTGCCTGTAAATCATTAAAAAAAAAAAGAAAAAACAACCAACTTCGTATTTCGATAGGATTTTACCCGCAGAGAAGAACTTTGTGGTTAAAGTTGTTTCTTAAAATGCTTGCGAAAACATGACCGCAACCCCTAAAGGTAGTGAGCACCAAATGCGCTTCTCCTTGCATGCCTTTAAGAGCATATTACGAAATAGAATAAAACAGCACTGTAGCAATCTATACTGTAACAAATTTGAAAAATATTTCAATACAAAAAAAAATTCATATTTAATGCAGTTGACTTTAAACAAAACCTTTTACTCGGGACCCATTGAACTCCTAGTCTATACTTGGAAAATACATCGCTTAAAAAAAACCTGTTGACAAAGGTATTTCTTCTAAAATCCGTAATTCTGTTGGAATATTAGCAAGAAGACATGTTAACTTCGATCGAG
Organism: Tipula helvola; assembly: GCA_963556165.1. Taxonomy (NCBI): domain Eukaryota; kingdom Metazoa; phylum Arthropoda; class Insecta; order Diptera; family Tipulidae; genus Tipula; species Tipula helvola. The sequence continues at coordinate 373,090,695 of OY744481.1, forward strand.
ATTATTGTATTTCAAAAGGTTACGCTTGTTTTGTTGAAGAAATGTCTCTGTATTTAATTTGTATGGGATGCAAATCGTTCCGAAACGATGTTCACAAAAGATGTTCACGGTGAGATCGTTAAAGCTAA